>CAWUFW010008688.1:488812-859759 GCA_963921515.1 Calotriton arnoldi | reverse complement strand
CTGTTAATATATTGGGATGTCGGAGTGGGGTAGGTTGTCAACATTTTCAGATCTGATACTGATCACCTGGAATGTCCGGGGGCTTAATAATGCTAGGAAGGGGAAGCAGGTCTTGCATTATTTACAGTGTCACAGGGTGGACATTGCATTCTTACAGGAAACACACCTGCCCAAAGCTGCCACCACCACTTTCGCGTCGGGCTGGGGACCGCATCGCTACTTTGCAGGGTATAAAACGTATGCGCGGGAGCACGGCTGTCATGATTCATGAATGTCTGCCCTTCCAATTTTAAAAGCACACCTTGATAATGAGGGTCGCTACACGATGGTGGCGGGTCACTTGATGGGACCCTATATGGCGTTCATCTGCATATTCGCACCTAATGTCGATAGTCCAGAGTTCTTCCAAGGCCTTCACACACAGTTCCTACTATTAGATGCAGAATGTACATGCATGGGCAGAGATTTTAATCTCCTGTTGGACCCTGCGCAAGAGAGTATTCCCAACTCGTCAGACACCAAACCCAGTGCATGCCACATATTGCTGGATATGTGCGATTCTGTTGGCCTGGTGGATGTGTGGCATCAGCGCAACCCGGGAGATGCCGCTTACTCCCATTACGCCGCCCAATATGGTACTTGGACTAGATTTGATTATTGGCTTCTCTCCCGCCAACTTGGCAACGTGGTATAAGGCATCCCAGCATCTCCCTAGCACATATTCTGACCACTCCCCAGTGGTATTGCAAGTATGCGTTCCTAGACCAGAGGGCTGTGACAGGATGTGGAGATTCCCCGGGCAGGCACTGAGGGATGAAGTGTTTAGTTCCGAATTTCGGGAGGCCATACTTGAATACTTTGAACTGAATAAAGGATCAGTGAGCTCGTGGGACATACTCTGGGAGGCATTTAAAGCCTCTATGCGTGGAGTATGCATCTCTAAGCATTCTGGGGTTCTAAAAGATTTGCATAGTATGATTGGGCATATTGAGAAGCAATTAGATATGCTAGATAGAGATCAGGTTGCAAGGCCTGACCCCTCTCTGCTCAGCCACCGACTAACACTCTTGACAGGGTTCAGAGAAGCAGCGGAGCGTGAGATTCATTTTTTAAGCAGGTATGCTATTGCAAGGCGTTATGGGGAGGGTGACAGACCTGGCCGCACATTGGCGCGGCTACTGAGACCCTCGGCCGGGCGTTCATACATCACCTGCATCCGTTCCTCAACCGGGCAGACCCTAACCGATACCCCAGATATCAAAGATGAATATTTAGCATATTATTCCACATTACATGCAACACGGGTGACGCATAGCGAGGAGACCGTAATGGCTACCTTGCAGAGATTTCTATGGTGGGGCTTGAGAAGTTCATGCAGCAGTTTCTGGCTGAGCCATTCTCCGTCGAGGAAATAAGTAGCGCCATAGATGCCATGAATGGCTCGACGGCCCCAGGCCTGGACGGTTTTACTGGTATCTTTTATAAAACCTATAAGAACTTATTAGCGCCCTATCTTTTAGAGGTTTATAATGAAGAACTCGAACACAAGGAACTTCCCCTCACTTTGCGTGAGGCTGTAATAATCCTCCTTCCAAAAGCCGGGAAAGATCCGCTTCTATGCAGCTCTTACAGGCCGTTATTACTTTTAAACCTAGACTACAACATTTTGGCTAAAATGATTGCGCTGAGATTGGCCTTGTTGCTGGACCGCATTATCTACCCGACTCAGTCGGGCTTTGTCCCCCATAGGTCGACTGCTTTAAACCTGCGCACATTATTTGCAGTAATACATGGGATCGCTCCGGAGGTCCCTGCGGCTGCTGTCATACTCGCTACCGAAAAGGCCTTCGACTCCTTGCAGTGGCCCTTTTTCTTAGCAGTGATGAGAAAGTTGGGTATCCCTAAGGGATTCATTAACCTTCGTTGCTTTACACTGCGCCCACCGCTAGGCTTCAATTGAATGGCACACTGTCCCCTTCGTTCGCTCTCCCTCGCGGCACCAGACAAGGCTGCCCACTCTACCCACTGTTCTTCATATTGGCACTGGACCCTCTGGTTAGCCATTTCCAGGAAAGATAACTGCACAGTGGTCTCTAGTTCAAAACTGGTCCTCTTCTAATTTCCCTATATGCGGATGATATCATCCTATATGTCCGAAATCCCCAGGAGAATTTGGAACCGCTCATCAGAGAGATTATCCGTTTGGCATTTTTTCAGGGCTGGGTATAAATTGGGGAAAATCGGAAATTTTCCCCTGATGCCGAACACTGTTCATTGGGAATGTGAGTTCCCGCTGACGATGTGTGAGGATTCGGGCAACTATTTGGGTATTCGGAGCCAAAGAGAAAACAAGCAAATTATTAGACTAAACTACGGCCCTGTGGCGCATAATCTGGAGCAACAGGTCGAGCGTTGGTTGAGGCTCCCACTTCCCCTTGCTGGTCGAGTTGCACTTGTGAAGATGATTGTCCTCCCAAGGTTTTTATATCTGTTTCACAACATTGCTATCCCGCTCCCCAACCCTTTTTCCGCACTTTGCGTTCTCATCTCATCAGATTGGTCTGGGGGAGGAAGACCTAGAGTTAGCTGGGACACCATGTCCTTATCATATGAGAGAGGTGGTTTTGGGGTCCCCAATCTTCAGATCTACTATTTGGTTGCTCAGTGGAGTTTCGCACACTCCTGGTATCACCCGGACGCGCGGATCCCTTACACTAGACCTGAGGCTGACCTGGTGCTCCCGGCGCCCCTATGTACGGTGCTGCAGCGGGGCTTTCCCAGGGATCCCCGGGATATCCAAACAGTTTGCACCACTAGCTGGGCCTGGCGTAAGTTGACGAAAGTGACTGGAGGTGGCGCTCTTTACTCATCGGAGATCCCTGTCAATACTAACACCTGGATCCCCATTACGGAAGAAAAACTGGCACAGCGTACACTCACTACATAGTCAATAAATAAGATTGGGGATCTGTTCCCAGGGGGCTATGATTTTTCTAGCACAGTGGGCGGGAGGTTCAGTGAGGCAACATTCATGGATCAATTTGTATTTAGCCAGATACGGAGGGCGCTCAGAGCTAAGATTCCGGAGTACCCTTTGGAGCCCGAGTCCTTCCCTCCGCTTACTCTCTTAGTCACAAGTTCCGGGGGAGAACACCTAATCTGGAAGCTATACAAAGCATGTATGTCATTAGTCCCTAGCAGGGAGGCCAAGAAACAGGAGGCATGGGACCTGGACCTTGGGCACCCAATTCAAGACTCTCACTGGTCCTTTTGTTGTACACAAACGAAAGAGGTCTCCTTAAACAGCAGACATAAGCTCATACACTTCAAATATTTGTGGAGGGTCTATATGACCCCGGCAAAGGTTCACTCCATTGATCCCAATTGACCACACACTTTTGTCCTAAGTGCGGTAGCCCGCAAGCCTATTTTGCCCACCTGACTTGGAACTGTGCTAAGATTGGGGAATTCTGGAGATCCATTTTCAGATTAATAACACAAATGACCCACCTTGAGATGGTCCCAATACCTGAGGTCGCCTTGTTGGGCTATGTGGGGGTCTCCCGAAGAAGTTGCGCAAATTCACAGCCATTGCCCTTTTGCTCGCAAAGAGGGAAATAGCTCTCAAATGGGGAAGTAGGGCCTCCCCACAGTGAAAGATTGGCTCAATAGCCTCACATACTATAATACTAATTGTGGCTTTTATGCTACAACCCATCCCTCGGCATCCAGGCAAAATGACATTTGGGAGGCTCTTAAAAATTACTTACTGTAGATTAGTGCCGCCCCTATTTCACAACAGCCTGCTGGGATAATCCCCACTGGGGTGGGGTAATTCATGTTCCACCCAACTGTTCAATTGTTGTGTTTATTATGTCAAGGAAAGTGCGGGTCAGACAGTGAGGGAGAGCCCGCTGGTCCGGGTTGGTCAGATGTTGATATCACAATTTATGATATATATGCTACCCTGAGACATTGGTGCGTTGCAAGCTTGAGTACACTTGTTTTGCAAATGATACTTGTCTTTATTCTTACTAGATTTCTATGATCAGAGTGAATGACCATGCAATGTTGTAAGCAATACGAAAATGATAAATAAAGTTATAAAAAATAAAAAGCTGTCACTTTGTAAATCACCTCCTAGCAGTGTCTGGGAGATTTGTGGCCTCTTTAGTCAAGGAGTGCATGCCAGACATCTGTGACATGCTGTGGCATGTGGAAGGGGTGCAAGGTTTGTGATGAAAGAAATCCCATAATTTGTGGAATGAGACTTTGTGGATGATTGTGTAAGAAAAAGAAATGCATGGGGCAAGTCCCAGAGTGAAATAAAAGAAGGGATATTAGTTTATAAATTATTGAAAATCAAGTGTGGATTTGTGGCATGTAAAAGCAAAATAACATAAAAATAGAAGAACGACAGCACCCTTTTTTTATGACACATAGGCTTTGGACAAAATTTAACAACAACAAAAAAATGGTCCGGTGGTAGTTCACATGGGCTTAGAGTGCTTTTTTTTTTTTTAAATAAGGGTTCAAACCCCAGCTGGGGAAAATCAATTTTTATATTCTGTTCCATTTTTTTCTCATTTAAACAAATGAAAGCTGTCCCTTTGTAAATCACCCCCTAGCAGTGTATGGGAGATTTGGGGCCTCTTTAGTCAAGCCAATGCTTGTCAGACATTGGTGACAGGCTGTGGCATGTGGATGGGGGGCAAGGTTTGCTATGAAAGAAATCCCTTATTTTGTGGAATGAGAATTTGGGGATGATTGTGTAAGAAAAAGAAATGCATGGGGCAAGAGCCAGAGTGAAAGAAAGGAAGGGCTATTTGTGTTTAAAATATGAAAATCAAGAGTGGATTTGTGGCATGTAAAAGCAAAGCAACATGGAAATCGAAGAAGGACCAGCACACTCTTTTCATGACAAAAAGGCTATGGGCAGCTGAAACTTCCACAGAACAGATGGTACAGTGGTAGCTAACATGGGCTGTCATTGCTTTTGACCAGGGTTCAAACCCCAGCTGGGGAAAATCGATTTTTATATTCTTTTCCATTTTTTTTCTAATTTAAACAAATGAAAGCTGTCCCTTTGTAAATCATCCCCTAGAAGTGTATGAGAGATTTGGGGCCTCTCTAGTCAAGCCAATGCATGTCAGACATTGGTGACATGTGGAAGGGGGGCAAGGTTTGCTATGAAAGAAATCCCTTATTTTGTGGAATGAGAATTTGGGGATGATTGGGTAAGAAAAAGAAATGCATGGGGCAAGAGCCAGAGTGAAAGAAAGGAAGTGCTATTTGTGTTTAAAATATGAAAATCAAGAGTGGATTTGTGGCATGTAAAAGCAAAACAACATGGAAATAGAAGAAGGACCAGCACACTCTTTCCATGACAAAAAAGCTATGGGCAGCAGAAAATTCCACAGAACAGATGGTACAGTGGTAGCTAACATGGGCTATCATTGCTTTTGACCAGGGTTCAAACCCCAGCTGGGGAAAATCGATTTGTATATTCTTTTCCATTTTTTTTCTAATTTAAACAAATGAAAGCTGTCCCTTTGTAAATCACCCCCTAGAAGTGTATGAGCGATTTGGGGCCTCTATAGTCAAGCAAATGCATGTCAGACATTGGTGACATGCTGTGGCATGTGGAAGGGGGGCAAAGTTTGCTATGAAAGAAATCCCTTATTTTGTGGAATGAGAATTTGGGGATGATTGGGTAAGAAAAAGAAATGCATGGGGCAAGTGCCAGAGTGAAAGAAAGGAAGGGCTATTTGTGTTTAAAATATGAAAATCAAGAGTGGATTTGTGGCATGTAAAAGCAAAACAACATGGAAATAGAAGAAGGACCAGCACACTCTTTCCATGACAAAAAGGCTATGGGCAGCAGATTTACTCAGCAGTCCTGATGGTACAGTGGTAGCTAACATGGGGTATCATTGCTTTTGACCAGGGTTCAAACTCCAGCTGGGGAAACTCAATTTTTATATTCTTTTCCATTTTTTCTAATTTAAACAAATGAAAGCTGTCCCTTTGTAAATCACCCCCTAGAAGTGTATGAGAGATTTGGGGCCTCTCTAGTCAAGCAAATGCATGTCAGACATTGGTGACATGCTGTGGCATGTGGAAGGGGGCAATGTTTGCTATGAAAGAAATCCCTTATTTTGTGGAATGAGAATTTGGGGATGATTGGGTAAGAAAAAGAAATGCATGGGGCAAGTGCCAGAGTGAAAGAAAGGAAGGGCTATTTGTGTTTAAAATATGAAAATCAAGAGTGGATTTGTGGCATGTAAAAGCAAAACAACATGGAAATAGAAGAAGGACCTGCACACTCTTTCCATGACAAAAAGGCTGTGGGCTCCTAGATCAATACAGCAAAGCAGATGGTGTAGTGGTAGCTAACAGGGGCAATGAATGATTTTTGACAAGGGTTCAAGGCCCATAACTTAAGTATTTGGAATTTTTTATTATGTTTTTGTTAATTCAACCCAGATGGAAGATATATATTTTTAAAAAATCCACTAGCACTTCTGCAGGGTTTATAACACAACTATAGCTCAAATAACATATCCACAAAATGTGGCACGCTGTGGCATATGTCATGGCATATGCCACATGCCAGACTTGGGCTCCAACCCCTTCTCCGGGAGACCGCGCTTCGATTTTTTTTTTTTTCGGCAGGATTCGCGCACCCTGAGCGCATCCTGCCGATTTAAAAAAAAAAAAAATGCTTTTTTGCCCAGGGGTCCTTGTGGGACCCCTGAGCAGGCCTAGGGGTTAGGGTGTTTCTACCCTGCCCCCTTTGTGCGTTTTGCGCACTTGTTTCTTTTTTTTCTCGGCGGGATACGCGCACCCTAAGCGCATCCCGCCGATTTTTAAAAAAATAATCTTTTCTGCCCAGGGGGTCCTTGTGGGACCCCCTGAGCAGACCTAGGGGGTCAGGGTGTTTCTACCCTGCCCCCTTTTTGCGCTTTGCGCACTTGTTTCTGTCCCTCGGTTCTACATATATATAAAACTTCATGAACATTCTCAGAGGATAGCTTAGGCAAGAGCACCCGGCCATTTTGTAAGGACGCTCATTCACATTCCTGTGCAAACAAAACATGCAGTGTTTGTATGTCTTTTTAAATGATTATAACATTCATAACACCAACACCAATACTAGAGAGAAACACAAAGACAATACACTTTGTCATAAAAAAAGCACATCTGAAAGGAACACTTCTCTCGCTTCTCCTGGATACACTGTATTGTCTTTTGTCTGCAGGATAAGCTTGTTCCATAGATTATGCAACAACAGCGTCTGTTTCTCTCTAGTATTGGTGTTGGTGTTATGAATGTTATATGTATATGAATTTTAACTTGTACTTCTGTGATATATGAATTTTAACTTGTACTTTTGTGATATGTATGTTTTTTTATGATTTAGTGATTTATGGGATGTTTTAAATATAATAAAATATTTTTATTCCTAATACATTTATGTCATTCATGTAGTTATTAGGCTCTACCATATGGGCTGTATGAGTTGTGGCGAGTTGGTGCAACGCAGGGGTAACACGATAACAAATTCTATTTCGTCTACACGTAAACATTGCACTAAGTGATCTCATTGAACTCTCTGCCAAGGGATAATCTTTTCTACCTTCCAGTAGTACCCCATTCCCCTGGTTTTGTTTAAGGGGTCCCTCTCTCTTTTTTCTTGTCTTTTTAAATGACCAGCAAGCATAACAAAGCAATTCTGCGGCACCCTTGATGGTTATGGAGAAGCCACATGAAGACCCCCACGCCCGTCACACTCTAAAAACGTTTCACCGTCACGTGTGAAAGAAGGGGGGGGGGGGCTTTGTGCTGGGGCGGTCACCTGTGGCCAGACATGCTGTTTTTGCTGCTTCTGAAGCCAAGATATAGACCAACATCTGGGCCCTGTTGGCCTGCATAGCGGTAGAGCTCTGCAGGGTCTGGTACTGGAGGGGAGAGCATGCTGAGGCTACAGCTGTTGTGTGAGATGGGAGCAGACCGTGGAGGAGCCAGTGAAGTTGAGGAGAGTGAAGTGAAGTTGTAGATTGGTGTAGGAGCAACGACTGGGGTGAGGCTGTTGCGACGCAGGACCGCAGGCTAAGGCTGCAGTGAGCAGCACTTCTGGAGTGCAACGAAGGTCGGGCAAAACAAACTTTTTGTTTTGAATGTCACTAATGCAAATGGGGAAGAAAAGCTAACAGGCTCTGATGCCAATGCTTCATCATGCTGGACATAGCAACCATTTTAAATGGGGCAAATCCCTTGTAGGGAAGCTCTATTCACCAATACTTCTACCAGTGCTGCTTGCTCATAGAGCAACATTCTTAGCTAATACTATCACATCATTGTGGAGGGGTCTTCTTGCACACTGCCATGTGAAGGAAGTGACCCGTTTAGGGCCACTCGGGTCACTAATGATCACCTCTCAGCCTTCCATACCAAATGAAGAGTCGGTTAAGGCAGTAGAGAATAGAAACCAATATCTGTTTATTAATATACACTCAGAGCAGAGCCCAGTCTGCCCAGTCGCTAGGAGTGCTGCAGAGAGGACTGAAATTGACAAGCATAAAGATACATTATGTACATTTCGTAACTGGGCTAAAACACGCCCACAGTGGAATTTCACAGGCAGGTGCAGCTAAACAGTGAAAAACAGAAAAAACGATTCAGCGCTCCTATCTTACACAAAGTTGCATGATCCAAGGTCGTTCCATCTGGAGCCCGCCACTAGACACTGGGGAGAGGGCCTCTATCTAGTGAGAAAGCTATGCGCTGACATGAACAGTGTGCTCATTACTGAAACAAAACCCAAGCGAAGAATCGAAACTCAGAGAGAGGCGTTTCTCGGAATTATACTAGATCAGTTTCGAACAGCCTAAAATGGCGCCCAAATAGAAAATGGCGCGGCGAATGCTAACTTACATAGGGCAATGCGCAAACATGTACATTTCTATTCTAACAGACCCTCCTTTTAGCATGAGCTAAAACATTTTCTAACAGCAACAAGCAGAGCAAACCTCAAACAATAAGAAAATCACAACGATGGACAATTAGGAGCATTCCATGTCATCAACATCAGGAAGTGAAACAGTGAGGGAAGAATTCTCAAAAATGCCCTCGTCTATATTCATGATATCCTCAATATCTTTCTGGATCATGATTGCGGCATTTGTGTCATGAATTGATATTTTCTTTTTGGGCATGAAAAGGGTAGTACAATAAGAACAACAAAAGGGAAGACACTGAACAAGAATACAGCAAAAAACCAATACCACTAGGAGATAAATTACTTTTTCGAGAACCCAGCCCCAGCTGCCAAAAAGGGACCAACTCCAATTCTCACTTTCCATTCTTTTGACATTCTCGAGGATGTCTAAGATGTGTTTAGTAATATTCTTCTCCATATTTTTGATCCCGACTACACACTGGTCGCCCACTACCGCGCATACAACACCACTCTTAGCTAAAATAAAATCAACTGCATATCTGGTCTGTTCTGAATATATTTGCATACTCTCCAACTGAGTGGCGATGTAACGCAAAGCTGCTACTGTGGTGTTAGACAGAATTTGCAGCTTACATCCGAAATATTCTCTAGCTTCCTCACCCCTGGTCATGGAAGTCCCACCTAATGTGAAAATGGAAGAAAGGATATATCCAAAAGTAATCCCGTTACTATAATTATTGACCTCTATATCAGTCACTCCCTCACAGAATTATTTTGTGAGAGTTCTCTTAACCCAGCGTACATTAGGCTTAGCATATTTACAGGGCACACCCAAGGGCAATACCATCCCAAGAGCTATGTCATCTGTACCATTATGGACGTTGGAATAGGCACCGTTAGACAAGAAGTAAAACCCCGGGTGTGCATAGATCGGCCCCTCATAGTCCACTACTGCATATCTAGAATTCATTCCAAAAGTGTTCGGATCCTTATATAAAAATACAATCCCCCTAGTGAACTATATCACTATTCCAGAACAGTTGATATACAAAGAAGTGTCAGTGCTATTCAAAATAGGGCAACAAGCAGGATAATAACCAGCCTCCCGGGTAACTATCAATTCCTTATAGTGCCAACCCACCAATGTAATATTCTGTTCTTCCATATAAAAATTATCGCAATATGTATTGTTAGCGCAACCTGGATAACCCATTCCCAGTGGCTTTCTATAATATAAACAAGGTCCTGGATAGCCAAAACCAAAAACTCCCATCACTTCTGTAAATTGCGGTGGGCGAGTATATGTATAATTTACAAGTGACAATGGATATGCAGCCCATAAGCTAGTGACAGATTCAGTGGGGTAACAAGCTGTCCCTTCTACGAAGAATTTCTTATTTGTTTCTATAAATACATTACTCGGGCTGTTCTTTTATTTCTTTTCGGGGAGATAACCTTACACTTATTGCGCAGAGGCATAGTTTGATCATTTTCCAAGACCCATGACACTCCACACAATATTATTATCAGCAAAACCAACAGAACAACACATGTTATTTTCCTTTTTCGTGTCCACACCATATCATGCTGGGCAACAAGAACCATTGGTTGCTCTTCCTCAGCAACCTTTCTACCAAAGGGATGCATAGGGTATAATAAAAAGGGGCCAAAATGCAAAAAGATATGCAAGTTCCCAGTGTCAGTCAGAGCCTCACTGGTACAGGCTCCTATTGTCCATCAATAAGTTGGCGCTCTTGAGCACCGGCGGTGGAGCTTGCTCTGTCCTAAACTCTTTTAATGTATCCCACATCGATCCAGATGGTATACCTTCAAGGTATACTTCAATCTTCCCTAACTAATGTTCAAACAACTAAGATAAAGTAAACAGAAAATTCTCCACTAGTCTGTTAATTCCGTTGGTACTCTAACTCAGTACTGGCTACCTTACGCAGTCCATCCCTAATCTTTCTTCTCCTTAGACTCAGTATCCCTCAGCCGAGGGCGCAAATTGTACCTGGTAGCCCCAGGCACTGTGTGATCAATGAACAAAGGCTCTTGGATAGCTCGTATTTCTAGGGGAACAGCCTCATTTAAAGCATCCTCGTTTTTCTTATCCGTTTGCGTCCAAGTTAACTGGGCATCGCTGAAAGGAACAAACCTGGGCACCTGCTCGCACTCCTTGTCCCCCACTGATCATATGGTAACAGCAGAAGAATCCCCCGACAGTGGGTAGCGTGTACCCAGTTCTTTCGACCAGCAACCTTCTCAGCCATTCGTGTCACAAACAAAACCTGCTCAGGACCTTTCCAGCGTGGTTCCAAATTTTTCTTCCTCTGGAAGTTACGAAGTAGGATATAATCACCAGGCTGGATGTCGTGGCCGGATCCCTCTGGTGTAGAAGGTAGGGACTCACGCACCTGTTGGTGAATAGAACGTAAACTTTCTGTTAACTGGCCAAGGTAATCATGCAACACAGGATATTCAATATCAGAGTACTTACGGGGACGCGGGGCGCCCCAGACATTTGCCAGGCGCCCAAACACGACCTCGTAAGGAGACAATCCTGTCCTAGAATGAGCTGTTGTTCTTGTTGACAAAAGAGCTAATGGTAAAGCATCTGGCCATTGTGACCCTGCTGTCTCCTGGATTTTTGCCAGTTTCAGTTTGAGAGTACCATTGTACTTCTCAGCCAAACCCGCTGACTGTGGATGATTGGCAGCATGACATTTTTGCTTTACATGTAGACCTTCACAAATCAATTGAATCACTTTCGCATTAAAATGACTTCCGTTGTCACTCCAGATAATTCGGGGCAAGTCGAAACGAGGAAAGAACTCCTTAAGGAGTACCTTTGCAGTCGTAATGGCTGTATTATCTTTAGTGGGGTAAGCTTCAACTCATTTGCTGAATGCACATGCAACCACCAAAACATACTTAAGATTGTTACATCTCTTTAATTCAATATAATCCATTTGTAGGACTTCAAAAGGAAAAGTGGGTGGTGCAAAATTACCAGGTGGTGTCGGGGTACCCTTCCCTGGATTATACATCATGCAACCATACAATACTTTACTAAATGCGCAGCTGTCCTGGAAATATTGTCATTCTGCCATACAGGGGCTAACAATTTACAAATGCCTTTTGTATAATATGAGCTGGACCATGTGCCATAGTAACCACGGGAAGAACATATGCATCTGGCAACATCCACCTCTGTTTCCCTGATTTATCGATCCAACATCCTTCCTCATTCAACTGTGCTGTACTCTCCTGCCATACTGCTAATTCTTCTATCGTGGCTTCACTTTGTATCTCCTTTACACTCTCAAGGGTATTTTCAAACATAACTTCGGGAACCCACCTAGCTGGACCTGCTACGAACATGCATGTCTTCTTTGTTCGGGCCGTTTCCTTAGCAGTCTGATATGCAAAAGCATTTCCTCTACCCACATCATCTGTAACCTTCCTGTGGGCACTACACTTAATTATGGCCAATTTCCTGGGGAGCGTTAAAGCAGACAAAAGCCTCAATATGAGGTGCCCATGCTGAATCTTGGTGCCATGAGAGGTAAGAAACCCTCTCTCTGCCCAAAGCTGGCCAAAATTATGGGCAACCCCAAATGCGTACTGGCTGTCAGTATAAATATTGATAACCAGCCCTTCACTCAGTTCGCAAGTTCGAATAAGGGCAGCGAGCTCAGCAGCTTGGGCCGACTGATAAGGGACCCGTGATGTCTCTACCACCGTGCGCAACGTAGTAATAGCGTAAGCTGCAGTGGTGGTGCCATCTGGTAATTTAAAACAAGAGCCATCGACATATAGTTCTCCTTGGGGGTCAGATAAGGGAACATCAGTCAGTTCTACCCGTCCCTTCGTCTCTTCTTCCATCCGGAAGATACAATCATGTTTGTCGACTGCATCATTCTCAGACGAGTAACGTGGCTGGGTTCAGAGTAGCACATCTCTTAATAGTAATATGCTTACCAAACAATGTCAATTCGTAGCCAGTAAGACGTGCACTGGTGAGGTGCTGTGTCTTTGTCTTATTCAAAATGGTATCCACAGCATGGGATACCATAACTGTGAGGTCAGTATCAAGTACGAGTCCAGCCGATTGTCTGATCGCAGTGGCCACAGCTGCGACCGCACTCAGACAACTCGGGAGGGCCCTTGCGACAGGATCAAGCACAGCAGAAAAATAAGCACACAACCTTTGCTTATACCCAAACCTTTGTGTTAAGACAGAAAGCGCGCAACCAGCCATCTCGTAGACATAGAGCACAAACAATTTACTATAGTTAGGTGTGCAAAGCACTGGAGCCGAACAAAACACAGTTTTCAATTGCTCAAAAGACTGCTGGCATTCAGGCGTCCAAGGCAAAGGCTCATGCACTGCTTTCGTTGTTAATGCATGCAAAGGTTTGATTAGTAGCGAGTAATTAGGTATCCACTGGCGACAGTAGAAAGTGATACCTATAAACGCGCGCATATCTTTTTGAGTTTGTGGAACGGGCATTTTAACAATGGTACTAATACACTCGGGGGTCAACCTCCTACCCTCCTTCGACAGCAGGTGACCTAAATAGGTGACCCTCCTGTCGACAATACTGAAATTTGGAAAGGGAAACTTTATGTCCATGGGGAGCCAAATGCAGTAACAATTTCACTGTGCTGTCTTTGCAACCTTGTTCCGTATCAGAAGAAATGAGTAGGCCATCGACATACTGAACTAATACATTACCTGGAGGAAGCGATAGTGAATCCAACTGACTTTTTAATGCCTGACTATAAATACTAGGACTGACTGTATAGCCCTGAGGAGCGCAACAGAATCTAAAGCTTCTACCAGCCAGTGTGAACCCAAACAAATACCTACTGTCGGGATGGATAGGAATACTAAAAAAAGCATTTTTGAAGTCAATAACAGAAAAAATTGAGCAGTAGAAGGAATCATTGTCAAAAGCGTAGTAATATCGGGAACTACCAGGAACTGTGGAACTACTAGTTTGTTAACCTCACGCAAATCAATCACAAAACAATAAACATCATCAGTATCTTCAGAAGAGCCGGAGGGTGTCCTTTTAAAAATCAGAAGAATATGACTATTACAAATGTTGGCAGACGTTTCTTCAACTACTCCCTTTTGTATCAAATCCTGAATATTCTGAAGAAGAGCCCATTCTCCTGCCTGCGGTATCTTATACTGAGGGATGCGAGGCAAAACAGCATAATCTTTAACCTGTATAGAAACTGGTGGTATATGCAACAGCCCTACATCCGTGTCACCTGTTGCCCATAAAGTGGGTGGTACTTCAGCAAATTCAACAGGGAGGGGCGCATCCTGAGACAAACACTGTTTAGTACTCACATCCGGACCCATAGTAATATAGACACCCGAAGGAGAACAATAGATAGTAGCATGCAACTTCTTCAACATATCCAGGCCCATCAAATTTTCGCCACAATTGGATGTAAACAAAAACGGAGATTCCACAGTGACAGGACCAACAGTCAATGCAAGGGGGCGTGAGATTGAGCTGACAACCGGTACACCTGAAAAACCTACTGAAACATTATTGTGGCCAGACAGGGCCGCCCCAGGGACCATATGTCGGGAAACAGAACGCTTTGTCACACCTGTATCCACCAAAAATTCCTTAGTCGAGCCTTGCAAATCCGCTGTGACGTAAGGACCACGCTGATCTACAGGTATCTGAACTGGTCCCTCACCCTGTCCCTGGCTGTCCTAGCTATAAGACATACCTGTCACTTCATCCATATCGTAATCATCATGATAACACTGTCTGTCCCTGGGGTCATCAAAATAATTATTATCAGAGCGACCCTGTGAAACCATGGCATTCTGAGCTCTATCAGTTCCACGGCCTCTCCCACTGGAACCTCGCCCTCTAGGAGACGCAACATGCTGTAAAAGCACAGGGCACTGGCTACGCCAATGACCTTCCTCCTTACAATACGTACACTGATTCATCCCTAATGGTGTCGTGGAAGGCTGCCTACTGGTACGTGGAAGCTGCCCGGAAGGACCACCTTGTCCCCTATTATTGCCCCTTAAGGCTTGCTGCAACAACACCTTCGTCTTTAGATCTTTATGTTTCTTATCAGTCTTATCTTTCTCTTCCTGATCGCAATGTTCATAATACTGGGCCATATTCAAAATAACAGAGGGGGAAGGCGTAGACCAAGTACTTTCAACGCTTGCAAACGAGTCATTATCTCAGGAAGAAGATTAGTAACAAACCTGTCCACAAACAAATGGACTCCCCCTTCAGTGGACATATCCTGCCCACTGTAATCCAGAAATGTATCTTCAAACCGAGTAAAGAAGTCGGACACACTCTCATCCTTCTTCTGTCGACAAGCCGTCAACCTATCCCAACTAACCTTCTTAGGTGGAATAAGAGTGTGCATGTAAGTAATAATACAACCAGGCAAAGCAACTATCTCTGCACAGGGCTTATCTCCTGGCTTTCTTTCCTGATCCCATCCTTTAATCACATCCCATGTACCACCCAATTCTGCAACATGGTCTTGAGTATGCACCTGCCGCCAAATGTCAACCGGAACAAGGATCCCAAAAAACATTTCAATATCAGCAAGAGTCATTACAGTAGAAGAAGCAGCCTCTGTTAATTCTTTATAATAAGCTGGGGGATTTTTCCTAGGGTCAGGCAGGGTAGCCTTAAGGGCCAAAACCTCACTCCTTTTCCACGGAGTATAGACCCATTGCTCCTGGAAGCGAGCAGCTACGGCTGCTCTAGTGACATTACCAAGCTGATCCGTTAACGCAGGAATTTCTGGATGATTTATTGGATGAACCTCACGCATAGGGAACTGAGTAATTGTAGTGGGACTCTTTTCAAACAAGCGAACCCGATAGGAAACTATGGTATTAATATTTGCGAGTACCTGTCCTGGGGCTAAATCAGCAATATGAACACGATCTTTAATATCAAATAACACTTGCGGAGCCTCAATTTTAATATGTGTGCGCCAGAGATTGATCAATGTAGCAGACATATACTGGAGAACATGCTGCTGTAGAAAAGGCTCAAACTCACACACAGCCTGCCAAATATCTTCAGCACTATAAACCGGATTACTAGCCCACTTCATAGCCTGATGGTCTAACACCTCCTTCTCATCGTCCCCTACTCCAGAATGCAAGAACTGACCCATCCGTTCCCTAAATTTCATCCAATCTCTATCCTCAAACCCACGTACTGGCGTCTCAGCATTTAAGGGTATCGGAGGATGAAAAACCATAGAAGGAGAAACAACAGAAGTAACAGGTACAATCGTTGCTGGAGCTTGCACGGAGGAGAAAGAACAAAAGATACAGGAGTTAAAACAGTAGATGCACTAGGAGTCACAGTTGTCAAAGATGGCGAGGACAAAGAAGGAGCAGGAGTTGCTGTAGCCAAAGCCGTCGAAACAACAGCCGTAGATACGGAAACAGCGGAAGCAGATGAAACAGGCTGCTGTGGCTGTAAGGGAACAGTGGGATATATCCTCTGCGGGGCATAAGGAGGCGGAGGTCGAGTGTCTAACAGCTCCTCCACAAAAGTATCATTTTCCTCTTTAGTCAAATAAGATTTATCAATGTGTAGTCGAAATCTCCTATCTTCACATTCAACCCCTGCCTCCTGTTTTTCTCTATCATATGCTACAGCTTTCTGCGTCAATGTTTGCAATTTCCCCTTCCGTACATCTCTTTCCATCTTTAACCGTCTCTGTCTAGCCTCCTTCTGCCAAGTTCGAAGAGAATCAAACATCGACTGCCTACTCCGTCTCTTAAACAACCCTGTAAAAACCCAATCTTTTGTTCATCAAAAGTGCCCATCAACGGCCACTGCAACTCACCACTGTCCCTTGTATTTGTGCCATAATGTACTAAACATAATAGGGCCAAGGCCATGTTTCACATTGATATCAAAATTAGGGCTGCCTTCAGGAGGCGCAGGTTGAACTTATTCCAATCGAGCATCTGCAGAACAACAACGACAACACAAATTCCAAACTTTGCTAAAACCAGGCATTTTGAAAAGGAAAACAAGTTTGTTGTTTTTACCTGGCAAAGTAGTTGCAAGTACTTTTCATCAAAATAGTCCTTAGACCGTACCAAACTCAAACCCAAACGGTACCATATCCACAAAGAACCAAAACAAACTCACCTGATATCAGTAGCACAAACGAACCAGTTCTCCACTGCCGACTCTTCAGACCAAACTGTCAGATCCAAGGGTTTCGCCATTCAGGACTCCAGTCGGGATGACCACTGGGCGAGGCACCGTCTGGCAGGATAGACGGGGCAGCTGCGAGCAATATAAACTCTACGTGCAGGGATCCCTGAGCCGACAGTCCAACACGACGATGTCCTAGACCTTATCCCCGTCTGCGGAAAGGGGATGAATCAATCACCCGAAGGAGTCCCTGTTCGGGCGCCAACTGAAGGAAGTGACCCGTTTAGAGCCACTCGGGTCACTAATGACCACCTCTCAGCCTTCCATACCAAATGAAGAGTCGGTTAGGCAGTAGAGAATACAAACCAATATCTGTTTATTAATATACACTCAGAGCGGAGCCCAGTCTGCCCAGTCGCTAGGAGTGCTGCAGAGAGGACTGAAATCGACAAGCATAAAGATACATTATGTACATTTCGTAACTGGGCTAAAACACGCCCACAGTGAAATTTTCCAGGCAGGTGCAGCTAAACAGTGAAATACAGAAAAAACGATTCAGCGCTCCTATCTTACAAAAATTTGCATGATTGAAGGTCGTTCCATCTGGAGCACAGGGGAGAGGGCCTCTATCTAGTGAGAAAGCTATGCGCTGACATTACAGTGTGCTCATTACTGAAACAAAACCCAAGTGAAGAATCGAAACTGGAGGCGTTTCTTGGAATTATACTAGATCAGTTTCGAACAGCCTAAAATGGCGCCCAAATAGAAAATGGCGAGCGAATGCTAACTTACATAGGGCAACGCGCAAACATGTACATTTCTATTCTAACACAAGTTATTGTGTTTTAATGGGACAACCATGTTAGGTAAGGGAACACCCCTCAGGAGTCAATAGAAGTGCAACAAGCACTGCACTCTCTCTCTGCAGCACCAATCAAATGCTGTAATCAAGGTAAGCATGTGGGAGGAGCCAAAGTCTCTCTGATGGTTGTGTTTCTTAAAGCTTTTTCTGTTAATCACACAAGGTATGGCGATAGCCCGACTTAAAAAATATATCTTAGAAGAATTGAAACACATTCAATATGGTGCTTAAAAACTCACATCATAGCACTATAATATTAACAAGAACATTAATGTTTCAAGAATAACACAAGGAGTTATGTCATTTCTTGTGGTTTACTGGTGATTATCCAAAAGTTGTGAAGTGATTTTTTAAAATAGTATTAGTTTTATTTAAAAAAAATCTTTGTTTTCATTCTTTTCCTTCAATGCCATTAGTTCTTCTTGCACCATTCCTACCTGAACTCATTGTGCCCTTGACTCCCATTGAAAATGTACAATTAAGTGAATGACACTGACTATATAGACTTAGGTGGCATACAGTGTGTAGTTGGTCACTCTAAATATATATCCTTTCTGTCAGAAGACGTGTCAGGTCCAGTTCAGGGGGCATGGGACAAGCAGGAGCTATTGGGCCTCAACCGTGAAGGCAGGGATGATTTACCTTGGATGTCCCAGAGTCTGTCCTACTTTGGCTTCAAAAACTGGGCCATGTACAACCCCTTCAGCATTTGACTCTCAGTAGTAGCACTTTGGAGTATTCACACACTTCTCAGGGAGGTAGTGTAGGGGTATGGAAACTCAGATCGGCCAGCACAGCTGGCAGTTTCTGGCACTACCTGGATAGTAAACCTCCTGCGGCTTGTCAGGCTCTTTCACTCACTCAGCAGGCAGCCTGGCTTAAAGGCGCTTCAAGTCAGGGGTACAGCTCTTCCAGCAAGTAAAGACTCTAGTTGATGTACTCTCTCCTCTGGGAAGCTGGCTGTCACAGACACCAGTTCTGGTTGTTGTACCACCTAGACTTAAAATACAGACCTGACTGGTTTTAAAAAAATAAAACGGACAGGTGGCAACCCTTGTGCAGTAGTGACAGCTCTCAACATTTTGAACAGGTACAACACCAAGACTACGCGCGCACATGAGTGCAAAACCATTTTAAGGAAGTTGGCGAATGTACCAGACAACAGTGCAGTTAAGGCGGTGGCTGGACTGCTTCAATGGGGATGGACTGACCTTACAGGTTTACCGCTATATAAGGAACATTGCTAAATAAATGTAAAACTAAAGAATCAACACAAAGTCCAGCAATGTCGAATGATCCTAAAACTGTATTCAGATGCTTTTCTCAAATATATATTCTGGGTAGGTCAAAGTTGAGGTACATTGATAGTTGTCTGGTAAACTCACTTCTGACACCGTAGACCACGGGAGAGTATTCCGATCTGCACCATGTATGTCTATAACATTGCGGACACATTGACATGGCTCTCGTGATGTACCTCTACATTACTGAGATGTTCTTGATGTGCAGCATGCACTACTATCCTAGGACAGAGACATCTGATGGTCTCTGAAAATGCATCTCTAACCTGAGGTCTTACATGCTACAGCCTCTACCAGTACTGACATGTAGGAAGGTAGAATCCTTCTAGCATGATTACCCCCCTTTTTGCCCGGAGTCAGTGTGTTTTTGACCTAGTCTGACTGGAATCGGCTAATCAGGACCCCAGCAACTGTGCTTTGTCCCCTAAATTGACTTGGTAAGTACTTTGGTAACTCCACAATTGGCTACTGGTGTACCCTTGTAAATCCCTAGTATATGGTACGAAGGTACCCAGGGCATAGGTACACCATGGGTCTCCGATGGGCTGCAGCATGTATCATGCCACCCATGGGAGTCCACTCAAATTGTGACTACAGGCCTGCCATTGCAGCCTCTGTGAGTTGGTGCTTGCACCTCTCACGACAGACATACGTTTGCTTATATCTGAGGTCACTACACTTTAAACCTATAAGTCACCCCTATGGCAGGCTCTTCAGTCCTGAGGGCAGGGTGCTTGGTTATAAGTGTGAGGGTGCCCCTGCATGAGCAGGACACCCCTACAAACCCACAAGTCGATTCTCCAGGCTTTGTAAGTGCGATCAGCTATTTTTAGACAAATAGTGGACATCAGTCGTTACAAGATGTCTAACTATATAGTGGCTGCAGGTTCTTAGAGTTGTCGTGGGACAAGACTCAACCCTGAAACTACGTCGCTCGTCAAACGTCTAGACACTTGGACTTCGATTAGAACCGAGACTGCACCAAGGAAGACTCTTGCTGCTCCTGGTTTCGCTGTTCTTCAAGTCATCTTCATCATCTGTGCTTCATCCAGGTTCTTCAACAGACCTGTGGGCGTCAAGGACACCCGAAGAAATCTCCAGTGGAGTGAAGGAGTCACTCCCTTGCATCTGCAGGCACGGCAACGAAGGTGACTGGTCTGCTGCTCCTGTCGTCCTATGGACTTCCCGGGCTCAGCAACACAGGTGGTGGTTCTGCAACTCCCTCAAGGCCTGGCCTGTCCTCTCTACACTTTTGAGGCCAGTATCCCTCATCGGAACCACTGGGACCAAACCCCTGTACACAGCCTTGACTTGCTGTTGCCAAGGCTTGTTGGCTCTGCACTCCAGAGATCTTTGGGATACAAGAAGCTCCAGCATCTCTTCCCTCCAAGATCAGCATCCTCACCGCATGCTCTGCACCGTGGGTCTTCATCTTTGGTGAGCTGCTCGAGGTCCTCTCGCAACTTCTGTGCCTTATGCCTGTGGGTCTTCCTAAGGGTCTTCTACCACTTCAGTGGGCTCCCTTGCTTGCTTGGAGCCTGCTCTGACTCTCCTACTGTTAGTGAGTCCCTTGGACCTTGCTGGTCCCAATGTTGCTCTTTTTCGTCTTCCATGCCAGTTGTGGCTACTAAGGCTTGCTGGTGCTCCTGCTTGACACCGATCACAGTCACTGACATTCAATGTGGGACAGCTCGTGCACAGCTCCTGGCCTTCCTCAGTGTCACCTGGTCCTCACAGCTGCAGCAACAAGGTCACCATCGACTCTGCAGAACCTCCCGACATCGGTGGGCATTGTGTCTCCGTGCCTCCTGGTCACCTCCGAGTGGCATAGACTCTGTCCCTTCTGCTTGCAGGTACATCACTTCCAGAATCCACCCTTGGATTCCACCGGATTCCTTTAACATCTTCTCCGAAGTCTCCCATTGTTGTCTATGGCAGGTTCCAACGTCACTTCACCCCTATGCCCCTGGCTTCTCTGGTGTAGGTAACCTGGTACCTGGAGCATCCACGGGTGAGGTGGCTCTCCAACCTTCTGTCTTCCAAAGGCATTCTTCAGGGTCCTCGGGGAAGGGTCCTTCTTCTCTAAAACAGCAACTTCTCCATTGACTTCTATTGTACACGCAGCTGTGTTTCCACTCTGCACACAGCCTCCATGGGGTTCCTGGGTACTTACCTTGGGTGGTTCCTTGTGTCCCTGGCTCCTCTGGGTCTTCTGGTCCAAGTCCTATTCTCATTTGCAGTTCACATTCCACTTTCTTAATACATATTTTGGTCCCCCCTGCTGGAGACCACTGTATCTTGTGCTACTTACCTGACTGCTTTTGAAGTATTCATGTGTATTGTGTTTATATCTCATGGTAGGAGACATACCAATGTGATAGTGATATTGTGTAGTAATAAATAGACTCATTTTTGCTAAACATTGTGTGGTTTCTTTTCATCTAACTTACACTACAGATTAAACTGGTAAAACAAGCTGCTTTACACTCCTTCAAGATAAGCCTGAGGGCTGCTCTCCACAGCTACCACTTTGAGAGCTTTCTATGGTTATCAAAGACCACTAAAACCACTATAAGGGTTGCCTGGATTAGTTTAAGGTGCATCACTTGAATAAGTGTGCACCATATTTAAACCAGCCTCCTACATTAGTGTGCAGTGGTTGGAATTTAAGCCTGTACTGTTTTACCATTTAATCTAGGTGATGGTTACATGAAAAACCCTCACTAGCAAGGCACATATAATACTTTTTGTTGTCAGTAAGTTCTACTGAACGTTTTGGATTGGTTGTCAAGGGACTTAGCACAACCCTTTCTCCAATCTTTGGGAGTTTAGGTTTCACTAGGGTAGGTAGGTGCAACACCACACTACACCTTGTACCATGTCTTTAAATGGTGAGTCTGGTGAGGCTCAACCCTCTAGATACAGTGGTCCTAAGTTCCAGGAACTGAGGATCCTCGCTGAATCCAGAAGAATAAAGACAGGTGGCAATCCTACCACAAAGCAGCTCTTAGAGTTGTTCCTGCAGGATGACCTCCAGAATCCTGATAGGCCAGAAGGGCAGGACAATGTGGGTATGGGTGGTGGAGCTACAGAAGAAGAGTCAGGGGTGTCTTACCCCAGTGATCCCAATTCTGAGCCTGACCAGGAGAAGTCTGAAGACCCCTCACTGGTAAACTCTAATCCCCCAGGGAGTAGTACAGAAGGTACAGAGGAAGGCCCTACAGGTAGGTCCCCTTTATTCCTCCTGGGAGGATGTAAAGAGTTCAGGAGATGTCCAGGTCCTCCTCTGTGAATTCAACCTCTTCTCACACTTCCATAGGGACCTCCATTTCTAGCAGAAGAGAGGACTCCTTAGACATGGAATACCATCTGCTCAAGCTTGAGAGAGCCAAGCTCAGAGTCAAGAAGGAACAGTTGGCTCTAGATAAGGAGACACTGAAAGTGCAGAAGGAAAGGAAACATTTGGGATTAGTATCCCATGATGGCAGAACTAGCGAACCTAGGGTCAGGGAACACTCTTTTGACACTAGGAACCTGAGCAGGATAGTCTCCCCATACCAGGAGAGGGGTGACATCCATAAATGGATCACTGCTTTAGAGAGGGCCTGTAAGGTACAGAAGGCCCCTCAAGGGCAGTTGGCAGATATCCTGTGGTTCTCCTTTGCTAACAAAGGTAGAGACACACTTTGCACTGTTAGGTAGGAAGATGGAGATAATTACACAGTTTTGATGAATGCCCTCATAGATGGGGTTGGTTTAACCACTGAGCAATACAAGGTTAAGTTTAGGGACACACAGAAGGCACACATTCAAGACTGGGAAGATTTTGTAGACTGTGCTATTAAAGCTCTAGAAGGCTGGCTTCATGGAAGTAATGTGCATGATTATCAAGGACTGTAAAATGTACTAGTGAGGGAGCACATCCTTAATCAGTGGCAGCTTCTCCAATTTTGGGTTGGTGGGGCAACGCGGGGTGGGGGGAGATAGGGGTGAGGGGAAAATAATGAAAAAAAAGTACCTGCTCCTGCGGCCGTTGCCTAGGTGCTTCTCTTCCGACGCTGGTCACACTGCACAGGCTCCCAGCGGGCAATCACAGCGCTGCTTTCATGCTGGTAATACCAGCAGCATGAGAGCAGCGCTGTGATTGGCCTGAGCGGGCTGACTTGATGCTCGCTCAGGCCCAGGGAGCCTGGGGCTTTTCTCCAACCTGGCTGTACAACACAGCTGGGTTGGAGAAACAGGAGTGTGCATGTCTGTTTGGCCAACCTGAGGCGGCCGGCCAAACAGACATACGCACTTGCAAGTGCCCAAACACTCCTCCTGCAACGTGACGCTCGGCAGGATGGCCCCGCCCTAACCGCGGCTGGAATTAATGAAAAATAAAATGATAATAAAGTGGTATTATTATAATTTTTTCAGTGGAGCGACGTTCCTCTGCCATAACGGAGGAACTTTCCCATTCTCCCAGGAAGGAACAGGCCTTTATCACCTTGTGTTCAAGGGACGACAGGGTTATGCTGGTGAAATGACCCTTGGGGGGACAACATCAAGATCATCCAGGGATGGCTGTGTAGTATAAAAGCTGACCCGAGGAGTTTTGTAAGAAAGAGCGAACAGCACCATCTCCACTCTTGAAAGCTCATCCATATTTGTTTTACCATTTATGCAGAGTCTGAGGAGGGGTTAGCAACATCCGGTCCTAGGGCCATGTTTCATTGGGAATGGTTCTGTCAGATGCCTTAGATCTGAGTATTATGAAAAGTTATGACAAAGGCAGTAGGCTTAATTTATTTATTATGAAACACATATTTTAAAGCCAATATTCAGATGCTAAAGCCAACGGGCATTTAAGGGTGGATAGTTATTACACTGTATTGAAGCCTGTAGATGCATTTTATTATATGAAATCTCAGATTACCGTAGAAGACAAAGATTTTGGTAATGATTACCTCCTTTGAAAAAACCCAAAGGGGGTACAAGATGTGCACTGTAATAATTCTTGCTAAAACCTCCTCAAAAGGTCTCACAGCCTTAGTTGTCTGCTAATATCTTGTCATTAAAATATACATGTGTTTTTTCCAATAGCTCTAATGGAGACAAAATGTCCACTCAGAAGTGGTAAATTGAAGTTTTGTGATTTTTTTGGTAAGGCAAAGTGACTGATGCCTTTTCATCTTGGAGCTTATGATTTCACCCAACCCCCTTAATGGCAATAATTGCTGAGAGCATACATTTTGCCTTCATCACTCTATCTATCTATCTATCTATTATATAAATATATGTATGTAGCGGTTGCCACTGTGTAGTTATAGTTAGGATCTTATTTCAATAGGAAATGCATTTTTGCATTGCAAATAACTTTGGCGCCATTTGACAAATCTCCACAAACCCTTCCAAAAAGGTTCTCTTATTTACCTAGTTTGCGCATATAAAGTTTCATAGTGATCCGTCGAGCGGGGGCCAAGAAAAAAGGGTGGTCCGAAAACACGTTTTCCCCATTCATTTTCCTACAGCTACAGCCTAAACTGCTGAATGTATTTACACACAATTTGGCAGAAAGCTAGATCTAGGTCCAGAAAGAGTGCTTTTTGTGTTTTAGTGTAAATCCATTCAGTAGTTTTTGAGCAATGTATGTTAAAAAACTTTGTATAGTTAAGGCTGTAGAGGCTCTGCGGATTCCGACAGATCTCAAACTAAGATCTGATTGGCTACCACCACCTCAACCAAGAAGTGGTGGCTGCCATCTTAGGACTTGTGACTTGGGCCTGAGTACTAAGAAGAAAATGAAAAAACATTATTTAAAAAAAAAGTTGCTGCAAATTTGCAAAGAATCCACAGCAAAAAAAAAACAAGCACAGTCTCCTGCACTTGCTTTTTTCTAAGCCCTTTGGGTGGGCCAGGTCTTGGGGTGAACAACTGGTTATATTTTGGGGGAGGGGGACATACGTGGCCCCCTCCCCAAGCTGATTTCAGTCCAGGGACCCCATCCCCCAGGGTCTGGATGCATTTCAAAGGGGAGGGGGCATGCGGCCCTCCCTCCCTGGTAGATTTTGGCCCTGGGGCCCAGCTACATGTGCAGAGGGGAGGGGGACCATGCGACCCCCCCCCGGCCCTGGGGACCCCATTCCCCAGGGCTGGCTCACAGGCTATGTCCCGGGGTGCCCACACCCTGAACATAGCGGTTTCCCTACCTGCACTGGCATGGGCAGGGAAACCTGTGGTTGCTCTCGCTTGGCGGGAACATTTTCAAATCTCCCACAAAGCGAGAGCAAACACCATGTCCACTCCTGGCAGGTGGAAGCTTTAAATGTTTTTGGTCCCTGGTGGGGTCCTGAGTCCTAAGATGGCTACCACCACTTTCTGGTTGAGGTGGTGTGAGCCAATCAGATCTCAGTTTGAGATCGGTTGGCTCTGCGGATTCTCTGTGGCGTGTTATATACAATTGTTTTTAACCTTAATTTCTCCAAAACTACTGAATGAGTTAGCACCAAAACACAAAAAGCATTCTTCTGGACCAAGAACTAACTTTCTGCCAAATTTGGTGTAATTCCATTCAGCAGTTTGGACTGTAGCTATGTCTAAAGTTCCTATGGAAAAATGAATGGGAAAAATGCGTTTTAGGACCCCCCCCTTTTTCTCTGCCCCTGCTTGATGGATCGTCAAGTGGTGCCAATGTTATTGGCAAAACAAAAAGCGCTTTTCCTATGGAAACTTTGGTCCTAACTATAACTACTTACTGGCGACCACCAGTAGGATGGATATATGGATATATATATATATATATATATCCATATGCAAAAACTCCCACATTGAAAGCGCCACTCATCGTCGTACAAATTCCTTTAATCTCGCTGGGTAACAGAGCAGCAACAAAGCTTGTCAAAGCATCACAATTCGCCAAAAAAGTCCAAACGCGTTTCGGGCGCACATTCGCCCTTGTTCACTGGTTCTGGCATTACATGGAGAAAGCAGCAATGATTCATATTGCGTCAGCAGTTAATTAAATATCCTCCGCCCACACGGGCATGAGCAAAAGTGCATCTTGGTCATAGTAGTTCGCTAATAGTCTTTAGTAGACGCCGCAATGTCCTCCATGAATCAAAATTAAAATCCACAATGGGCTGCTATCAACTTGCCTAGCTGCCGCTCTGTGTAATCCTTCCACAGCAACCGGAAAACGACGTTCCAAACGTGCCATGAAATACAGAGCATATATATATATATATATATATATATATATATATATATATATATATATATATATATATATATATATATATATATATATATATATATATATATATATATATATATATATACAGAGAAATTCGCCCAATGCTCCAACAGTTCTGGAAAGTCGAAACGGACTCAAAGTTCTTCGTGCAAGGTAATTTATTTGATTTCTACACCCAGCACACCGCCATGACGTGTTTCAGCCTTCAAGAGGCCTTGATCACATATATATATATATATATATATATATATATATATATATATATATATATATATATCAGAAGCACTCCGCCTTTCCTCGATCTTTCGGGTACAGGAGCACGGACCACAAGTGAGTGCAGATCTAATTTTTATTTTAGTTCAAGCAAACACCAGCAGCATGACTCATTTCAACCCCGGAGGGTCTTGATCACATGACGCGCTTCACGGTTGGTATATATACCATTTTTTTTACAACTTTTTAACTTTTTTTCAACTTGTTTTCTTTTCTTTTCCATTTAAAGTGACAAGTGCCTATAGTTGTGCAGGGTAATGCATAGATATAGAAAGCATACTGCTGGTCTAAACGCGATTAGGTTCACAATTTAACAATCATACATTCAGGTTTAAATACCAATTCAATGCATTTGAGACATGTAAAAACTGTAAATACTAAAACCCTTTTGACCATAAAATCACAAGTGATGTTACTGTTAAAAAGCACGTTAAAAGCCTTTTGTCAATAATACCTTGTCTAAAATATTGAGGTAATCATTTTCGATATTGACAGCCCATGTAATACAAGTATGAATACCATATCATTTCATCATAGGGTTTCACCTGGCTAAGACAATTCAAAAGTGCAGTATACAGTACAATTGATGTAAACAATGCATATGTAACCTTACAACTATAAAAGACATATGTTAGTGCAAATATCCAAACTGTGCAATGAGTAAACTTCATCTAGCGTGTATATTAACTCCAACCATTCTAAAACCGTGTAAAAAAATGTGTGTAAAACCTTTAAAAAGTTGGGTTATGGCGGTCTAATAGAGAGATATATATATATATATATATAAATATAAATAAATTTTACAGATGGAATGTTTCAGAATGTTCTAGACACAGCCAGGGCCTGATTGGGAACGCAAACCGGCCCTGGCAATTGAGTCGGACCAGCCGCGGGAGGGGGGGGTGCGTGTGGAAAACACTGCAGCTGCTTTTGTTACAGGGGGCCAATATTGAAAACCGACCCCGGTAACAAAAACACTCCCCACTCTGGCAGCCCACTGGGGAAACACCCAGTGCCCAAAAAAGGCTAGCCCGCCCTGGGCACAGCACTGAATTGCATCGTAACCAGGATGGCTCCAATGAACGGGAGCTTCTGTGAAGGAGTCAGGTGTGACTTCGGCACATTGATAATGAACCCAATGAAGTTAGAAGGTTCACAATCAATCTGAGGTGGTTTATAACTGCCTGAGGTGAGCCCGCCTTCAACAACCAGTCATCAATGAAGGGAAAGGCTGGAAAACCTGATCTCCAAAGGTGTCCTGTGACCACCGCCATCCCTTTCGTGAATACCCAATGGGCACTGGTAGGGCCAAACGGGAGTCCTGCAAACTGAAATTGCCCTTGGCCAACTTTGAACCTCAGGGAACGACTGGATCTACAGTAGGGGTGATTAGGAAATAAGCATCCTGCAGGTCCAATGCTACCATCCAGTCTCTGGTGCAAGGCAGACAGAACTGGGGCCAGTGTGAGCATCCTGAATGTGTCCTTTCACAGGAAGGTTAAGTGAGTGAAGATATAAAACAGGACGAAGGCCTCCATCTTTTGGCACAAGGAAGTAGCTGGAAAAACTCCCAGTTCCTACTTCTGAGCTCAGAACACTCTACGGCCCCTTTGGACAAAATGACCTACACCTCCTGTAAGAAAACACATGGGGGCATATTATCAAGCACGGCGTTAAAATTATCGCCGGTTTAGCGGCAGAAAACTGCCGCTAAATCGGCGATAATGGGCTTGATAATATGCCTTGGAGAATTCCAATAGAAGCCCATGTTCACACCAGAACATGGGCTTCTATTGGAATTCTCCAGGGCATATTATCAAGCCCATTATCGCCGCTTTAGCGGCAGTTTTCTGCCGCTAGAGCGGCGATAATTTTAACGCCGTTTCTTGATAATATGCCCCATGGTTCTCTGGCAGCGGCCCTGCTGAGCTGGAAGGTGTGGCGGGGTAGAAAAAAATGGGAGGACAAAGCCCCTTTTGACATTGAGGAGGACCCATCTGTCGAAGTGATGTCTTGTTATCACTGGAGGAAATGGCAGATCCTCCCTCCTACAGGATGGCTGTGTGCCAGAAACGACTAAGGCGATTTTGATGTTGTTGCCGGAGGGGCGGGGGACTAAGCTGTACGCTGTCCCTGATTTCCTGGATTTTCCCATTGGGAGCCACTGTCACAACCTTGAAAAGGCTAAGGGCCTTGCTAGGCTGAAAACAGAGTTTGGTGTTGTCAATATGCCAACCCCTTGGAGTATTCCAAATTGGATAAAACTGTTGGGGAAACTGTCTGGCAGGTGAGGATTGACCCAACAAGTGACTGTAGTGTGATTCTCTTTGACTCATTCTAAGGCTAAATATCCCTTCTTACCAAAGAGGTAAGAGCAATTGAATGGCAAAGCCATCAAAGATGCCTGGACATCCCCTGAGAAGCCCATGGGCCTCATCCAAGAGTGACGCCATAGCACCACACTCATGCCAATTGCCTGACCCAAGCAATCGGTCATGGCTAAACCAGAATGGATAACAAATTTAGCTACATCCCAGCCTTCCTGAAAAGTTTGGGCTAATGAAGCCCGTAAGTCCACTGGGACCACCAGCAAGATTAGACCATATGGAAAGCCTGGCGGAAGAAAACATACTCTTGCCAAATGCCCATATACCTTTGGATTCACGGTCAGGGGTGGTTATAGGAAAGGCGTAAGCGTTGACCCTAGTGGATGCCTGAACCACCAAGCTCTCTGGTGTTGGATGCTAACTGAGAAAGCCAGGATCACATGGAGCTGATCTGAGGCAACAAGAGACTTGTTTGTTGACAGGAGGGCCAGAACATGTTTTTTTGCTATGTTCGTATTCATAAGGGCTTCTTCAAATGGCAAAAGAGATTCTCTAGCTGTCTGGCCAAGCTGAAGGACTTCCGTAAGGACATTAGTTTTGACCTCTGTAGTTATGAGCTGTAGGGCAAGAACCTCTGCCATCCTTCTGATCACAAGGGCAAATTATGCACTCTCCTCCGTGGCTGGTCTAGAAGGAGAGACTAACCTGGTGTTTGGGCAGCTGTCCAGGCCACTGGCATCTTTTACGTCTTCATACTAGTTTTTTTTGTTATCTCGTGGAACAAATTTGTCCTCATTATCACCAAAAGTCTGGCTTTGAGCTGAGTATGAGCCAAGAATTTGATGAAGTGTCTGAGCACAATTGTGCAGTAAAGGTAGTGTATCAGAGTATTGATAAAGTGTTTGTGCTCCACTTTTCAACATGGTAAAATTGGGATACTCCTAATTGACATATTTAACTTACCTGTAAGTCCATAATATATGGTGCAAAGTGTATCCAGAGCCTTTAAGTGAAATGTCACTAGTGGGCTGCAACACCTAATGTACCACCTACTACAATGACAGTGTAAAACATGGCGTCAGGCCTATCATTGTAGCCTGACTGTGGCAGTTTAAAAACTGAAATTTAACCTGCCAAAATAACCACTTTTGAAAGGTCAAAGTCTTCCTTTTAAATATTTATGCCACCTCTAAGTATTCTTTATGGACAATAAGGCAGGGAGCGTGGTATTTAAAAGTAGGACATGTTGAAATTTAATGTTAAACATGTCCTTACAGTGACCTGCACCTCAAAGCTATGTTCACTGTAGTAAGGCTGGTTGTTCCATAGGAAAACACTGGGATGCAATATTAAATACTAATGCTATATCTCGGTATGGGACTAGCTAGAAAAACAAACAACTATTTTAGTTGGTTATTAAAAAAACAATTCAATTGTGAAGTCAGATTTTTACAGCATTTTATGGAAAACTATCTTTTAGAATGTTGCCTATTTGCTGCCTGAAATTCCTGGAGACTAATCTGCATTTGCTCTACCTTTCCCATCCAGTGATTAGCATTTGAATAGGTATGAATGAAGTGTAAATTACCTCCCAGGAGCAGACAGTTGGCTGACTGGGCAAAGATGACGCCTCTAAATCTCCCACAATATGCAGATTGGGGGCTGAGAGCATCCTGATTGACAGGTCTGCTGGGGTTTTAGAGATAACAGTGGTGCCTCACTTGAAAGGCAGTGAACAGGATGCCAAAATGACTCTTTTGTAACTACTGTCTAGTTGCTGGAAAACTGCTCTTTTCTACCAGACGTTTGTCTTTGAGTTGATTGTGGATACAGGACTTCCTTACAACTGAATTTTAATGTTAGATATGGCACTAGGATTACCATAGTACACTCTCCACCCACACCTCAACCTTCAGAGCCCACATTTAGTGTGGAAAAAGACTTTCACGATCTCTTAAATGCCCAAAGTGGGTAAAGGAACTTTTACCTCATTGATTAGGGAATGTCCAGGACTCATTCCTACTCACTAGCTCATAGCAAGCATAAATCTGGCATCTCTAGGCACCGACTTCAGAAATTCCTGGATCTGAGGAAAAACAGAAGAGGACTTGACCTGCTGTCTGTTACCTATTAGGAGCCCTAAAGGACTGAACCTGCTCCCTCTTGTACCCAGGACAAAGAAGTGCTCTCCAAGGGCCATAAGGATGACCTCCTGTTAGCTACAGGGATACAACAAATTCTGACTGACACCCTATGAGCCCCAAAGTACCTCCCCTGGGTGATTTGGAAGTGTTCTCCTGTGGTAGATTAAGACTTAAAGACTAAGTAAGACTCTAAACTCTTTGACCTGGGTGAACCTGGTTAGTATACCTGTTCCGCATTTCATCGCGGTCAGTGTCAAATTGCGACTAGGTTCTGGTTTACTATGACCACTGACTATGATTGGCACTTTGTGCTTCTTGGTACGATTTCTACTACAAACTTTTAAAATTCTGTAGTAATGTGTAGTGTTAAGAGTATTTTGGATGTTTAGTAATGTTACAGTCTTGAGACTGTTTCTGATGTACATAGTCTTTTCTATGATGTCACCTGTAGAATCTCTATGTTGCCTAGGCACCCTTTTCTGTTGTCAGTTGGTTCTGTCTGCTGAGCCTGGTGGAGCCTCTCCTCTGGCTCCACGACCATGTAGTCCTAATAAATACTCATAAGTATTTACGCCCGTTTCCGCCTCAATTACTACAAATTGATTGGCGACGATTCTTCCGACTACATGGTCACTTTACACGAACCCAAGCATGCAGAAGCGAAACCAAGAAAGACAAGCACACAGAAGAAATTATCGTTTTCTTATCATCGGTTGTTTGTGGGAAAGATTTCGTGACCAAGTGCATTCAGACAAGACTACGAACTGGTAGGAAACCTCTTCCTTAAAACTGCCTTCCTCTACCTTGCGCGTAAAGACTTTCCTTACACGCTTTTCTGGCTCAGCATCAACAATATCTGTTATCGCACATGAAGTCGGACTTTTCTTTTAATTACCGCTGTTCCTCAGCATTTCCTTCCGGTTTGCACTTGCATCCTTCGAATTTCATAACGGCCACTTACTTCGTCTTCTCTCCTCGGTAGTTCAGAACGGGAGCCATTATCCTCCACGCTACCATTCCTGTGTCGATTCCTCCACGCTGAGAGTTCCTGGTCTCACAGCGTCAACACAGCGTCAGCGTCTATCACCACGTGACGCTGTCTCCGGAATTCCTCTTTGCGCTCCAGCTACCTTTGTTTTTATCTCTGCTGTGCGTTCCAGGGTGCGTTCCACTGCATGCGTAGTGTGGCAGTCGTTACCCTGACAACGGCTTCGTGTATCGCGGTGGTACACACACCGCATTATTGTCATCAAAACATACGACTCAACGATCCTTGGTTAACCCCTACATACAACGAACTTGTGTATCACGGTGATACACACACCTTCCATTAATTTCAAAAGTTGTTCTTTGCTCAAGTACTCGAAGATCTACAGTTCCATTTCCAACCAGCTTTGTGTATTCCGGTGATCTACTGTGATATACACACCAGTCCTCTGTTTAAAAGTTGGCACAGATAACATAACTACGTTCTTGTTTCTTAACAGGTTCATTATTATCAATGTGTGCCACACACACCGGACTTGTTCGCTACGTGATAATACACACCTTGCATTACTGTATTTGCTTCTGTTTTTCACATGTTAAATCTTGAACACGTCTCTTGCATTTGTTTTCTTTTGCAGTGTCAACTCACTTATATTAACCTGCAGGCGTTGCATTATTTTTTCAATATCTTTATTTTTTTTTAGACATATACAGTTGTCATACTCTTGATATGTGTACAATGCAGGCCGTTATTCCTCCTCCTTCATTCCTAGACACTCCAGGTGAACCTCCTGTACGTTGGGAAATATGGTTCGACGCTTTCGAAACGTATTTAGGAGCAATAGGAGCATCACGATACACTGCTGATAGGAAAAAATGCCTACTACTGCACTCTTTAGGGTTTGAAGGAAGGTCAATTTTCAAACACTTACCCATTCTTGCTCCAGAAGAAAGTGATGGTCTCGATGAATTTCGTGAAACCGTGTTGAAGTTAAAAAAAAGATTCGATAAACAACCCAGTCTTATGGTGTTGAGACACAAATTTTTCAAAAGGAAGCAATTGGATGATGAAGACGTTGATTCATATATATCTGCCTTGAGGAGACTGTCTGCAGACTGCAAGTTTGAAAATTTCACCGACCAGCTCATAAGAGACCAGTTCGTTTGTCATTGCAAAGAGAAAAGCATTAGACAAAAACTTCTTAGCCTAAGTGATCCATCACTCGACGAGACGATGAAAATCGCTAAAAGCATCGAAATTTCAATGACGTCTCTCAAAGAACTTGAGGACAAAAATAGTGACAAACTCAATGAGAGTGTTAATGCTATTAAGTTTAATAAGTCTCAGACCAAATCAAAAAATGTCTTTAACAAAAGTAGTTTGAAATCTGTTAAACCTGAGGGAATTAATCTTAATATGTGCCTTAGGTGCGGTAATCCCACTCATACAAAAGGTAGTAGATGTCCTGCCTTTTCTTTCACGTGCAACTACTGCAAAAAGGTTGGTCATTTTGCCAAGGTCTGTCTAAAGAGAAAAAACTCTAAGAAACCTATTGTGTGTGTAGTTGACTCTAATTCTGAAAGCGATTCAGAAGTTATTTCTGTCATTTTGGAAGAGAGTGATTTCACTTCACAAGAGAGAAATGTACACAACAGCCCCTCCTCTAGTGTTGTTGAAGGTGATCCTTCTGATTGTGTAGACCCCATTGCAGAGATTGGTATAGGTAACAAAATTCTCCATTTACTGGTAGATTCAGGTGCTCGCATCACTATGGTCACGAAGAAATTGTTTGAAGAGACATGGGGAAATTCTATTGAGTTGTCCCCGCCAGACCGATCACCCGTATCTTATGAAGGACGCAAAATTGATCTTCTTGGATTTTTCGAAGATGAAATGTCTTTCAAAGGTAGGCACATAAAGGGGAAAATTTATGTAGCAGTCAAAGGTTTAAACATCCTTGGGTGGTTCCACCAGGGCTTATTTGGTATGATGTTGAAACCTGGAGCTCGTGAACAGGTGTTAGTAGTGGAGTGTCATGACGACATCAAACAAAATGATGCCAAACAAAGGTGGACATCCAAGTTTCCTTCCGTGTTTGGGGATCGTCTAGGTAAGATAAGTAGTTTCAAGCACAAGATTGTGGTTAAACAAGGTGCTGTACCAGTGAAACACAAACTTAGGGGTGTACCCTTTAGCGTCAGGTCCGATTTGGAGAAGGAGCTCAAAGAATTATGTGTTAAGGGAGTCATCGAGCCCGCAGAATCATCTCTGTGGCTTTCTCCCTTGGTGGTGGCCCGCAAAAAAAATGGCCAACTCAGGGTCTGTGTCGACTTAAGGTCTCTTAACAAGGAGATTTGGGTCGATTCTCATCCTCTACCCAAAATATCTGATTTGTTTGCTGCCACCAAGGGAGCTAAATGCTTTAGCAAACTTGATCTCGCTACCGCTTATCATCAAGTGGAACTCCATCCAGAATCCAAACACCTCACTGCATTTGTCTCTCCTTTAGGGACTTTCCAGTACCGTCGGATGCCCTTTGGGTTAGCCTCTGCGGCCTCCGTCTTCCAAAGAGTCATGAACAATATCCTGAGTGATTTGGACTCCGTACTTGTGTTTCAGGATGATGTGCTTGTCTTTGGGGAAGACTCTCATTCCCATGATCTTGTTCTTCAGAAAGTTTTATCGCTATTCAAAGAGCATGGTGTAGTATTGAAATCTGAAAAATGTGAATTTAATTGTGACAAAGTGGAATACCTAGGGCATGTCGTGTCCCACGAAGGTGTCAGTCCCAGGCCAGGTCTATTGGAAGCCATCACGAGTGCTCCTCCTCCATCAGACAAGACCGGGGTCAAGTCCCTGTTAGGGCTGTGTGAATATTATTCAAAATTCATTCCTGATTTTGCCACCATTGTTCGCCCTATAAGTGCCCTGTTAAAAAAAAGGTGTACACTTCGAATGGAGTGATGAGTGTGTTTTGGCCTTGGAACGTGTGAGATCGTTGTTGTCTAACTGCAAAGCCCTTAAACCGTTTGATCCCAATCATGACTGTTGTATCACTGTTGATGCTAGCCAGGTTGGTCTAGGAGGGATGTTAACTCAAATTGTTGATGGTGTTGAGCAAACCATTGGATTCGCCTCTAGAGTTTTGAGAGCAGCTGAACACCAATATTCAGTCATCGAAAAGGAGTTGTTAGCTTGTTGTAGGGCCATAGAAAAATTCCGCCCATATGTGTGGGGTAAGCATTTTTTACTTCTTACCGACCATAAACCCCTTGTGAATATTCTTGGTGACAACATGAGTAAGTGTTGCACACCCAGGATTCTCAGAATGGTCACTAGACTTCTGCAATATCAGTTTGATGTCAAACATATTGCGGGAGGAAAGAATTTCAGGGCAGACTTCCTTTCCAGGTTTCCCGTTTATAACAATGAACAAGACGACATTAAGTATAAGGATCTTGCTGACGAAGATTGCGAAGATTGTTTTGTTGCTACTCTCGACATTCCTGAACTTAAAGTTGGTTCAGAAGATGAATGGAGATCTGCTTTTCTAGCTGATTCCATTCTTTGTGATGTCTGTGATCTTGTTAAGAATGGTTGGCCGCGTGAAAAGGTTCTCTCTCCATCATTACAACCTTTTTGCAAGATTGAAAGTGAGTTAACTTTGGAAGATGGTTTATTGATGAGAGGAGAGAAATTGGTCCCTCCTTCTCTCAGGGTCAACATTTTGAATAAGGCTCACGCAGGGCATTTAGGTGCCACACTCACTAAGCGTCGTATCCGAGATGCCTTTTGGTGGCCATCCATGGATACCGACATAGAGGACATGGTTCGAGAGTGCTGTGTTTGCAAGACTTCAGACAAGTCCCTTAAGGTATTCACTCCTCCTTTATCACCCATTGAGTGTCCGGATCGACCATGGGTTAAAGTAGGGATTGATATTCAAGGACCTTATGATGTTTTATGTGGGCAGTATAAGTACATCCTTGTCCTCATGGATTATGCATCTAAGTGGCCCGAGATAAAACTTGTCAAAGAAGCCAATGCTAAAACTATCATTGATTTCCTCACGGAAATATTTTTGAGGGAAGGCTTTCCGGAGATAGTCGTGTCCGACAATGGTAAACAATTTGTCAGCAGGGAATTTCAGCTTTTTCTACAGTCTTCAAGTCTCAAACATGTTAAGAGCTCACTTTATCATCCCCAGAGTAATGGTTTGGTGGAGAGAATGAATCGTGTTGTTGGTGACTGTGTCAAATGGGCCAGAGTGGGACATCACGATGTGGTACGTGCCCTCAATGACATGATTTGGTTTTATAGGACCACGCCGCATTCATCAACTAAAGTTGCACCTTTCGTTCTCATGAGAGGAAGGAAAGCTAATACTTTGTTTAAACCTGGGTGGATGTCGAAATTTATAAAATCTGACACCTGTGTTGATAATCTCATGTCTATTGTCAAGGAAAATGTGTCGAACACTCAGTCAAAACAGAGAAATTGGTTTGATTCCAAAAGAGGTGTCAAATTGTCTTATCTTAATGTAGGAGACTATGTCAAAATCAAGTCTCCTATTTATGCCAGAAAAGGGGAAAACAAATTTGGGAAGCCTCTTCGTGTTGTTAAGATTTTTGGCAATGCTGTTCAAGTCGAAGGTGGGCACTGGTGGAATTTGTCAAAGGTTTCTAAAGTTATTCAGCGCTCTAATTCCTCTAACTCTCACAATCGTGATGATGTGTCAGATGCTTGTTCACAATCTCAGAGAAAATGTGTTACTGCCGATTCTGTGATCCAACAGGTTCCCGTGCCTACACGTTCTGTGAGAAGGAGTTCAAGACATCGCACCCTTCCTGCTCGTTTTCGATAAAATTTTCCTTCCTCTTGTTTTTTTTTTATTTTTCTTGTTGGTTTGTTTAAGAACAAGGGAAGGTATGTAGTAATTTGTAGTGTTAAGAGTATTTTGGATGTTTAGTAATGTTACAGTCTTGAGACTGTTTCTGATGTACATAGTCTTTTCTATGATGTCACCTGTAGAATCTCTATGTTGCCTAGGCACCCTTTTCTGTTGTCAGTTGGTTCTGTCTGCTGAGCCTGGTGGAGCCTCTCCTCTGGCTCCACGACCATCTAGTCCTAATAAATACTCATAAGTATTTACGCCCGTTTCCGCCTCAATTACTACAAATTCACACCTCCGATTCCCCTTTTGGATTTTTGTAATTACCTGATTATTTTGAATGTTATATTTTACTCTATTTTTCTAATTCAGTTTGGGATTTTTAATAATTTGCATTTCTACTTTATTACTGTTTTGGGACTGCATAAAAGCTTTACGCATTACCTCTAAGTTAAGCCTGTCTTCTCTGTGCCGCAGCTACCAGGGAGTTGAGCTGAGGTTTATTTAGTGACTCCAATATGATGTTTGCAATTATTAATTCTAATTTTACTGGATTTTTATACAGTATTAAGGGCATAAAGGATTGTTATATCTTTTTAATTGCATAAAATATTATAATGTCTCGTAATTTTGTGATTTTTTACTGTTGATTCTTGCTTATATTTGTAGAAACTTTGTTATACAAATTTTCTGTTTTTGTGTTGCTGGTTTATGTGGATCTCTTCGGAGTTCCAAGATCATAATTAGATAAACTTGAAACTTGATAGTGACTCCAATGTCTTGCACACAGTTCCAAGGATTGCCAGTAGGCTGCGCTACAATGGGATCAGGGCAAGGCCTCAGCCGAGGTCAAGACGAGTTCGGCTCAGAGTTGGAAATCGCTTTAGGTTGTGAATCCTCCTCCGGCACCAGTGTCAATGTCGAAGGGATCAGTGCAGATTATGGCACCGGGACAGAAGTTGACATCACAGCTGATGTGGAAGCCAAAGCGGGTTAGAGGGGCATAGACCGTGCTAAGGCCCTTCGGCGGTAGGAACACAGGAGGCTCTTGCAGATTCTTGGGGCCTGAATGTGCACCACAGGGAACCAGAATAGTGCTGAAAATGTATAGCATAGACTCCCAAGAGGCCTCTACTTACTGTCGCATCGTTTATGGATCCAGAAAGGAGGTGTACATCAGAACCAGAATCGAAAACGGCTCTTCTTGACTTCAGCAGCATGATTGAGTGGCACACTGATTTCGTTGCACCTGCTCTGGACATCGAAAAGGCAGGAAGGCACTGATTCTTGCTTGGACATCTTACGTTTTTTCTTTGACTTAAACAAAGACGTTGACCATGTCAATAATCCGCTGAGGGAATGGCTACGAGAGGGGGAACGGCACCTTACTCTCAAATTCAACCGGCAATGGCATGAAGTCTTGTAGTGCTTTACAATGTAGATCTTCACTTCGCGATCTCATATTGCCTTTGGGTTCATATGGGCACAGACGTCGCAGGTTTAGGAGTTGTGTTGTGACCCCAAACACCAGAGGCACACCTCTTGGGGATCTGCCTCACATATTTTTTTGCAACAGTCCCTACAAGGTTTAAAACCTGTGTTGGAACTGGCACGTTCTGGTTGGCTGAGGCAAGGTCCAAGCCAGGCAGAACCTACCACTTCTGTCAGGGTCAGGTGATTACACTCACTGTATAACCTGCGCTCGCCCTTGGGTAGTTTGGCACTGAGCATTCAGGCTTATTACAGAGGCAATGTGCAAAGAATTGGCACAGCACTCTCACACAATAAATACACTGAGCGTCACAAAAGAGACTTCACATGTGGTGTATGTAAATAAAATTTGTATTCAACACACACATTAACTAACACAACATGAACATCATGTATTTCTGGGCATAAATCACTTTGAAAATATCACTAGCAGTACTAGGCCCAACCATGTTAAAAATTACATCAGTAATATTCACACTTGGGAAAAATCCTACAGTGCCCTCCAGAACAATTATGTGGTGCAAAACGTCAGAATGAGGCCCACTCTGGCAATTATTCTAATTCAATACCACACAGTTATAGGGTGCACCCCAGTTGACAACAATATCAGAAATGTGTACATACAGATAATTACAACACTTTTAAATAGCCCCTGCGGCACCGGTAACAATCAATGTCAAATGTAATAGTCTTTTGGCAAGGAAGCAATGTGTACAACAATATCACCGTGCGGTGTAATTAATCACAGGCAGTCACTCCCACACACTCACTCAGCACCAATACACAGTGCTACGGATATCAGGCAGTTACGTATGTAGTGCACTCGCACACACATACGCACACAGCACCCTAATGCGGTGCACTGAAATCTGGCAGGTCAGTTGATAATGCACTTGCAGACCCCATGGCCCACGCCCTCCTCCACCCTTCAGCTAACCCGACTACCCTATACCCACGGGCTGGAAAACCTTCCCCTGATACTAGGCCGATCGCTGCTGGAGTCACGCTTAGTCAGGGTCTGGGAGAAAAGGTGGGGGTAGGTAACAGGCTGATTAAGCGGCAGTAGACAAATGGCCACTACTCTGGACTCCACACTGCTTTCAGGCACCAGCCTAGTTCTGCGTAGCGCAGGGGGCTCGTGCAGTCTCTTGATCCATTTCTGATCGCTCTCAGCAGCGTTCGTTAGCACAGTCAATTACTCTCACTACCCAGGCCCGATCCGGGCAATACTACCTGGCAACATGAAGTTGTCGGGATGGGTGAGGAGAGAGCAGTTGGTCCACCACAGTGAAGGCACAAAAAGGACAATCAATGAATGGGGGATGAAGCAGAGGAGCCTCTCGGAAGAAGGAGGCATCCCGTAGGACACACATCGATCAATGTAGCACTCAGGCAATCCGGGCTCTCCGGAACACGAATCTGCTCCTCTGCGCCTCCCTGGAAATATGCACAACGCCTGGTGCACATTGGTGCGAGTCTCACCAGACAGTTCACGTCACACACAATGCAGACACCCAAACTCAGCACCTCCCTGGAAATGAGGCACAACGTCTGGTACGCATTGAGCTGAGTCGCACCAGACAATTGCGGTCACACACAATGAAGAGTTGCAAATTCCGTGCCTCCCTGGAAATGAGGCACAACGTCTGGTGTGCGTTGATATGATTTTTCCAGACAATTCCGGTCATACACATAGGTGCAATTTCAGTGGTGCCACATGAGGTAGAATGAGGCACTGTTATGGGTACGCCCCCAATTCCGAGGGTCGCAACCTGTAAATCGGACACCACATGCAATGAGCATGCAGTCGAAGTGTCGCACAAGAGAGATGCGACTCGATCGACGAAGCGGGCCTCCCGCAACCGGTGAATCTGCTCACTCCCAACAAGATGTTTATGCGTATCGAGGCCCCACGATGCAGGGGCCACACTCCTGAGATGCGGGCAGTGCTTTTGGGGCTCCACACCAGGCAATCTGAACTCCAGGCACAATACTTAGTTACACGCTCACACCATGCTACCAGTGGGAATCCAGCAGACGATGTGGGCACTTAAGAGGGCACCACTCTCCAGGTGTCACAGGTAAATGGTGCGGGCCCCTCACGGGAGGTCTTTGATGTCCCTGAGACCTCCACAAGAGAACAGGGGGCAAGCCAACAAGCCCTTGGAGAGCACACTTCAGGGTGCCACACAGCAGCTGGTAGTCAGCCCAGTCCAGCCACTGTTCAGGATGGGTGCACGGTTTCTTCCAATGGCAGTAATCCTCCTTTTATCCAACAGATTCCTCTGGCAGTGTGCACCATGCAGTTCCAGGATCTCCAGTCCCACATCCCCACAAGTGTATCTCTACCCCGCTGAAGTATGGCACCAGTAGTTATACTGTAGTGCGCCTTTGAAGTGGGAGGTGGTTCAGAGGGTTTCCCTTTGAACCACAGATGTCTACCCTAAATTTCAGTCCTGTCTGCCACGGGCCCGTGGAATGCAGATATTAATCTTTAGTGCGGCCATGATCTGGCTCCCAGAGGCCAAGTGTCAAAAGCTCTTCCTCCAATCTATCCAGACAGGCCCTCAAATGGCAGAGGTCTGTCGTTCCAGTTGCATTCCCAATGTCTATAGCGGTCTCTAGGGGTTGCACAGTTATGCTCCCCCATCTTCCAGTGTGGACTACTGTCAAACTAAAAGGCACGCGAAGCGTTTTAGAGCAGAGAAATACCCACTTTCTAGAAGTGGTATTTCTAAGCTATTAATGCCAACTCCCTTTACCACAGGAGAGGGTTTGCGATTGTGAATCCAATGATAGGAAACATTATGAGGCTGCTCCACTGTAAGCCATAATTGCAGCTTGAAGTAATTTCAACTAATTCCCCCATGTAAACCTATGGGAAGAGCAAACATCATAGGATGTGAAAACACACATGGGTATTCTTCACTACCTGGGCAGGGACCACATGTGTACCTGCCCTGCCTTTCACCTACCACTTGCTTCACCCCATAAGACTTACCCTAGGGATGCTCAGGTGTTAGTCAAAGGCACCCTCAGCCTTGTCCAATGATTTAGAAAGGCCAACCTGAGCATAAGTGCAATCCCACACCCAGAGGCCTGCAATGGCAGTCTGGAGATGTGTTAAAAACATCAGGTAAGCACCCCTTCCTAACATGTGTAGGAAGGGCGTGCACACTTTCTCACTGCATTTACTCTGGGAAAGTGCCCACAGCCCTAAGGCAACTAACAAGAGAAGCAGCACAACTCATGTGTTGTCCCATGGGAGGAGCCGTCCTCCTAAGTAGGGAAAACCCACATGGGGGTTCTTTACTACCTGGGCAGGGAACACCCATGTGTACCTGCCCTGCCTTTTGCCACTACTTACTCCACCCCTCAGGGCTTAACCTAGGGGTGGTAGTGGAAGGCCCACTCAAGGTTGGCTAATGAGTTAAAAATGCCAACCTGAGCATTGGCGCAACTGTGCACCCACAGGCCTGCAATGGCAGGCTTGACACATGTTTGAAAGGCTATTCTGGTGGGTGGCACAATCAGTGCTGCGTCCCACCACAAGCCAGTGCAGTACCTGCCCTAGGTGTGTAGTGTACCTTTTTACAGGGCACTCACAGGTACAACACCTAAACCAATCAAGTAAGCACCACTTCCTAGCATATGGAGGAAGGGTGTGCGCACTTCCACATTGCATTACAGTGGGAAAGCACCCAGAGTCCTAAGGCCACGGAAAGAGTCAGCAAAAACCAGGAGGAGGAAAAGCATAAAGCTTTAGGGAAATCCCCTAAGGGCCATGTCCAACAGCCTGTCATTTTAAGAGAGAACATTTCCATTGCACACTTGAAAAAGTTTGAGTAGAAAATCTGAAAAAATCTCATTAAAGAAGAAAGAAGTAGAGGTCCAGATCCGCATTGGAAAGAACAGAAAGAAAGAAACTAATGTCAGTGTGCACGGGTGGCGCTTATGTGTGACTCCGTTCATCATTTCGAGAGTGGAATGAATTGGCCACAGAACCGCATTGGCGCCACCGACCTGCATGAGGGGGTACTGCTTTAGAGTTTTCCAGATCCAGTCTGATGCCTAGGGAATATCACAAGATGAGGAATCTGCAATTAGAAGTATCCCTCAGGAAGCTTAGTTCTAATCATGGAAACCACGTTATAACTTAAGAAAAAAAAAACAATATGTACCATACCATTGCAACACAGCCATCCACTGCCATGTTTAATTTTATTTGTTATTGCAAACATAAGCCCAACATGCTTAGGTGGCTGCTTGTTTTTGTTTTTTCTAGTTTTATTCTTTTCATTATTCTTGCATATCTTTTTGAGTTTGTGTGTGTTTTATTGTTCTTGTGTAGGTAGGTGAATTCAAGAGTGAGTCAGTGGGTGGCTGAATGGATGCATGAGTGCAGGATTGAGTTACAGGATGCATGTATGATGACGTGAGTGCCTAAACGCTTCAATGACTTATGAAGCACTTTCATCTTTAAGCGAGACATATTGACTATTCCATATAGTATTGTCTATATGCTTTCCTTTCACACACAATTAACAATTTCCCTCAAATATTGTTAAAAGAGAAGCCACCAAAACAAAGCCAAAAATACCACAACTGCATTACGCGTGGGAATCAATGTTTCTGTTTCACATTTCCTGTAGCTGTGCTCCCAGGCCCTTCCAATCAGCCCACTTCCTGAAAATACGCCCAGGGTCCAGCCTGTCAGCTCACGCTCCTTGCCGCTGCACTGTGTTGACTCTACCAACTGTCCAGCTCCATAGCTCTTTCCTTGCTGATTTACTTTAGTTACCATCCACGTCACAGCACATTAAAATCCTGCTACTGGATCTGTCCAACACATTCAGAAGTCTCTTTAGTGAAATGTACCACTATCTTTGCAAAGAATGTCATTATGTCAGATTGAGCACTCGCCACACACAAAGGGGCACATTTACAAGGAGTTAACGCCACCAGAACGTAAATGTTTTCAGCGTTAAATTCTTCGCCTTAATAACAACGCGGCATTAAGCCACTTAACGTGGCTTAACGCCGTCTTGTAAATAATGCCGCTATTCATGCAGCACTTAGCATGAAAGGGGCGTGTAATGGGCATTGCTTTTTGATGCTGCCCCATATTTACAAGGTATAGGGCAGCGTAAAAAATATCACCAGGGAATACCTGGTCATAAGCAGGCGATACGAGGAGAAATGTTTTATTTCTCCTCTTATTTTGCTCTCAAATCGCCTGTAAAGATGGTTTATGTGCAGGAAGGTGTCCCTTCCAGCACAAACAATCATCCCTGCAGCGCAGGCACCCTTGCAACATGGTGCATCACTTTTGATATGGGAAAAAGTGACGCACCGGCGGCGCATGGGGCTTGTAAATAAGCCCCTAGGTGTGGCCTTCAAAACCAGGGGCGTAGCTATCAGTGGTGAAGCTAGTGCAATGCACCGGGGACCAGAGGTGTGAGGGAGCTCAACTACAGCAGCCCCTCGAGCCCTAAAATGGCACCTAAATAATCATGCTGGATTTTCAAAGGGAAACGAGCATTAAAAAAGACTTTACATTTTGTTTTTATCCAGTCACATTTTCTGTGTATTCAAAGACAAGAGGTCAATTTTCAGTCTAGTCCACTGACAAAATGCTGCTTATTCTTTTAACACAGAGACTGGTGTTTAGTTTCTCTCTCTTAGGGAAAAGTTTGAGGATTTTGTAAAGTGAACTATGTGACAATCTTGCTGATGTGAAAGACAAGGCTGTATGATGTAGTTTTCTTTTAACACAAAAACATTCAAATAACTATAAATGAACAGTACAAATATTTCAAAATCAATAAACCTTTAGGAAAGCACAGATAAAGTGTTTTTTTCTGATTCCGAAGAGTGATGGAAACAAAGATTTTAATAGAATCAAAACAAATCAAGACACTTTACTTGCTGATGCCCAAATGGTGACGCACAAATGACAAATATTCCCTGAAAACAAATTTCCACCCATTATCATTTGTGCACAATATAGTTTTATCAGTAAAATTATATTTCTGTGCAAATTTAGTGGTCATTTCAATAGAAAATGTGCTCTGTTAATGCCAGTGGCTACCACACCATGCTTTATTAATATGTTTGTGACTTTGTGCTCCTATATGCAACACCAGCTACATACTACAACTTTACCACTCTCCTGCTAAATGGGCATGGCACATTTGTGATATTTGTTCTTTGTGTGATGCGTGCATTTTTCCGAATCCCTATGAATTCACTGGCTACTATGGCCACAGGAGCTCTTACAGTACTCGGAGCTTGCTGTTAGATCTGTCTGATTCCCTCAGCTGCAGGCGTGAAAGTCCAAGCAGCAGAATCTACTGAAGCACCTGTGGGGGCATTGCAAAGGCCTCATAACGCGAGTAATGAATGGCCAAGTAGTGCGCATGCTCACTTTTGTAAATGCAGAGTATGCCATTCAGCCCTGGCTACCTGACACCAGCAGAGGTCAAATGGAAGGAGTTATGCCCATGCTGCTGGGTGGCTTCTGAAGACAAGACAGTCACAGTAATCTCTGCGTTCAGCCTGATGAGTGGAGGACAAATTCTGGCAGTTATTAAAAGAACATAGACTTACTTAGGATAGAGTGTTGGAACTGGGAAAATGAACTATTTTAGCGTGTTTGTTTAATTATATGCTAAAGAAAATGCACAGGTAACTTCAAAACAACTTCTTGGGGCCGTATTTTACAAAGTGCCACGGGGGCACAACAGGTGCTTGCGCCCGCTTTGCGTGCCCTTGGGCACCTTGGTATTACAGAAGGGGTCACAGACACTTGTGCGGCCCCTTCTGTCATACAGATAGCGCTGGCGCACATATAGCGCCAGCGCTATCATCAGACGGCATTTCCACATTTGCATGGGGGCACGGCCCCATGCAAATTAAGGAATTTTTTTGCCTCTGTGCCCGTGCCGTATTATATCTGTGGGTGCGAAGGTAAAGAAGCTGTCAGGCGGCCCGATGACAGTGTGCCACGTAAAGTGTGGTGCACTGTCTTTGTGCCCCGATGGCAGCCCTCTGGAGGGGGCAAAGGGGGTCCTATGGATCCCCTAGACATCCCCATGCAGGCGGGTGCAGTCACTCACTGCACCTGCCTGCAAGGGGATCTCTCACCCCTCTTAAAAGTGCAGGCAGGTTGTCGCCTGCACAGTGAAACAGGGAGCGGCTGCTTCAAAGCCGCTCTGTATTTCACTTGAATGTACTGCCCCCAGGGCAGCATAAGTTTCTGGCTGCCCTGGGGGCAGCGCATTCAATCTAATATGGTGCACTCTCCTTGTTAGTGCCGAACACACCTTTTGACAGGTGTGCCCGACGCTAACAAGGAAAATGCGCCGCATTGTATAATACGGCCCTTGGTGTTGCTATAACACAATTCTTCCTTATTAAAACTATGCCCGGGTGGAAAATTTTATTGTGCTTGGGGAAATGGCATAATTTGGTGACTCAGCATTAAAAGAGTAATGCAGAGTCCTGGCCAAATTCCGCCAATTGCTGTGTGTCGGTATTTTCTTTCCTGCGAGTCTACAGAAATTTGATTTGGTGAGTGAGACTTGGCATCTCCTAGAGTGATTTTCAGTCGTTAGGAGAACTTCTGGTGAGATTTTCTAACGTGGGCGGTCGTGAGCATTCGCGGTGAAAGGGCTGCTTGTCAAGAAGAGTTTCGCCCACCCATAATTAAAACCAGAAGTAGGAATAGTTATCCTTCTGTGACCCGTGGAAAATTGCCAGAATCTCAGTAAATACGATGTTGCTTCGTCCCAGAGTGAGATACTGATCGGCAACTAGAATAACTTTTATACACAGTACTGTAGAAGAAATAGGCGAGGCAACAAATTAACAGGGAGAGCCAAGCCAAGGGCCTGTCTTGTCTCTAGGTGCCTGGGCACGAGCTGAGTGATGGGAACATTTGGCATGGAAATCACACAACAGATATTGAATTAAATTTTAATAAAGTGCCTTTAAAATTCAAAACACTATATTTGCATGACAAGCGTTTCACCTCAGTGCATCAGATTATATCACTACATTGAGAGGCGTTTACTACGAGTGATAGTTTTTAAACATGAACTTAGAAACGTTCATGCCCATAACCCCACTCCAACGACAAACCATTAATGAACAAAGAGGCAAGTTAATTCTCATGTGCACCCTTTATGTGGGCTATATTCCTATTTTACACAGAGCAACAATTTTACATTAAGTCAAACACAAAAGAGATTTTTGTACAGCACACATCCTCACCTATTTCAAGGTTTTCTCATATGCAGTAATCAAAACAATTAAACAGAACAATAAAATAAAATAATTGCCTAGAATCACACAATTCGATAAAGTGGCCAAGCCAGGACTGATCGCAGGTTTTCTAGTTTCAACCTGTGTAATTCAGCCACTAGATTGGTATCTCTTTCTCGCTCCTGTTTGACATCAAAGTTTAACGGTTTGTCTTTCATTCTTAGTGCATGAGGTTAGAGTGTTGGCTAGCAACAGAAGCCACAAGAAAGGTCAGCACATTTTGGGTTTGAGGGCTGAAGGAACTCAAGCTGAACCAGAGTCTAGCATCTGGCTCAAGCCTTCATTGGTTCAACAACCTCTATACTTTATTCTGGGTATTTTGTGCCTGAAATAAGCTTAGATGCTGCTAACAGAGTAATACCTGTTTTATATGTGAGGATATCTTATCCTGCACAGTTGATGACCAACTTGTACCTGTGCAGCAATTGATGGAAACTTACACTGCTCCCAAATGCTCTACATTGTGTGTGTTTGTGTGTGTCTAGTCCTGCTGTGTCACAGTTGTTCCATGTCTTTGAAGGAAGCATTTACAGGCCCTGCCCTGCCACATTTGTTCCGTGTCTTTGAATGAAGCTTGCACTGGTCCTACAGTACCACATTTGTTCCCTATCTTTGAAGGAAACTTGCACTGGTCCTGCAGTACCACACTTATTCAGTGTCTTTCAGGGAAAATTGTGATGCTCTTGAACAGTGCTGTATGTCTTACGCATGTAAGCCAAGTACCACCTGTGCTCCTGCACACTGTGCTCTATCTATTTCTGTGGGTTTTTGGTCTGACTAAAAGACTCTCTATCCAGCCTCATATTTTCGCAAAAAAGAATACATAATCTTGCTTAGAGAAAATGGGTTTTGGGTAGACCCACTCAGTTAATTATCAGACAGATTGTCATTCACATATAAGTTCAGCTCTTCAGACCAGCATACGTACAATGGGGCCCTCTTCAGCTAATGTTTGTCGCTGCCTAGCAGACAACAGCTGGTCTTTAGGATGTCAGGCAGTTTGAGTAACAGTATTTTGCATACTTCATCTGTGTTACTCTGCATACAGAGGAGTCCAATATCCGGAGATATTTCCTTTAAACTCAACCCCCAACAGCTCATGCAGATGCCGACTAGTGCTAATTGAGTAATGAGGGTACCAGCAGCTGCGCTGTCATTGCTACTAGACCACAACTTTCTTATGCAGAATACCAAGCATCACTGATGCAAGATTCAAAACCATTCCACCATCTTGAAACGGTATTCTGCATACATTATTTTACTGTTCTAAGATGGCAGACCAGTGTGAAGCTTTATTTTTTAATTTTGTATTGAAGCACCTGCCCTCCACATTTAGTTGGCATTTGTTGTTTTTATTTATTTATTTTAGCATATGCTTGTGTAACAAAAAAACAACCATCTTTTTAGAAGGCAAGTGGGACATTTTTTTGATGCCAAAACTCTTCCCTTTGAAAATCCCCAAAGATCAGACTTAGATAGTCAGCAGTGCTGGTCCAAGCGTGGCTAATTGGAGATTAGATAACCTCAGTGGACATTCAGGCTTGTGTGTAGCCTACTTCAACAGCTGAATTATATTAGTGGCCCGATGCACCAGATACTTAACCTGTGCCTCCTATGCCACCATCTATCCAAACTCTGCTCCTTCCTAGTGAGAGGCGTAACTGTGTGTGAGCAGTGTACTTGTGTGAGTCCAGGATAGCCGCCATGTTTAGTAAATGAATTGTAAGGGGTGTGCCTGTAAGACTGCAGGATTAACATTGTCTTTTGTGACTGAAGTATGAAGTTGTGCCTGTATGATCACAGAGTGAGGCATCTACCTGTGTGAGTGCAGCAAGTGGGATTTTCCTATGTGAGGGTAGCAGTGTGAATTTGAGGTCCCTGCATGTTGTGTCTTCGCATGCATGCATTTTATAAGGGCCAAACTGATTGGCTCTACAAATGCTTTTTGGGGATATGGCTTTGACTTGCAGAAATACTGTGCAGAGAGTGCAAACGCAATTGAATGCGTATGAGAATGGTAGTGAGTTTTGAAATGGCACCTGCAGACTCTGTCGAAGGAGGTTAAGCAGTGTCGGGGCAGCTGACAGACTGAGATTTCACCCTAGTGAGGGGACACGGTTAATTTTCTTGCACTAATGCCCATAGCATCCTAGCTACACCACTAGGAGCCAGTCTTCAGAAAAGGCCTCAAAATTTGGACACAATACTCTAGACAAAGCCTCCAAAACTGGACACAATAGTCAAAAAGTACCAGTCAAAACTATACACTATACTCCAGCCCAAGCCACCAGAAACTATTCCTGAATAGGACACATTATTCTACACAATGCCTCCTGAGATATTACTCTAGAAGAGGCCTCCTGAACTGGATACAATACAGCAGATTATGTCTACAGAATTGGACACAAATGAGCCCTCCAAGCTGGACACAACATTCAAGACATGGTCACGAGTACACAATACTTTAGATGTGACCTTCAGACATGTACAAAATGTCCTCTATGAAACCTCTTGACAGACAGTGCACTCCAACTGAGGTCTCTTGAACCAGATGCAATACTACAGAATACATTTCAATACTGTACTACGTATATCAGATGTAAGCTCTTGAAACGGTCAGTACTCCATACAGGATGCAGATGTGGTTTTCCGTTTGGGTGGGCTTTTATTCATTGATTCACACACAGTGAAAAACATTGTAGTTTCATCTTAACTCTGGGCTGAAGTGTTAAGAGTAGGAGATGCTCAGTCTAGTGGACCTTGCTGACTAGAACAAAGACTTGCTGGCTCAAGTTCCTTGTTATGTTATTTTAATTGGATTTGTGAAGTGCGGCAAATCACCAGTGAGGTATCCAGGTGCTGAGAAGGGTGAGGGACAGAGAAAGGAGGGCGGTAAGGACCAAGCCTTTTTTTCTGGAAGAGCCAGATCTTGAGCTTCTTTCGGAAGTCTATGAGGGAGGGGCGGTTCTGAGTTGGAGCAGGAGGTCATTCCAGGCTTTGGCTGAGATGTGTGAGATGGATCGTCCCCATTTCTGGTCTTCTTGATGAGAGGGGTGCATGAGGTAGCCTGGGAGGCCGAGCAAAGGTGTCTGGTGGGTTGGTAGAATTGAGGCGGTGGTTGAGGTATGCTGATCCGATATAGTGGAGGGCTTTGTAGGCGTGCATGAGCAGCTTGAAATTGCATCTTTCCTGGACTGGGAGCCAGTGGAGTGCATTGAGGTGAGATGTGGGTGAAACAAGGTATGTCCAAGATTAGTCTGGTGGTGGCATTCTGGATGGTTCGGAGTCAGTGTAGGATACCGGCTGGGATTCTGGCATAGAGTAGTCGAGTCTGCTTGTGATTAGAGCCTGGGTGACCATTCTTCTGATCTTCATGGGTATCCATTTGAAAATCTTGCATAGCATTTGCAGGATGTGGAAACATGATGAGATGGCGTTGATCTGTTTATTCATGGTGAGATTGGTGTCTAGGATGATCCAGAGGTTCTTGGCATGATCATTGAGGGTGGGTGGGGGCCAGTTTGGAGAGTCACCATGAGGCATGGACGGCATTTGGAGGTAGTCAGGGGTCGCAGCCGTGACCTCTAGCTTGCTCCCTGCTACTCCTGGCACTTCCTTTGTGACCCTTGGCATCCCAGGGGGAGTGGTTATTTCCACAAATCAGGGTTTCAGTTTTGTTCGAGTTGAATTGGAGGCAGATGCTGTTCATTCATGATGCAATGATGCTCATGCAATTGGCGAAGTTGGTTTTGGCGGCGTTGGATCTGTTTGTAAGGGAGAGACTGAGCTGTGTGTCGTCAACGATGCTGATGCCGTGAAATCTGACAATGTCTATGAGGGGTGCCATGTATACATTGAAGAGTGTTGGCCTGAGGGACGAGCATTGAGGGGCCCCACAGATGAGATCTTTGGGTTATGAGGAGAAGGGTGGTAGTATCACGCGTTGTGTTCTTGTGAGGAAGGAGGATATCCACCGAAGTGCTGGTCCTTGGATGCCAGGGAGATGAAGCCTTCTGATGAGTGTGTTTCTGGAGACGTTGCCGAAGGCTGTGGATAGATCTAGGAGGATGAGGGCAGCTGTTTCTCCTCGGTCGAGGATGCTTATGACCAGGTCTTCACACTTCTCAGTGCTTAATTTGTATAAAAAATAATGAAAAAACCACAAGATTTCAGAAGCCTGCTGCCAAATGCCAGGCTTGCCGAACACTAGGCTTGGCAAATCTTGATTCACCCTCATGTATCTTCCTTCCGCCACTGGACACTTCCTGTCTCTCTTCCTCTTTCTTGCAAGTTCTATTGCATCTCTGCTTATCACTATTTTTCCTATCTTTTCATTCTTTCTCCATTTTATGCTTTTCTCTCTCTTGCTCTGGGTCAAACTCTGATGATCAAAATAATTCCCAGTTCCCACGAATAAGTGCAAATTCCTACTGCATGCAACCTTTGGCACAAAATATGAAATACAAGCTGTAGCTGAACCTATTAACATACACAACACAATTATTCTGAACACTATCTCCTTCAAAACAGGAACTGGCCTAATGCAATACATTTTTACAGGGTGTACTATATACACATTCCTTTAGCCATCTGTCAGCCAGCCTGTCCTAAATCAAGTCTAGGTGCAATTGACTCTTAGCATCTAGCACATGCTTATATATGATATGTAGTCCATTTCAGTATACTAGAATAATAAAGATGTATCTTATTCTTTCCAGTTCGTCTTTTGATTCTTTATTTCTAGCCACCAAGCCAACACGTGTTCCATCGCAACTGGGGGTTAGCCTGTGACTTCCTCAGGGCTAAAACAATATACAGAAAACTTTTCATTGTAACATAACAGCTCAATTTCAAATCATTTATACCCTTATTTTTGTGACATCTGTTGTAAATCTTATTTGTCTCATATTCCTGTTCGTGACATTCGAGTGGAAACCCATGCAAAGAACTTTAAAGTATATGTTGTAGTTAGTTCAAAATTTCTAATCTGTTAATCAATTGACACTATCCCTCTATAACATCTGATTCTGATGATTCGCCAGCATTCTTAATGACACCTTGAGAATACTGTAACACTAAGTAAGCGCTTCTTCACAATGTGCCCATGAACTATGGAATAAATTTGCGATTGTCTGATACGTCATCAAATCATACTCCATGCCAATACGAGCTAGATCCACTAAACAGATAATAGATACCTGTCTGTTTCTTATTTTAAGTCCTCCTAATAATGAAAATATTATACGGGAGTCAAAACACAAATAGTCATGACTTCATGTACAACGTTTCAATATTAAAATTTCACTAATCATCATAATGGGATGGCATACCTGGTTGCCGGTTGTAATTCCGTCCCGGTCCGATCAGCATTGCATATCTTAAAGGTGATTCTGTGTATATGTAATGTGCCCATCAAAATCTGCAAGATACCGATAATCAGACACATATGTAAGTGAAACACTGCTGCACTCACCCCCGTCTTCCAGTATCTTGTGTCGCTGGGCACTAGATCAGCGACCCTATGGGAATACACAGAAGTGCTTCTAGACATGACCAAACTGAATTTAGACAACAACTTCTTTTCATTTAAAGACAAATGGTACAGACACATACAGAGGGTTCCAGATTTTCTCCTTCATACGCCAACCTGTTCATCGGATGGCTGGAGGAGGAGTGGATCTGGGGCTCCAAGGGGACATCATGGAATGACTCAATTCTATACTGGGGCAGTTACATTGATGACTGCATCATGATCTGGACAGGCACAACAGAAAAAATACATCAGTTCTGTGATCATCTTAATAAGAATGACAAGAATATTAGGTTTACCTACCAACATAGTAAGGTAAAAGTAGTCTTCTTGGATGTAGAAATCTAAATACAAGACAATGCGATACACAGTAGGCTATACCACAAACCCACATCGTGCAACGCAATATTGCACACCACAAGTGCACATCCCAGGCACCAAATGAGGGCCATATCATATGGAGAATTAACGCGAGCTAGACGCAATTGTAGCCATGACCTGGAATTTCGGAATGTATAAAAGACATGAACATGAGATTCGGTAGAAGAGGTTATGATACATCGACCTTATCAAAAGCAAGAAATAGGATTATGAAAATAAATAGACAGGACACCTTAAGGGAGACATGTTGTAAACAAGAGAAATCAGAGAGAGTGCACCTTATCACAGATTACACCAACGTGTCAAGCGTATTGACAAAGAGTATGCTGAAACACTGGCACATCCTCTGTGCTGACAAGACATTAGAAGAATTTACATCTTTAAAGCCAGGTGTTATTTTTTGGAAAGGCAGATCCCTTAAAAATCTCTTAAGTCCCAGTTATCCGGTTTCAGACATGCATGAACATTGGATGAAAGATTACACGCTAGGTTTTTATAAATGTGGACATTGTGGAATGTGCAGATGGGCATATGACAAAAAGAAGGAATTTGAGGACTGGACAAACAAGAAATATGTGATATGTTCTAACATCAACTGCAACAGTGAATATGTGGTATATGCTATAGAATGCAAGTGTAAACGCCAATATGTGGGTATCACCATCAGGTCTCTTAAAGATAGGATCAGCGAGCACCTGAGAGCTGTAAAGCAATGTGATATCAGATACCCCATAGCTGTACGCATAGCTGAATGTGAGGCGAAAGACAGACATAGAACATTCACATTTTACAGAATTGACCAAGTGATAAGGGACCCCAGAGGAGGTAACAGGGAACTTACTCTACGAAGTAGGGAGGACATGTGGATTTTACGAATGAGGAGTGTGGAGTTAAGTCTCAACACTGATCATGAACTACAATATTTTTTTAGCAGAATGAGCCACAGTGAACAAATAAATGCGAAAGCTCATTAGGAATCGAAGTATAAAGTTGTAGAATGTTTATCAGATTATATTATGCAGGTGCTATGTGGAAAATGCACTAAATTATTACCTTGCAGTATGATATTCGAGGTCGGACTTAGTACACCAAACCATTGGATATAAGAAGTACGTAATAATATTACATGATGTATATGGGACATTATTGCCACACAACAATTTGTAGGGATGCACAAGAGTTCTTAGCTTTTACTATGCATCTACTGTATTAAATATGCAAAAATTGTAATTCGTGATCGGCCATTGTGCACCGTGTAACTTGATACAGTATATTACTATCATTATGCACTTATTAGACCGCCTTTATATGGTCAGAATAATAAATCTTGGAATAGCACCACATGACATCCATAAATGTAACAACACAAAGACAAAATTGGAACTCCTGATAATGATGGATAAACAAGACACAACAAATAATGTATCTTATGTGTATCATAATCAGGATCACAAAATATATATTAGTAGACTGAAACTTTAATCAACAGTATGTGAAATTCGTGGGAGTTCCTTCTAATGTGCTAACCATGATATTAACAGAGACTCCTTTAGCTAGATTGCCTTACGATAATAGAAAAATATTGGACATGTAGGCTTCGGCAATAATAGTTAAAATAAATTTTGACTTGGTGGCCAATGCGTTTATTCTACACAGCCGGCGTTAGAATGTATTTAAAATGGCGGCCGTATTTTTGGCTGTATCACGGCGCACATTGCAGTAGTCCTACTTTGGTTGCTCTCACATATATTGATGCATTTCATGGCGCCCGCTTCAGACGCTGACTACGGAGCATACTTGCTACTCGCGTTTGAAGAAGTTTGAGACATCACGGGTAAGCACACAGAATTAATCCTGTAGTGCACTTTGAAACCTTTGACTTATCACTAATGACTTCGGGGTCTTAGAAACAATAATGACCAATTGTAATGCGTATTTTTAAGGACGTAACCACTCGATTTATGGAAATCGTCTGGCTATATTAGTAGGGGCGATACCAAAGGGGATGATGGACGGAGCGTTTGAGCAAATCAAACACTCACCCCCAGTCAAGTGATCTGGGTTTAATCCATCATCATTCTTTAGCTCACTCCACCACCCCAGTTCAGACATGGCCATATGAAAATCAGTCTGACCCTGTGCCTCATGGGAACAGTCCAGCCCGAACTGCCAAGCCATGTCTTCCCTGGACCGGAAACAAGCATCCTGGGACCGGTTTCTGGCTATTCAGCCGTCATCAGCCAGGCTAGCTTGAATCCAGAGGCAAAGTGAGCAAGGGACCCACGTCTGGGCATACCCTGCCAACTTAGGGCGAACAAAGCGATACCAAAGGGGATGTTTTACAGAGCGTTTGAGCAAATCAAACACTCACCCCCAGTCAAGTGATCTGGGTTTAATCTATCATCATTTTTTAGCTCACTCCACCACCCCAGTTCAGACATGGCCATATGCAAATCAGTCTGACCCTGTGCCTCATGGGAACAGTCCAGCCCGAACTGCCAAGCCATGTCTTTCCCGGACCGGAAACAAGCATCCTGGGACCGGTTTCTGGCTATTCAGCCGTCATCAGCCAGGCTAGCTTGAATCCAGTGGCAAAGTGAGCAAGGGACCCACGTCTGGGCATACCCTGCCAACTTAGAGGCGAACAAAGCGATACCAAAGGGGATGATGGACGGAGCGTTTGAGCAAATCAAAACTCACCCCAGTCAAGTGATCTGGGTTTAATCCATCATCATTCTTTAGCTCACTCCACCACCCCAGTTCAGACATGGCCATATGCAAATCAGTCTGACCCTGTGCCTCATGGGAACAGTCCAGCCCGAACTGCCAAGCCATGTCTTCCTGGACCGGTCCCAGGATGCTTGTTTCCGGTCCAGGGAAGACATGGCTTGGCAGTTCGGGCTGGACTGTTCCCATGAGGCACAGGGTCAGACTGATTTGCATATGGCCATGTCTGAACTGGGGTAGTGGAGTGAGCTAAAGAATGATGATGGATTAAACCCAGATCAGTTGACTGGGGGTGAGTGTTTGATTTGCTCAGGCGCTCCGTCCATCATCCCCTTTGTATCGCTTGGTTCGCCCTAAGTTGGCAGGGTATGCCTAGACGTGGGTCCCTTGCTCACTTTGCCACTGGATTCAAGCTAGCCTGGCTGATGACGGCTGAATAGCCAGAAACCGGTCCCAGGATGCTTGTTTCCGGTCCAGGAAGACATGGCTTGGCAGTTCGGGCTGGACTGTTCCCATGAGGCACAGAGTCAGACTGATTTGCATATGACCATGTCTGAACTGGGGTGGTGGAGTGAGCTAAAGAATGATGATGGATTAAACCCAGATCACTTGACTGGGGGTGAGTGTTTGATTTGCTCAAGTGCTCCGTCCATCATCCCTTTGGTATCGCTTGTTTGCCCTAAGTTGGCAGGGTATGCCCAGACGTGGGTCCCTTGCTCACTTTGCCACTGGATTCAAGCTAGCCTGGCTGATGACGGCTGAATAGCCAGAAACCGGTCCCAGGATGCTTGTTTCCGGTCCAGGGAAGACATGGCTTGGCAGTTCAGGCTGGACTGTTCCCATGAGGCACAGGGTCAGACTGATTTGCATATGGCCATGTCTGAACTGGGGTGGTGGAGTGAGCTAAAGAATGATGATGGATTAAACCCAGATCAGTTGACTGGGGGTGAGTGTTTGATTTGCTCAAGCGCTCCGTCCGTCATCCCCTTTGGTATCGCTTTGTTCGCCCTAAGTTGGCAGGGTATGCCCAGACGTGGGTCCCTTGCTCACTTTGCCACTGGATTCAAGCTAGCCTGGCTGATGACGGCTGAATAGCCAGAACGGTCCCCGGATGCTTGTTTCCGGTCCAGGGAAGACATGACTTGGCAGTTCGGGCTGGACTGTTCCCATGAGGCACAGGGTCAGACTGATTTGCATATGGCCATGTCTGAACTGGGGTGGTGGAGTGAGCTAAAGAATGATGGATTAAACCCAGATCAGTTGACTGGGGGTGAGTGTTTGATTTGCTCAAGCGCTCCGTCCATCATCCCCTTTGGTATCGCTATATTAGTAGGAGTACAGCAGTATTAGGCGACACAGGATACTGGAAGACTGGGTGAGTGCAGCAGTATTTTACTTACATATGTAACTGCTTATCGGTAGCTTGCAGATTTTGTTGGGCGCATTATGTATCCACAGAATCACCTTTAAGACATGCAATCAGCGGCGGTCATTGCAGGTAAGCACGGTGAGGCCGGGTGGGAGGAGGGGGAAGTCAACAGATGATGGAATAGGGAAAATAAAATAAATAAATAAATCCTTTTCCGTCGTCTGTTGACATCCCCCCCAGCCCTGCCCCACCGCGCTTACCTGCACCGACCGCCGCTGTATGCAATGCTGATCAGATCGGGACGGAATTACAACCGGCAACCAGGTATGCCATCCCATTATGATGATTGGTGAAATTTTAATATTGGAACGTTGTACATGAAGAAATATGCCTATTTGTGTTTTGACTCCCATATATTATTTTCATTAATAGGAGGACTTAAAATAAGAAACAGACAGGTGTCTATTATCTGCTTAGTGGTGCTAGCTCGTATTGGCATGGAGCATGATTTGGTGACGAATCAGACGATCGCAAGTTTATTCCATAGCTCATGGGCACATTGTGAAGAAGCGCTTACTTAGTGTTACAGTATTCTCGAGGTGTCATTAAGAATGCTGGCGAATCATCACATGTTATAGAGGGATGATGTCAATTGATTAAGAGATTAGAAATGTTGAATTAATTATAACAAACTTTAAAGTTCTGTGCATGGGTTTCCACTCAAATGTCACGAACAGGAATATGAGACAATTAAGATTTATAACAGATGTCACCAAAATAAGGGTATAAATTATTTGAAATTGAGCTATTATGTTACAATGGAAATTTTCTCTGTATATTGTTTTAGCCCTGAGGAAGTCGCGGGCTAACCCCAAGTTGCGACGAAACACATGTTGGCTTGGTGGCTAGAAATAAAGAATCAAAAGACGAACTGGAAAGAATAAGATACATCTTTATAAATCTAATATACTGAAATGGACTACATATCATATATAAGCGTGTGCTAGAGGCTAAGAGTCAATTGTAATAGTGATTTCACACATTGGGGAGTAGGATGGGTCTCCCTATTTTTTTGAGCACCGTGACTGTACTAACACTGTGACAAATATTGTGTGTATTACTTGTGAGCGCTGTTTCCCTTATTTTGACCACCCATACTAAATTACAAGTCTGTGTGCAGGGATAATCCCACAGGACCTGTGTTTGCTTATACAAGGCCTAAGCTCACAAAGCATTTTTTGGAAGGAGCCATGGTACACACCCTTGACACCAGGAACAGACTCAATCGAGGGAAGAAGGTGAAGAAAACCTAGCTCTCTGGGACCATGACCAACAACTGACTACTACAATCCAATCTTTCATCTCTCTTTCAAATAAGTCAGGGTCATTACAGAGTCTGTCAATCATCGCCAACACTCACATCCTTAAACATAACACAAAAATTGGCAAGCCAACAAATTGACAGGTAGAGCTGGTCCATGAGAATATTTAGCATCTAAACTGTGTATTAAAAGTCGAGTAAAAATATGATAAAGTCAATTAAAAATGCAAAAAAAATATTGCTGTAACATGCTGCAGCATTTTGCCTTAGTACAGGCGATCATATCACTGCATTAAGATGAAGTTATTAAAAGTGTTTTCAAAATATTCCTGTCCCTGGCCCGGACGACTATGCCATTAGTGAATTAAGAGGGAAGCCAGTTGTTATGTGTACCCTGTATGTGGCCTAGATTCTTACTATTGATTGGAACATTATAGTCTAATAAATCAAACCCTGACAAGTGTTTCACTGTCATTACAGCTCTTCAGAGATTTAGGTTTGTCAAGACACATGGGAGCACCCAGTATAAGCCAAAACAATACCCTTTCAGATGTAGAGTTCTGCATAAATTATGCAAATATGAAGTAGAGAACTCTGGGTAGCTCCCAAGTTTACGTAGATACCAGCTCCTATTTAGAGCATCCTAACACACTGGCGACACTCTAAAATCTGCTCACCTCAAATGTCTGGTTTTCTAGCAAAGTTTTTAACCATAGGATTAGCACAGTGCCATCCACACTGAGCTAGACTGGGACAACGTTTTTTGCCATTCATATAGCAAAGTATATAGATTTAGATATATACACACTTATATAAAGTCAGATTTAAACATTTCAAACAATCAACACTGCTTTGCAAGGAAAGCTAGTTGGACAAATAAATGTGTGTTCAAGGTAAAGTGTTTATTTTTCTGTGTAACCTCCTGGCACATTGAGCAGCTGCAGTGGTGGGACACAAGGTGGGGCAAGGACAAATAGAGCTGGAACACGTACCCATCTGAGACGCCAATAAACTAATCTGCTGAAGTCCCAATCCAGTCTGCACAACCTTCACTATGCATACGTGCCAACCCTTCCGATTCAGGCTGGAGACTCCAGATTTCAAGGCTAATCTCCCGCCTCCCGATTCCTGAATGCAGAAAGCAGATTTTTTCAGAATCATGATTTGCGGGTGACAGGCAAGTCAGACTAGACTTTTGCACAATCCCTTTGTTACCCTCTCTACCTGCCATATCGCTTTCTTCGTGCTCTTTGCAGGCAAGGGAAAAATAAAGAATATTTTGTCATTGATCTGACATTTGATCCTGCAATAGCACACTTGCAAGACCAGTCCCTCCGCTGTGCTAGTGGAGATGCAGGTTTGAATCAGTTTGAATCACAGACCTCAGCTCTAAAATAACCTGGGCCTCATTTATGAGGAATTGGCATAGGACAGCGCTGCAAATCTTTTGCTGCCTAGCATGGTGCAAGGGAGCCTCCATTGCAGGCAGGATTGTTTTTGTGCAGGAAGCAGGGCCGGATTGGCCATAGCGGGCACTCGGCGTATTCCCGGTGGGCCGGAAGGGTGGGGGCCGGTTTTTGACCTGCAAGTGCCGGTTTTGACACTAGCACCCAGGCCGGCGCTTCTCAGTAGCATTCCCTCCCTCCCCCAGGGCCAGTCGAGTGGAATTGCCAGGGCTGGTTTCTGTTCCCAGTCCGGCCGTGGCAGGAAGGGGCACCTTCCTGCACAAAAACAATCCTGAGAGGCATTTTCCTCTGTCTATGTGTAATGCAGCACAAATGGAACGAGGAAAAAACATGGAGACGTAAGGTTTTGCTGCTTCCCCAGGTTTACGTGATTAAGTAGATCTAGGGCAGCATAAAAATCCATGGGTGCTGCGTGAGAAAACACGTCGCAACGCCCATGGAACGCCTCCTTGATGCAGAGTAAGCCAAGACAGAGACTTGTGCTGCTTTGTCTTACTCCATATCTATGAGGCCATGCAAAGCCCCGCAGAGTGTCTTTGCGTAACATCATTGATATGACTGAGAGGCCAGCTCCACCGGAACGTCAAAATAAAAAAAAACTATGCTCCGGTAGCACAAGCCTCTCATAAATAAGCCAAACTCTGTTTTTGTTTGCATTAAGTAAAACTGCCAAACTGCCAAAAATAAATGTTGGTGCCTCATACATTCCAACAGACCCAATTCAGTCGGGAGACTCAAATTTCAAACTAAAAAATGGCTTAATTTTAGCTGTCTCCTGCTTGAAATTGCCTCTGCTTCAATATAAGTGAAATGGGGAAGATACATCACCCTGATTAATTTTTCAAAATCTCCCACTTTCTATTTCTGAAATGTTGGCATGTATGCTAATGGTGCAAATTTCAAACATAGCACTTCCATGGTGACTGAAGAGAAAGAGACACCTGCCCAAGCGTTAATACGCAGCATTGTCAAGATCCGTTACGAGATGACCTTTGAAACAATAACCTTCCTCCAGCCTAGTGCCATTGAGTACTTCCGGATGAGGCACTCCCTCTAAAAACATGAATATGAGCTCATCACCGTAGATCCCGACGCAGGCGATGACCTCATTAGCCATTCACAACAGTCATTTGCCATAACTAAATGTAGCCCCAGGGGATTCTGGAAGGATGACCCCACACTGCGGATGGCTTGAGGCCTAGAACTGGGAGTGCTAGCACGTGCTCCGGCTTCAACTGTGTTTTCCGCATGGCTTACGAAAACGCTGCTGGGCCTTCTGTACTCGGTTGTGAGCAGGAAGGAAATGACGTCAGCAGGCTGCCGTAGGACTCGATGCCCTGTTACAAGGGCAGGAAGGAGCAGAGGAAACACTCTGGCACACCCCTCCTATTGATACACTATGTGCATTTCCGCCAAATTCAAAAAGCTTAAACAAATGGCTGCCCACCAACAACGAAAAATGGAAAAACTGAAACATCAGCTTTTCATTAATCAGAAATACAACAGTGCAGGTTTGGCTCATAACAGATCAAATGCGCAATTGTGTATTTTTTAGCCTTTTTATGTAGCGCTGCTGTTGGCAGGGATGAGTACTGATAAATATTTAGGATTTTCCTGATATCCCTCACCATCTAACCTGTATAATGTCGTTTGTGAAACTAATTCTGAGTCCATTGATAATTGAACGCGCTCCTAGTTCCACTTCTCACGAATGGCAGCACTCTCTTTCCACATTCACTTCTCAAAATATCTTCACCTGCTAAAAATACATTACTATTAACAATAATAATTATTATTATTACGTTACGTTTCATAACCTGACTTTGAGTTCCTCCTGACCATTCCCTCTAAACATATAATATCTACAAATATGGACGATATGTGATTTCTACCCCCCACAACCCTTATTGTCTTATGTAACATTTCTTGTATGTTGATTTACACACGTGCATGATTTATTGTGCCTCTGTGTCTGATGTAATGCACTCTGACACCATATACTGGGATGAGTAGCGCTGTAAAAGAATTAACAAAAAAAAATTGTAGGTGCTATTTAAATCATTAATTGTTCAATTACTCATACACACAGAAAAATTTTGCATTCTTAGATCTTGCACGCACACCTCTTACATCGCGGGTTTAATAAAGTCAAATGCTTGGCTCCAAGCCATAGTTTTTCTAAAGTATTTTTGAAGCGTTAACCTTTGTGCCTTTGTTTCCTTACATTGCATTAGCATCTCAGTAATAGGCTGCAAATAGCTCCCAGCCAGGGAGACACTTGAACAAAAGGACTGTTGGCCCATTAACTCAGGCTTTTGTTTTGGGCCCGGCTGCAAGTAAAAATAAAAAGCTCCCTCGCTGCCTGCACGTTGCTGCTCTGAACGGAATGCAGACATTGTTGAATTACAGCCTCTTGTAGAAAAATTACATCATAACAAATTCATTATGTTTCCCTGGGCTGGCTGGATCCCAGTTCCGGCCCAGAAGTAGCAGCTGGAATAGGGGTCCAGTGCGATCCCCCTACTTTCCTTCACCGTGGACCTTTGAGATGATTGTGGAATGCTAAGGAGTGGACATGTGAAATGACTGTGGTATCAACAGGAAGACCAAGAGTGGACATGTGAAATGATTATGGCGTCAACATGAATGCTAAGGAGAAGGTTTTATATTTCAATAAGATGACCTAGGTGGGAAGGGTACTGCCAGACATGGGTCACTCTCTCCCCACGGCCTAGAAGTTAAGTAGTACCTCATTAGGGAGGTCAGACAAGTCCAAAACATGTTTGATATTGCATCAGTTCCCATATGGAGGGGCCTGTCATAGCAGTTCAGACTGATTTGCAGGTGGCTCATCTCTGCTTAAGTGACAATGAGCTGAACAAAAAAGTGATGAATGGAATGCAGCTCAGGGTAATGAGCAAGCAAGATTAATTCAGTCGTTCCATCCATCACATATTTGTTCTCAGTAGGGCAATTTCCTGTCTCCCTGCACTATTCCCTATCTGTCTGGGGGCACAATAGGCTAGCGTGAAGTCCTCTGTGTGCGTTGAGGCAGTCCTATTGAATTACAAGTGTGGTAGGTGACTTCTCTGCCCCCTCATTCTTCCGGAGATGGTCCATCCTGCCAACACCCAGACCCTCCTTTGTGAGATTGTCTAGAAGGACTACAGAAGAACCAAATGCCAACTACACCTAGTCATGTGACCCAGGAACAGGCCCTCTTACTATAGGCTATATTTAAAATCACATCACTGCTGCGCTTGCTTTACATACTTCCAAATTTCCCATATGACATCCCCAAATCATTCTATCAAACACTGCAGTCAGCAACGACTAAATTCCTTTGGACAGGTAGCCAACCAAGGATCGTGTTCCACAAAATGTATTACTGGGCTACTCAAGGGGTGCCAATAATGACTGGTTCTTTGCGGATAGATCTGGCCCGGCAATAGCCGTCGAACTTCTGGCCATCGAAAATCATGGGGTCCTTCATTTATTATAAGGTCCCCACCTACAACACAGACCTCTCTGCCCTGCTGGCACCAGCCACTGTGGCCACTATGGTGGACCAAATGGCATAGCGTGCTAACAGCAGAAACACCTTTGTGGAATGGGAATTGGCATTGCCACACAGGCAAATAGAGGGGATTCGCCAATAGGACGCCATCTGAATTAAATTAAACTATGTAATTGTTTGCTCACCAACATACCTATAACCTTATACTTTTATTTACTCATGATTTTGGTTATGTTCTTTTCACGTGGGGTCATTGCATAATCAGTGCTTATATTTGCATATCTCAGAAATGTTCTATGATAAAAAATAAATCTGTTTGGGACCTACTGTGCAAAGATTACTATTTAGCTTGCTATCGCTGTATGCATTTCAGTAATTTTACTGTTCATAGCCTTTATTTTTTGTTATAAATGTGTTCTCTATGAGGTATTGTGTTTTGTATGCAGACTAATTACCCAGGTTCACATGGATATTTGGGTTGCTCTTGTTTGACAAGGAAACAATGGTAACAAATGGCAGCATTATCACAGGCTTAGGGTACAGAAAAGCAGTACTGTGCTAGGCCTAGGATACAGCAGGCAGCATTACCTCAGGCCTAGAGTAGAACAAGGCAGCAATAGCCCAGGCCTAGAGTAGAGAAAGGTAGTACGATCTCATACCTAGGGTATATCAAGGCAGTACTATCCCAGGCCTGCGGTAGAGCAAAGCAGTACTATCCCAGGCCTGGAGCAGAGCAAGCCAGTACTATCCCAGGCCTGGGGCAGAGCAAGGCAGTAATATCCCAGGTCTGGAGCAGAGCAAGGCAGTACAATCCCAGGAATGGGTAGAGCAAGGCAGTACCATCTCAGGTCTAATAGAGCAAGGCAGTACTATCCCAGGCCTTTGGGTAGAGCAAGGCAGTACTATCCCAGGCCTGGGGTGGAGCAAGGCAGTACTATCCCGGGCATGGGGTATATCAAGGCAGTACTATCCCGGGCATGGGGTATATCAAGGCAGTACTATCCCGGGCATGGGGTATATCAAGGCAGTACTATCCCAGGCCTTGGGTATATCAAGGCAGTACTATCCCATGCGTGGGGAAGAGCAAGGCAGTACTATCCCAGGCCTGGGGTAGAGCAAGGCAGTACTATCCCAGGCCTGGGGTATATCAAGGCAGTACTATCCCGGGCCTGGGGTATAGCAAGGCAGTACTATCCTGGGCCTGGGGTATATCAAGGCAGTACGATCCCAGGTGTGGGGTATATCAAGGCAGTACTATCCCGGGCCTGGGGTATATCAAGGCAGTACTATCCCGGGCCTGGGGTATATCAAGGCAGTACTATCCAAGGCCTGGGGTATACCAAGGCAGTACTATCCCGGGCCTGGGGTATATCAAGGCAGTACTATCCCGGGCCTGGGGTATATCAAGGCAATACTATCCCAGGGGTGGGGAAGAGCAAGGCAGTACTATCCCAGTCCTGGGGTAGAGCAAGGCAGTACTATCCCAGGCATGGGGTATATCAAGGCAGTACTATCCCGCCCTGGGGTATGGCTCAAACGTTCCGTCCATCATCCCCTTTTGTATCGCTTTGGTCGCCCTAAGTTGGCGGGGGTATGCCCAGACGTGGGTCCCTTGCTCACTTTGCCACTGGATTCAAGCAAGCCTGGCTGATGACGGCTGAAATGCCAGAAACCGGTCCTAGGATGCTTGTTTCCGGTCTAGGGAAGACATGGCTTGGCAGTTCGGGCTGGACTGTTCCCATGAGGCACAGGGTCAGACTGATTTGCATATGGCCATGTCTGAACTGGGGTGGTGGAGTGAGCTAAAGAATGATGATGGATTAAACCCAGATCAGTTGACTGGGGGTGAGTGTTTGATTGGCTCAAACGTTCCGTCCATCATCCCCTTTTGTATCGCTGGGGTATGGCAAGGCAGTACTATCCCGGGCCTGGGGTATATCAAGGCAGTACTATCCCAGGCGTGGGGTAGAGCAAAGCAGTACTATCCCAGGTCTGGGGTATATCAAGGCAGTACTATCCCGGGCCTGGGGTATATCATGGCAGTACTATCCCAGGCGTGGGGTAGAGCAAGGCAGTACTATCCCAGGCCTGATGTATATCAAGGCAGTACTATCCAGGGCATGGGGTATATCAAGGCAGTACTATCCCAGGCCTGGGGTATATCAAGACAGTACTATCCCGGGCCTGGGGTATATCAAGGCAGTACTATCCCAGGCATGGGGTAGAGCAAGGCAGTACTATCCCGGGCCTGGGGTAGAGCAAGGCAGTACTATCCCAGGCCCGGGGTAGAGCAAGGCAGTACTTTCCCGGGCCTGGGGTATATCAAGGCAGTACTATCCCAGGCGTGGGGTAGAGCAAGGCAGTACTATCCCAGGCATGGGGTATATCAAGGCAGTACTATCCCAGGCCTGGGGTAGAGCAAGGTAGTACTATCCCAGGGGTGGGGTAGAGCGAGGCGTACTATCCCAGGCCTGGGGTATATCAAGGCAGTACTATCCCAGGCGTGGGGTTGTCATAAGGTTTCTGCACATACACAGAGCTATGCACAGGATAATAGGACCCCGGAATACAGTGGTTTGCCTACCATATCCCGTAGCACCCAAAACCCCAACCCAACTAGCTTAGCATCCCATTAGTACCAAAGCACCAATGATTGGACAACCCAGAACACGGTATCTTTATCTCAGGACTCGCAGAAGCAAGAACACTCTTTCGTCACTCACTCGTACTTGTCCACAATGCGCGTATGAAGAGACACAGGGTAGATTAAAATATTTATTTCAACTTACGTGCTCTAAGGTACAGTACACGTGTCAGCACTAATAGCATAATGCATATGACTAATATAAGCAGCATGGTTACAATTCCATAGAATACAAACGGGGAAAGCATTTCATAACTCAGTGGATAAATGTCTAAATAACATTACCACCCTCCCCGTGCAGTAAGATAGTTTATTATAAAAATAGAAGACCTCTGGGCTTTGACTAGCGAACCCTCATACCTCGGTCTCTAGATGCAGAACTACATCAGCAGACAATCACAGCTCTTCTCCCTGGAAAGGATTCCTCCAAGTGTGTTAAGCGCCAGTCAAACTGCAGTATTAAAGGCACACCAAGTTTCATGGCATTTGCGCCTAATGTTATGTCTGGGTGCGCGAGACTGGCCATATCAGGAAGAACCGAAATACATTGTTATGCGACCTTGTACATGTTGTGCAGTCTGAGCCCAAATCGAACAAGAGAAAAGGTGAAAGACAGAAAATGCAGACAGCGCAAAAGAACTTGGCAAGAGCAAAGGGCGAGGGAGCCCTGGCTCAGTGTAACGTGCGCAAAGAAAAGCAGCATGGCAGCTAGGCCTAGGCCAACATAACAAGGCAGGCAACAAACCACAAGACACCCTCCCCTGGACAGTCCGGCGGCCAGGACAGAGGGCCAAAAGAAAAAAAAAAAAAAAAACACATCCAGTAGAGCACAGGGAGCGCCCAAACGGCGGAGAACAAGTCAATCCATGAAAGCGTAAGTGCAGAAAAAAGCCATACCCTCCAAGAGGACATCATTGGAATCGTCAAAAAACATAGATGCCATCCAATCCATGAGATCAAAAGAGCAGGAATGCTCCTCAGCAGAGGGAGCATCTAAAAGCAATGCGGGACAACTTGCGTGATAATCGAAATAGCTTTGATGTAGGAGATCCTGGGCAGCCGCCCAGATATCCCATTGCGCCAAAATCCCCAGTGCAGCCGCACGCGCCATACAGCCGGCAACGGAACAGTCCTGCTCATGGGCCTCTAAGGGACCCATTAACTGAACAAAATCCGGAACAGACAATGACGAATTGGAGAGGCAATAATCCAAAGTCCAGGTGAAAGGACAGCGGATACAAGTCATTACAGGTTGCACGCAAGTGAAATACGCAAAGCGAAAAGAAAGAGTATATGACACACTCAGTGTCGCCAATGGCAAGACACCAAAACCAGCCAAAAGGCGCTCACGGAGCAGCTGGAGGCGTTCTGGATCGAGCAGGTCCCATCGGGGAGCAGCCATTACGCAGAAAACAAATCAATAGCAGGACACCAGCCGCCAAAGCGATGAGCAACGGGAAACCGCCAAAGACGCTAGAGAAAATAGAATGAATGAACGCCGGGATGACACCAAAAATAGTTTGGAAGGAGGACACTAAACCAGACCCCACGACTTTAAAAAAGTGTACCAGACCCTCTGTGTTAGATGCGTTAAAAATACGATGAATTAACTCCCCAAAATGTTGGGGGAGATTAGTGTTCAAAAGGGCCTGTATTTCACTGTGGGTACTCGCCACCTGGAGAATGAATGTCTCCCGGGCGGACGTGAGCATAACTTCCTCGTTCAATAATAGTGCCTTTATTCTGCTCAGTCTATTGAAATCTGCCTCCATGGTAGGGATGGAAGGCCAAATAGAGATATCAACCTTGCCATGAGGGGGAGGAAAAAGCACATTTTTGCAGCAGACAACCCTGTGCGAAACTGTTACAATGTAAGGAATGCCAGCCTGCAGGCCACAACAGTTTTCGTTATTTAAAAGTAAATAACTACCATTGGAAAGGAGAGTGAAAGTAGGAGAAATAACAGGAGCAGGAATACCTTTCAGCACACAAGCAAGATTAGGAGCGGAAACGCTACATGAGCCATGCAATTTAATGTGTTTACAAATAAGCGAATGACCCATAGTCGAGTCGCAGGACTCCCCCGTGAGAAAAACTTCCTTGCCGTCCCGAAGGCATTTATACATGAAAGGCAAGGACCAGAGTTCATGCAGGAAAGCACTGCCCAAGGGCTGGTAACGGCCCACAGGATAATGTTTCATGCACGAGTCAAATTCAAACAAGGAAAAAGGTAAAGCGATAACCCCATGAACTAGCCACACAGCAGAATCGAGTTCTGCAACAGAGAACGGCAAAGGATCCATCTTTTCGATATGTAATAAAGTGTAAGTTGCATCTTTCATGGACATGAATTGCTGTTTGTCAGTTAAATTAAAAGGTAGAAACAAGGCAGAGGTGTTCAAAAAATGCCAAGGAACTTTACCTAACTTGAGCGTTTGTAAAGTCCATGCAAACTGCATAACTGAGCGCAATTGATTCTGACCATGATATAACACAGAAACATCATCTTCTACAATATCAACAACAGAGGACACAATATTCTCTAAAGTGTAAATGCGAGAAGACAGGGTATTAATACTATTGTCAACAACAGCAAGCACCTTTTCCAAATTTGCTTGATCTATTTCCCGAAGACGGGAAGCAGCTTCAATTTGTGACAGCTTCCAGAGTTCATTATACGTTTCATAAATGAATCTCTTAGGTCGGGGACCACGAGGTCCCAAAACAAAGTCGGACAGATCAATATTGCCTGAAAGGAGGGACAAATGTTGTTGAACAGAATCAAGGGACGAATGTTGTAGCCATTGTTTGCATAATTTACCAACAGAATATGTAGTGACAGTACGGGAAGCAGTAAATCTCGGATCAGGCCTATCCTGTGTGTAGCTAGTACCTGAGTCGTGAAAACGCATTTGACATGCATTAGATGATATAGGCCATACCAACCAGGGTGACAGATCGATTTCGGAAACATTAAACGAATTATTCTGTAACAGAGCCTGTAGGGTCGCCAGGGACAGGTTAAGACGTGAGCTATCATTTGGAAAACTCGACAGGGATGGAATCGAGGGCGTGTTTAATTGTTTAGTGGTAGCTAAGCCCCAACACGTAGTCTGATAAATAGAATCATTTAGGAACATAATTTGGGTAGGGATAAGGCAAGCACGGTGCAATGCCTCGGTTCCTTGTACCTGCCATGGCTTGGAGCCCCAAATAGATTTCAAATCTACTGTATCCTCCCAGTACTCATAACCACCCACTGCCAGGGCACTTAAAAAGGAACCCGAATAAAGCAATTTGGTGTGTGTTAACATAATTTTCTGAGTTGACGTGGTATTGAGTCTAAAATAATAGGATGCAGGGTTTGACCGATTAAAATCAGTAAAATAGGTAAACTTATTTCGAAGAGTTTGTGAGCTACCTGGCAAGGGGTTTGGACAATGTTCCCATTGGGTGTAGTTAACAGAACTACGCAGGGCACTTGGCTTATGGAGAAAATGATTACCCCAATGTTGGTAACAATACAAATCGGCATAATTCGCAGAATTCATATATAAATCTTCAGCATTAAAAGATGCATAATATTTTAAATCGGCAAACAATGCTTCAACGGCATGCACATCCCAATCATCAGAATGAATGTTATTTTTTACTACATCACCCATTGAAACACGAAGGACATTAGGTACATTAATAATTTCCGTCGGACCATGGATTTGATAGTTCACTGCATCCCATACGATGCCATCAGCAACTGGAAAAGCTGAAATGTTCACAAATGTGTGGTCACGCTTCATGATGTGAGACGAGGAATGAGGAGCCAAAGTTCCAGAAACATAGTCTACAGCAGAGCGTTCAGGTAAATAGTGACCATTGATTAGTAGAAAAAACACTGTGACAAAGCCAATGGACATGAACAAAAAAATCAAGAAAAGTACCAACCAGATGTATGTCCAGGGTGGAATCAAAAAATTGTCTCTAAACCAGGATACAAAAATACTGAACTTGGATGGGACTTTTGAAGAGGTGGAATCCGAATCAAAGGAATAACGAGTCGGGCCAAGTGGCGTTGTTGGTTGATGCGCCACCGATTCAGATGCAGGATAGGTATACTCGTCCTCGTCGATGTTGGTGGAGAGTTGGGGATCAATTATAGTTTCAGGCAAAGGAGAGGATTCAGGCAAATCAACCATCTCAATTACAGCATCAGCGACCGTTCGTGTAGATGGGCCACGAACATATGTCCGATAAATGGCAGGACAAGAGACCGCTGGTGTGACACTATTCAGGATCGGCCAGGCGCTGTAGCTTGACATTTTCCACTGAGATGTATCTGTTCTCCTTGCGACCAGGAAGCGGTGGTAAAATGACTGTACGTGTTCCCTTCAAGCCCAGAACTGGAACCGGTGCACGAAAAGAGGGGCCGAATTCTTTTTTGTTTTCAACCTTCTCTCGAACCAGTTCTCCAACCTTTGGAAGCCAGCCGGCTACCGGAATCTGCAACGCAGGATCTGTGGCTGAAGGCAAATGTGTAGTTGCAAGTTTGTCTCGGGCTTCTTGTAAGTCCTGTAACATAGCAGAATGATTATCTACATCAAACTTGGCGGATTGCGCCGCGATGTCTGGACCCTCAAGGTCAGGCACAAACATTCTTATGCCAAAGAGCATTTCGTATGGGGTCCGCCCACCCAGAGGTCTTCTAGGGAGATTATTAAGTGCACGCTGAACGGTATACACGTGGGCCAGCCAGTTCCTGCCAGTACCTATAACTCTAGCTGTTAAGGATTGCTTTAAGTCACGGTTCATTCGTTCAACGATAGAGTTGCCCTCAGGCCTATACGGAGACGAAAATTTCACCCGCACCCCAAGCGAAGCCATTGCATCCTTGTAAGCCCTAGAGGCAAACGCCGGACCTTGGTCCGAATGGAAGGTGCCGCATGCGAAAATTCCCACAAAGACACGCAAATCCCTGATTACATTTCGAGCGTCAGCACTACGTTGTGGCCAGACCCAGAGGAACCGTGTGCACGAGTCCACTGCTACTAAGATGTATTTATAGGCAGTGTCTGATGAGAATGGACCGCAGTGATCCAAGTAAACACACCCAAAGGGTCTGTTAGCAATGCAGAGCGGGGTCTGTGGAGGGCGTGTTACCGTGGAAGGCTTAATCTGTTGACAAACGTCGCAGGAAAGCACAAAAGCACGGGTGTCTTTATACAATCCACGCCACCAATAACGCTGCTGCAAGATGGAAACTGTAGCTGACACACCTGCATGAGCAGAAGCCATGCCTTCGTGTGCAGCTGATATCAAGGCACTCCTGCGGTCCGCGTTGGGGATCAGCCGATCTCCAACGTCAGGTATTGTTACATAAGGAACCTGTTCGGGACTTAATTTGTAAGAATACTTGGAAGGAAAACCTGTAGGGTAATTAACACCTTCCTTTGTTGCAGCAATAGCTGCTAGAATAACAGAGTCAATTTTAGACATGGACCTGGTAACCGCTGCTACTGAACACGTGACTACTGCCGAACGGGCAGCTTCATCTGCCAGATCGTTACCAATAGCGTGTGCGCCCACCCGCTGATGGCCTAAGGTGTGAACCACCTGTGTGAGGGGCAGACGTTGTTGCAATTCTGCCACTCGAACCCAAAGCATTTTATGCTTAATTGTGCTCCCTTTTGCGTCCTTGTAGTCGTTTTTCGACCAGAAAAACAGATTGTCATTGTAAGATTGTACACAGTAAAAAGAATCACATACGATTAGAGTGGTCTCATCCTGAGAAGCGAACTCAAGCGCAAGTAGCAATGCATGCAGCTCGGCCAATTGTGCGGTACTATCTCCAAGTGTGCGAGTATGCACTACAGAGGACTTGAACGTTCCACCTACAAAGGAACCCGCAACAATAGCACATGCAGCTGAATAAGCGTGCTTGGACCCAGTGGCCGGTTGCGCCGAACCATCTGTGTAGATCACACATTTGTAATCCTCAAGCGGCAATATAAACAGAGGAGGAGGATGAACGAATTCATACTGTAAGAACTCCTGAGTCTGAAGAGAAGAATCGAAAATAAAGGTGACGTCTGATGACGTCAAGGATGTAGCCCATTGTATCCAACGGGGATGCATTGCTTTTGAGTTCGGTACACTTGCCTTTGTTACTGCCTCTAGGGCAGGACAGGGTGTTACCACCAGAATTCGCTTTCCCTGTGCCAGTGCGCGTTCTTTTAGAATCGCCATTTGCACTGCAGTTAGAACTTTTTCGACAGATGTAAAGCGCAATTCAGCGGAAGTGTACAGATGCGACTTGTATGCGATGGGTACTGTATCACCTTCATTAAAGGTTAAGTACGTGAATCCCACCGCCCCCGGAATTATTCTAATCACCAGGTTTGTGTGGTTATCACGAGTCAAAAGATATTTAGACTCCAATAGGTCTGTCTGCAAAGACTGCAGAATTAAGGTATGCTCAGGCAGCCAGCAAGACCTTGAATAAGTAGGTTGTATCAAAGCATACAAAGGCTTGATACGCTGGGCATATTCGGGAATGTAAGTACGCCCGAAATTCAGGAAACCCAGCAAAGACTGAAGTTTCTTCAGAGTATTTGGGGGGCACAAATGTGCACATTTTTCCAAGAAATGGGGGCTAAGCCCTTACCTTCGTTGTTGAGCTCATAGCCCAAGAACAGAACGGTAAATTCAGCAATGTGTGACTTAGCAAAGTTAAATTTGTAACCCTGCTCCGCAAATTCAAGAATAATGCGGTCCACACGGGACAGATGCGGAAATAATTCGTCGTCCGTCAGATAAATGTCATCAACGTACGAACATGCATCTTGGTCTATGCTGTCTAGCAAAGAGACAACACGGGCGGCGAATACACCCGGACTATTTTTGTAGCCCATGGGTAAACGCCGGAACTGGAATAATTTACCACCGGATGTGAATGCGGTCCATTGACCACTCTCCGGGGCTAGGTTGTGCGTGTAGAAACCGTTTGAAAGGTCAAGTGTCGTTTTGTATTTTTTACGAACAAGACTGTCTACAAGCGCAGAACTGTGTGTATTCTGCACCGCAAAGTTCCGACAATGAGAATTTAAATGCCGGTAATCCAAAACTAAGCGGTACGATCCATCGGGTTTAGAAACCACGAATAGGGGATTGTTCATAGGTGATACGCATGGTTCGATTACTCCCTGATATTCCAACTGTGTCAGAATTTCGGAGACGGGGCCTTTTGCCTGCCGTTTGATGGGATATTGGGGTTGTGGCTGCGGTAGTGACCGCAAAGGTATTGCATGGGGAGGTGATTCTACATCCCATCCCACATGGTTGCGGTATAACGCTGGAGCCAGGTACACAGCCCACTCAGCTGCAAGTGCTTCAGCTTTGTCTTTTGGGACATGCCGTGAAAAGCTTGGAAGGATTACCTCCTCTCCTTTATGTGCAGCGAGAACGAATGGGGGTGGCCAATCCACCTCTGCTAACAAAATGTCATATGAAGAGGTTAGATTTTCCCAAAAAATCCCTGTTATTTCACGCGGTATATCACCTTCAATTTGGATGACTATGTTGTAAAGTCTGTCAGGGGGTGCCACTCTGGTGTCAGCTGTCTCTACAGTAACGAATGTTTCAGTTGCTGTCGCCTCCATATGAGGACGTAGCGCCTCCCGCACTATGGTAACTTCCGCGGCGCTGTCTAGGAGGGTCACTGCCCACGTCCAATTCAGGAGTCTCGTTCTCACGGTCTGTGGCATGTCTCGCTGTTACAGCGGCAACTTTTTTCTTCTGAAATTGCGGTCGAGAAAGGTGAAAGTCTTCTGCTTTCCCTCTGACTTGTTGTCGAGGTTGGTCTCGCTCCTGGGGAGCCTCTCGGCCCCTTCCTCTATCTTGCCGTCCTCCTCCACCAGCCTGTGACGACGTCTGGGCCTGTGAAGAACGAGGAGAACGCGTATCAGAGCTCTGAAACCTTTCTGGTGATTTAATTCTCGACCTATCACGTAAATCATAAGTACGTTCAGAAGAAACCGAAACTGGGGAAGCGCCTCTCGACCCCGGCTTCTTTTGTTGCTTACCCTGTTTTTTCTGTCTCCAACTCTTTTTAGTGAAGACTGGTCTATCATCTTTCTCAGATGTACTTTTTGTTTGTGTAATTTGTGGTTGCGATTGAGTTTGCATTTTTACAAAAGGCTTGTTGCCTAGGCTATTTCTTCCAATTGTTTTATAAGCCCGGGCTATAATTTTCGGTAATTCGCGAGGCCTGTCCAACTCTGGGACCAAAGCCAAAGCATTCGCTACTTGAAAGTTCATAGCATCGCCCTTGACATTTCCAAGGATCAGTTCAGCTACTACATCAAACACTCCCACTAGTCTCATCCCTAATTCCACAGCCGCTTCAGGGCCATGTTCGTCCTGTACTTTTTTAATTACAGAGGGTAGAACCGTCATGGAAGGAGTACCAAAACATTTTGAATAAACTGCTGCGAACACCTTACCCCAGTTTTCACATGATGTCAAATCGGGGATTAAGTCTTTTGGCAAACTTATCGTAAGGATGCGGTGTTTATCCACCGGGGATGTATGTGGAAACACCGCTTCTATCTGATCGAACTTTTCTGCAAGCCAGTAAGGATAATCGTCCTTATTTTGTGGACGTTTGCCCATCACAGAATTTACCATGACAGGACTTATGGTCACTCCAGCTGCAACAGCTGGTTGGCCAGCGACTACAGGAGCAGCTCCATGGAGGCTACCTGTAACGTATGTCACTAAGGCTCTATGCACTCGCACCAGTTCGGTATGCATAGTGCGCAGTTCCGCAATCGGTAATGCCAGATAATTTGGATGCGGGGTATACCCGGCCAATACAGGCCAAGTGGCCCCCTGAATAGATAAGGGGCCTAAACGAACTGCGGTAGTTGGTTGTGGGAGGGCGCCATTAAACCAAACACGGTGCTGCCAAGCCGTGAGAGGCACTTCAAGATTAGTATAGGGTCGATAGGCAGCAGGAATAGCGGTGGGTTTATATTCATGAAACAGCTTATCACCTGCATCCACCGCCTCAAAAGTGATCCAAGTGTAAAACACTTCAAAGTGATAAGCCGGATCGGCTTGAACCACAAAGACCAACTCGACCCCAGCATCGGGCACTCCGTATACACCTAGGTGTTCTCGGAGTGGTCCTCGGCTATGTGCAGCTATCGCCACACCAGCCATAACTAAACAATTGTATTCGACAACCTAACAGGGAGCACAAAATGGGTTATTTATGTAACCTTTTTTAATAACTTCAAGCTTGAAAGAACCTATAAAACGTTCAATATAGGAGGTATCACCGTCACTTACGCCTCCGGAAGCGTACGTGAGGGTTTTGTGGACAAGCACAAGTACTACTCAAGCATCTCGCAGATAAGCTGCCCCACGTTGGCCGCGCCATGTCATAAGGTTTCTGCACATACACAGAGCTATGCACAGGATAATAGGACCCCGGAATACAGTGGTTTGCCTACCATATCCCGTAGCACCCAAAACCCCAACCCAACTAGCTTAGCATCCCATTAGTACCAAAGCACCAATGATTGGACAACCCAGAACACGGTATCTTTATCTCAGGACTCGCAGAAGCAAGAACACTCTTTCGTCACTCACTCGTACTTGTCCACAATGCGCGTATGAAGAGACACAGGGTAGATTAAAATATTTATTTCAACTTACGTGCTCTAAGGTACAGTACACGTGTCAGCACTAATAGCATAATGCATATGACTAATATAAGCAGCATGGTTACAATTCCATAGAATACAAACGGGGAAAGCATTTCATAACTCAGTGGATAAATGTCTAAATAACATTACCACCCTCCCCGTGCAGTAAGATAGTTTATTATAAAAATAGAAGACCTCTGGGCTTTGACTAGCGAACCCTCATACCTCGGTCTCTAGATGCAGAACTACATCAGCAGACAATCACAGCTCTTCTCCCTGGAAAGGATTCCTCCAAGTGTGTTAAGCGCCAGTCAAACTGCAGTATTAAAGGCACACCAAGTTTCATGGCATTTGCGCCTAATGTTATGTCTGGGTGCGCGAGACTGGCCATATCAGGAAGAACCGAAATACATTGTTATGCGACCTTGTACATGTTGTGCAGTCTGAGCCCAAATCGAACAAGAGAAAAGGTGAAAGACAGAAAATGCAGACAGCGCAAAAGAACTTGGCAAGAGCAAAGGGCGAGGGAGCCCTGGCTCAGTGTAACATGCGCAAAGAAAAGCAGCATGGCAGCTAGGCCTAGGCCAACATAACAAGGCAGGCAACAAAACACAAGACAGGGTAGAGCAAGGCAGTACTATCCCAGGCCTGGGGTAGAGCAAGGCATTACTATCCCAGGCCTGGGGTAGAGCAAGGCAGTACTATCCCGGGCATGGGGTATATCAAGGCAGTACTATCCCAGGCCTGGGGTAGAGCAAGGCAGTACTATCCCAGGCCTGGGGTAGAGCAAAGCAGTACTATCCCAGGCCTGGGGTAGAGCAAGGCAGTACTATCCCAGGCCTGCGGTAGAGCAAGGCAGTACTATCCCAGGCCTGGGGCAGAGCAAGGCAGTACTATCCCAAGCCTGAGGCAGAGCAAGGTAGTACTATCCTGGGCCTGGAGCAGAGCAATGCAGCACTATCCCAGGCCTGGGGCAGAGCAAGGCAGTACTATCCCAGGCCTGGGGTAGAGCAAGGCAGGACTATCCCAGGCCTAGGGGCAGAGCAAGGCAGTACTATCCCAGGCCTGGAGCAGAGCAAGGCAGTGATATCCCAGGCCTTGGGTAGAGCAAGGCAGTACCATCTCAGGTCTAATAGAGCAAGGCAGTACTATCCCAGGCCTGCAGTAGAGCAAGGCAGCACTATCCCAGGCCTGGGGCAGAGCAAGGCAGTACTATCCCAGGCCTGGAGCAGAGCAAGGCAGTACTATCCCAGGCCTGGGATAGAGCACGGCAGGACTATCCCAGGCCTGGGGTAGAGCAAGGCAGGACTATCCCAGGCCTGGGGTAGAGCAAGGCAGTACTATCCCGGGCTTGGGGTATAGCAAGGCAGTACTATCCCAGGCCTGGGGTAGAGCAAGGCAGTACTATCCCAGGCATGGGGCAGAGCAAGGCAGTACTATCCCAGGCCTAGGGCAGAGCAAGGTAGTACTATCCTGGACCTGGAACAGAGCAATGCAGCACTATCCCAGGCCTGGGGCAGAACAAGGCAGTACTATCCCAGGCCTAGGGCAGAGCAAGGTAGTACTATCCTGGACCTGGAACAGAGCAATGCAGCACTATCCCAGGCCTGGGGCAGAACAAGGCAGTACTATCCCAGGCCTAGGGCAGAGCAAGGTAGTACTATCCTGGGCCTGGAGCAGAGCAATGCAGCACTATCCCAGGCCTGGGGCAGAACAAGACAGTACTATCCCATGCCTTGGGTAGAGCAAGGCAGTACTATCCCAGGCCTAGGGGCAGAGCAAGGCAGTACTATCCCAGGCCTGGAGCAGAGCAAGGCAGTACTATCCCATGCCTTGGGTAGAGCAAGGCAGTACCATCTCAGGTCTAATAGAGCAAGGCAGTACTGTCCCAGGCTCGGGATAGAGCAAGGCAGTACTATCCCAGGCCTGGGGCAGAGCAAGGCAGTACTATCCCAGGCCTGGGGCAGAGCAAGGTAGTACTATCCCAAGCCTGGGGCAGAGCAAGACAGTACTATCCCAGAGCAAGGCAGTACTATCCAAGGCCTGGGGTATATCAAGGCAGTACTATCCTGGGCCTGGGGTATATCAAGGCAGTACTATCCCAGGCGTGGGGTAGAGCAAGTCAGTACTATCCCAGGCCTGGGGTATGGCAAGGCAGTACTATCCCAGGCCTGGGGTAGAGCAAGGCAGTACTATTCCAGGCCTGGGGTATATCAAGGCAGTACTATCCCAAGCCTGAGGTATATCAAGGCAGTACTATTCCGGGAATGGGGTAGATCAAGGCAGTACTATCCCGGGCATGGGGTATATCAAGGCAGTACTATCCCGGGCCTGGGGTAGAGTAAGGCAGTACTACCCCAGGCCTGGGGTATATCAAGGCAGTACTATCCTGGGCCTGGGGTATATCAAGGCAGTACTATCCCGGGCTTGGGGTATATCAAGGCAGTACTACCCCAGGCCGGGGGTATATCAAGGCAGTACTATCCCGGGCCTGGGGTATAGCACGGCAGTACTATCCCGAGCCTCGGGCATATCAAGGCAGTACTATGCCAGGCGTGGGATAGAGCAAGGCAGTACTATCCCAGGCGTGGGGTAGAGCAAGGCAGTACTATCCCAGGCCTGGAGTACATCAAGGCAGTACTATCCTGGGCATGGGGTATATCAAGGCAGTACTATCCCAGGCCTGGGGTATATCAAGGCAGTACTATCCCAGGCCTGGGGTATATCAAGGCAGTACTATCCCGGGCCTGGGGTAGAGCAAGGCAGTACAATCCCAGGCGTGGGGTAGAGCAAGGCAGTACTATCCTGGGCCTGGGGTATATCAAGGCAGTACTATCCCGGGCTTGGGGTATATCAAGGCAGTACTACCCCAGGCCGGGGGTATATCAAGGCAGTACTATCCCGGGCCTGGGGTATAGCACGGCAGTACTATCCTGAGCCTCGGGCATATCAAGGCAGTACTATGCCAGGCGTGGGATAGAGCAAGGCAGTACTATCCCAGGCGTGGGGTAGAGCAAGGCAGTACTATCCCAGGCCTGGAGTACATCAAGGCAGTACTATCCTGGGCATGGGGTATATCAAGGCAGTACTATCCCAGGCCTGGGGTATATCAAGGCAGTACTATCCCAGGCCTGGGGTATATCAAGGCAGTACTATCCCGGGCCTGGGGTAGAGCAAGGCAGTACAATCCCAGGCGTGGGGTAGAGCAAGGCAGTACTATCCTAAGCCTGAGGTATATCAAGGCAGTACTATCCCGGGCATGGGGCAGAGCAAGGCAGTACTATCCCATGCCTTGGGTAGAGCAAGGCAGTACCATCTCAGGTCTAATAGAGCAAGGCAGTACTGTCCCAGGCTCGGGATAGAGCAAGGCAGTACTATCCCAGGCCTGGGGCAGAGCAAGGCAGTACTATCCCAGGCCTGGGGCAGAGCAAGGTAGTACTATCCCAAGCCTGGGGCAGAGCAAGACAGTACTATCCCAGAGCAAGGCAGTACTATCCAAGGCCTGGGGTATATCAAGGCAGTACTATCCTGGGCCTGGGGTATATCAAGGCAGTACTATCCCAGGCGTGGGGTAGAGCAAGTCAGTACTATCCCAGGCCTGGGGTATGGCAAGGCAGTACTATCCCAGGCCTGGGGTAGAGCAAGGCAGTACTATTCCAGGCCTGGGGTATATCAAGGCAGTACTATCCCAAGCCTGAGGTATATCAAGGCAGTACTATTCCGGGAATGGGGTAGATCAAGGCAGTACTATCCCGGGCATGGGGTATATCAAGGCAGTACTATCCCGGGCCTGGGGTAGAGTAAGGCAGTACTACCCCAGGCCTGGGGTATATCAAGGCAGTACTATCCTGGGCCTGGGGTATATCAAGGCAGTACTATCCCGGGCTTGGGGTATATCAAGGCAGTACTACCCCAGGCCGGGGGTATATCAAGGCAGTACTATCCCGGGCCTGGGGTATAGCACGGCAGTACTATCCCGAGCCTCGGGCATATCAAGGCAGTACTATGCCAGGCGTGGGATAGAGCAAGGCAGTACTATCCCAGGCGTGGGGTAGAGCAAGGCAGTACTATCCCAGGCCTGGAGTACATCAAGGCAGTACTATCCTGGGCATGGGGTATATCAAGGCAGTACTATCCCAGGCCTGGGGTATATCAAGGCAGTACTATCCCAGGCCTGGGGTATATCAAGGCAGTACTATCCCGGGCCTGGGGTAGAGCAAGGCAGTACAATCCCAGGCGTGGGGTAGAGCAAGGCAGTACTATCCTGGGCCTGGGGTATATCAAGGCAGTACTATCCCGGGCTTGGGGTATATCAAGGCAGTACTACCCCAGGCCGGGGGTATATCAAGGCAGTACTATCCCGGGCCTGGGGTATAGCACGGCAGTACTATCCCGAGCCTCGGGCATATCAAGGCAGTACTATGCCAGGCGTGGGATAGAGCAAGGCAGTACTATCCCAGGCGTGGGGTAGAGCAAGGCAGTACTATCCCAGGCCTGGAGTACATCAAGGCAGTACTATCCTGGGCATGGGGTATATCAAGGCAGTACTATCCCAGGCCTGGGGTATATCAAGGCAGTACTATCCCAGGCCTGGGGTATATCAAGGCAGTACTATCCCGGGCCTGGGGTAGAGCAAGGCAGTACAATCCCAGGCGTGGGGTAGAGCAAGGCAGTACTATCCTAAGCCTGAGGTATATCAAGGCAGTACTATCCCGGGCATGGGGTAGATCAAGGCAGTACTATCCTGGGCATGGGGTATATCAAGGCAGTACTATCCCAGGCCTGGGGTATATCAAGGCAGTACTATCCCAGGCCTGGGGTATATCAAGGCAGTACTATCCCGGGCCTGGGGTAGAGCAAGGCAGTACAATCCCAGGCGTGGGGTAGAGCAAGGCAGTACTATCCTAAGCCTGAGGTATATCAAGGCAGTACTATCCCGGGCATGGGGTAGATCAAGGCAGTACTATCCCGGGCATGGGGTATATTAAGGCAGTACTATCCCGGGCCTGCGGTAGAGCAAGGCAGTACTATCCCAGGCCTGGGGTATATCAAGGCAGTACTATCCCGGGCCTGGGGTATAGCAAGGCAGTACTATCCCAGGCTTGGGGTATATCAAGGCAGTACTATATAAGGCGTGGGGTAGAGCAAGGCCGTACTATCCCAGGCCTGGGGTATATCAAGGCAGGACTACCCCTGGCCTGGGGTATATCAAGGCAGGACTATCCCGAGCCTCGGGTATATCAAGGCAGTACTGTTCTGGGCCTGGGGTATATCAAGGCAGTACTATGCCAGGCGTGGGATAGAGCATGGCAGTACTATCCCAGGCCTGGGGTACATCAAGGCAGTACTATCCCGGGTATGGGGTATATCAAGGCAGTACTATCCCTGGCAGGGGGTATATCAAGGCAGTACTATCCCGGGCATGGGGTATATCAAGGCAGTACTATCCCAGGCATGGGGTATATCAAGGCAGTACTATCCCGGGCATGAGGTATATCAAGGCAGTACTATCCCGGGCATGGGGTAGAGCAAGGCAGCACTATCCCGGGCATGGGGTATATCAAGGCAGCACTATCCTGGGCATGGGGTATATCAAGGCAGTACTATCCCGGGCCTGGGGTAGAGCAAGGCAGTACTATCCCATGCCTGGGGTAGAGCAAGGAAGTACTATCCAAGGCCTGGGGTAGAGCAAGGCAGTACTATCCCAGGCCTGCAGTAGAGCAAGGCAGCACTATCCCAGGCCTGGGGCAGAGCAAGGCAGCACTATCCCAGGCCTGGGGCAGAGCAAGGCAGTACTATCCCAGGCCTGGAGCAGAGCAATGCAGTACTATCCCAGGCCTGGGATAGAGCAAGGCAGGACTATCCCAGGCCTGGGGTAGAGCAAGGCAGGACTATCCCAGGCCTGGGGTAGAGCAAGGCAGTACTATCCCGGGCCTGGGGTATATCAAGGCAGGACTATCCCGAGCCTTGGGTAGATCAAGGCAGTACTGTTCCGGGCCTGGGGTATATCAAGGCAGTACTATCCCAGGCCTGGGGTACATCAAGGCAGTACTATCCCAGGCATGTGGTGTATCAAGGCAGTACTATCCCGGGCAGGGGGTATATCAAGGCAGTACTATCCCAGGCAGGGGGTATATCAAGGCAGTACTATCCCGGGCTTGGGGTATATCAAGGCAGTACTATCCCGGGCATGGGGTATATCAAGGCAGTACTATCCCGGGCATGGGGTAGAGCAAGGCAGCACTAACCCGGGCATGGGGTATATCAAGGCAGTACTATCCCGGGCCTGGGGTAGAGCAAGGCAGTACTATCTCAGGCCTGGGGTAGAGCAAGGCAGTACTATCCCAAGCCTGGGGTAGAGCAAGGCAGTACTATCCCAGGCCTGGGGTAGAGCAAGGAAGTACTATCCAAGGTCTGGGGTAGAGCAAGGCAGTCCTATCCCAGGCCTGCAGTAGAGCATCGCAGCACTATCCCAGGCCTGGGGCAGAGCAATGCAGTTCTATCCCATGCCTTGGGCAGAGCAAGTTAGTACTATCCCAGGCCTGGGGCAGAGCAAGGCAGTACTATCCCAGGCCTGGGGCAGAGCAAGGCAGTACTGTCCCAGAGGCAGAGAAAGGCAGTACTATCGCAGGCCTGGGGTGGAGCAAGGCAGAACTATCCCAGGCCTGGGGTAGAGCAAGGCAGGACTATCCCAGGCCTAGGGGCAGAGCAAGGCAGTAGTATCCCGGGCATGGGATATATCAAGGCAGTACTATCCCGGGTATGTGGTATATCAAGGCAGTACTATCCCGGGCATGGGGTATATCAATGCAGTACTATTCTGGGCATGGGGTATATCAAGGCAGTACTATCCCAGGCCTGGGGTATATCAAGGCAGTACTATCCCAGGCGTGGGGTAGGGCAAGGCAGTACTATCCCAGGCGTGGGGTAGAGAAAGGCAGGACTATCCCAGGCCTGGGGTATATCAAGGCAATACTATCCCGGGCCTGGGGTATATCAAGGCAGTACTATCCCGGGCCAGGGGTATAGCAAGGTAGGACTATCCCGGGCCTGAGGTAGAGCAAGGCAGTACTATCCCAGGCATGGGGTAGAGCAAGGCAGTACTATCCCGGGCATGGGATATATCAAGGCAGTACTATCGCGGGCATGGGGTATATCAAGGCAGTACTATCCCGGGCCAGGGGTATAGCAAGGCACAACTTTCCCGGGCTTGGGTATATCAAGGCAGTACTATCCCAGGCGTGGTGTAGAGCAAGGCAGTACTATCCCAGGCCTGGGGTATATCAAGGCAGTACTATCCCGGGCCTGGGGTATATCAAGGCAGTAGTATCCCGGGCCTGGGGTATATCAAGGCAGTACTATCCCGGGCCTGGGGTATATCAAGGCAGTAATATCCCGGGCCTGGGGTATATCAAGGCAGTACTATCGCAGGCGTGGGGTAGAGCAAGGCAGTACTATCCCATGTGTGGGGTAGAGCAAGGCAGTATTATCCCAGGCCTGGGGTAGAGCAAGGCATTACTATCCCAGGACTGGGGTAGAGCAAGGCAGTACTATCCCGGGCATGGGGTATATCAAGGCAGTACTATCCCAGGCCTGGGGTAGAGCAAGGCAGTACTATCCCAGGCCTGGGGTAGAGCAAGGCAGTACTATCCCAGGCCTGGGGTAGAGCAAGGCAGTACTATCCCAGGCCTGCGGTAGAGCAAGGCAGTACTATCCCAGGCCTGGGGTAGAGCAAGGCAGTACTATCCCAGGCCTGGGGTAGAGCAAGGCAGTACTATCCCAGGCCTGCGGTAGAGCAAGGCAGTACTATCCCAGGCCTGCGGTAGAGCAAGGCAGTACTATCCCAGGCCTGGGGCAGAGCAAGGCAGTACTATCCCAAGCCTGGGGCAGAGCAAGGTAGTACTATCCTGGGCCTGGAGCAGAGCAATGCAGCACTATCCCAGGCCTGGGGCAGAGCAAGGCAGTACTATCCCAGGCCTTGGGTAGAGCAAGGCAGTACTATCCCAGGCCTGGGGTAGAGCAAGGCAGGACTATCCCAGACCTAGGGGCAGAGCAAGACAGTACTATCCCAGGCCTGGAGCAGAGCAAGGCAGTAATATCCCAGGCCTTGGGTAGAGCAAGGCAGTACCATCTCAGGTCTAATAGAGCAAGGCAGTACTATCCCAGGCCCGGGGTAGAGCAAGGCAGTACTATCCCAGGCCTGGGGCAGAGCAAGGTAGTACTATCCCAGGCCTGGGGCAGAGCAAGGCAGTACTATCCCAGGCCTGGAGCAGAGCAAGGCAGTACTATCCCGGGCCTGGGGTATATCAAGTCAGTACTATCCCGGGCCTGGGGTATATCAAGGCAGTACTATCCTGGGCCTGGGGTATATCAAGGCAGTACTATCCCAGGCGTGGGGTAGAGCAAGTCAGTACTATCCCAGGCCTGGGGTATGGCAAGGCAGTACTATCCCAGGCCTCGGGTAGAGCAAGGCAGTACTATCCCAGGCCTGGGGTAGAGCAAGGCAGTACTATCCCGGGCCTGGGGTATATCAAGTCAGTACTATCCCGGGCCTGGGGTATATCAAGGCAGTACTATCCCAGGCGTGGGGTAGAGCAAGGCAGTACTATCCCAGGCGTGGGGTAGAGCAAGGCAGTACTATCCCGGGCATGGGGTATATCAAGGCAGTACTATCCTGGGCATGGGGTATATCAAGGCAGTACTATCCCAGGCCTGGGGTAGAGCAAGGCAGTACTATCCCAGGCCTGGGGTATATCAAGGCAGTACTAACCCAGGCCTGGGGTATATCAAGGCAGTACTATCCCGGGCCTGGGGTAGAGCAAGGCAGTACAATCCCGGGGCATGGGGTATATTAAGGCAGTACTATCCCGGGCCAGGGGTAGAGCAAGGCAGTACTATCCCAGGCTTGGGGTATATCAAGGCAGTACTATATAAGGCGTGGGGTAGAGCAAGGCCGTACTATCCCAGGCCTGGGGTATATCAAGGCAGGACTATCCCTGGCCTGGGGTATATCAAGGCAGGACTATCCCGAGCCTCGGGTATATCAAGGCAGTACTGTTCTAGGCCTGGGGAATATCAAGGCAGTACTAGCCCAGGCGTGGGATAGAGCATGGCAGTACTATCCCAGGCCTGGGGTACATTAAGGCAGTACTATCCTGGGCATGGGGTATATGAAGACAGTACTATCCCAGGCATGGGGTATATCAAGGCAGTACTATCCCGGGCATGAGGTATATCAAGGCAGCACTATCCCGGGCATGAGGTAGAGCAAGGCAGCACTATCCCGGGCATGGGGTATATCAAGGCAGCACTATCCCGGGCATGGGGTAGAGCAAGGCAGTACTATCCCAGGCCTGGGGTAGAGCAAGGCAGTACTATCCCAGGCCTGGGGTAGAGCAAGGCAGTACTATCCCAGGCCTGGGGTAGAGCAAGGCAGTACTATCCCAGGCCTGGGGTAGAGCAAGGAAGTACTATCCAAGGCCTGGGGTAGAGCAAGGCAGTACTATCCCAGGCCTGCGGTAGAGCAAGGCAGCACTATCCCAGGACTGGGGCAGAGCAAGGCAGTACTATCCCAAGCCTGGGGCAGAGCAAGGTAGTACTATCCCAGGCCTGGGGCAGAGCAAGGCAGTACTATCCCAGGCCTGGAGCAGAGCAAGGCAGCACTATCCCGGGCATGGGGTATATCAAGGCAGTACTATCCCGGGCCTGGGGTAGAGCAAGGCAGTACTATCCCAGGCCTGGGGTAGAGCAAGGCAGTACTATCCCAGGCCTGGGGTAGAGCAAGGCAGTACTATCCCAGGCCTGGGGTAGAGCAAGGCAGTACTATCCCAGGCCTGGGGTAGAGCAAGGCAGTACTATCCCAGGCCTGGGGTAGAGCAAGGCAGTACTATCCCAGGCCTGGGGTAGAGCAAGGCAGTACTATCCCAGGCCTGGGGTAGAGCAAGGCAGTACTATCCCAGGCCTGCGGTAGAGCAAGGCAGTACTATCCCAGGCCTGGGGCAGAGCAAGGCAGTACTATCCCAAGCCTGGGGCAGAGCAAGGTAGTACTATCCTGGGCCTGGAGCAGAGCAATGCAGCACTATCCCAGGCCTGGGGCAGAGCAAGGCAGTACTATCCCAGGCCTTGGGTAGAGCAAGGCAGTACTATCCCAGGCCTGGGGTAGAGCAAGGCAGGACTATCCCAGGCCTAGGGGCAGAGCAAGGCAGTACTATCCCAGGCCTTGGGTAGAGCAAGGCAGTACCATCTCAGGTCTAAAAGAGCAAGGCAGTACTATCCCAGGCCCGGGGTAGAGCAAGGCAGTACTATCCCAGGCCTGGGGCAGAGCAAGATAGTACTATCCCAGGCCTGGGGCAAAGCAAGACAGTACTATCCCAGAGCAAGGCAGTACTATCCCAGGCCTGGGGAATATCAAGGCAGTACTATCCTGGGCCTGGGGTATATCAAGGCAGTACTATCCCAGGCCTCGGGTAGAGCAAGGCAGTACTATCCCAGGCCTGGGGTATATCAAGGGAATACTATCCCGGGCCAGGTGTATACCAAGTCAGTACAATCCCGGGCCTGGGGTATATCAAGGCAGTACTATCCCAGGCGTGGGGTATATCAAGGCAGTACTATCCCAGGCGTGGGGTATATCAAGGCAGTACTATCCCAGGCCTGGGGTAGAGCAAGGCAGTACTATCCCAGGCCTGGGGTAGAGCAAGGCAGTACTATCCCAGGCCTGGGGTAGAGCAAGGCAGTACTATCCCAGGCCTGCGGTAGAGCAAGGCAGTACTATCCCAGGCCTGGGGCAGAGCAAGGCAGTACTATCCCAAGCCTGGGGCAGAGCAAGGTAGTACTATCCTGGGCCTGGAGCAGAGCAATGCAGCACTATCCCAGGCCTGGGGCAGAGCAAGGCAGTACTATCCCAGGCCTTGGGTAAAGCAAGGCAGTACTATCCCAGGCCTGGGGTAGAGCAAGGCAGGACTATCCCAGGCCTAGGGGCAGAGCAAGACAGTACTATCCCAGGCCTGGAGCAGAGCAAGGCAGTAATATCCCAGGCCTTGGGTAGAGCAAGGCAGTACCATCTCAGGTCTAATAGAGCAAGGCAGTACTATCCCAGGCCCGGGGTAGAGCAAGGCAGTACTATCCCAGGCCTGGGGCAGAGCAAGGTAGTACTATCCCAGGCCTGGGGCAGAGCAAGACAGTACTATCCCAGAGCAAGGCAGTACTATCCCAGGCCTGGGGAATATCAAGGCAGTACTATCCTGGGCCTGGGGTATATCAAGGCAGTACTATCCCAGGCGTGGGGTAGAGCAAGTCAGTACTATCCCAGGCCTGGGGTATGGCAAGGCAGTACTATCCCAGGCCTCGGGTAGAGCAAGGCAGTACTATCCAAGGCCTGAGGTATATCAAGGGAATACTATCCCGGGCCAGGGGTATATCAAGTCAGTACTATCCCGGGCCTGGGGTATATCAAGGCAGTACTATCCCAGGCGTGGGGTAGAGCAAGGCAGTACTATCCCAGGCGTGGGGTAGAGCAAGGCAGTACTATCCCGGGCATGGGGTATATCAAGGCAGTACTATCCTGGGCATGGGGTATATCAAGGCAGTACTATCCCAGGCCTGGGGTAGAGCAAGGCAGTACTATCCCAGGCCTGGGGTATATCAAGGCAGTACTAACCCAGGCCTGGGGTATATCAAGGCAGTACTATCCCGGGCCTGGGGTAGAGCAAGGCAGTACAATCCCGGGGCATGGGGTATATTAAGGCAGTACTATCCCGGGCCAGGGGTAGAGCAAGGCAGTACTATCCCAGGCTTGGGGTATATCAAGGCAGTACTATATAAGGCGTGGGGTAGAGCAAGGCCGTACTATCCCAGGCCTGGGGTATATCAAGGCAGGACTATCCCTGGCCTGGGGTATATCAAGGCAGGACTATCCCGAGCCTCGGGTATATCAAGGCAGTACTGTTCTGGGCCTGGGGAATATCAAGGCAGTACTAGCCCAGGCGTGGGATAGAGCATGGCAGTACTATCCCAGGCCTGGGGTACATTAAGGCAGTACTATCCTGGGCATGGGGTATATGAAGACAGTACTATCCCAGGCATGGGGTATATCAAGGCAGCACTATCCCGGGCATGAGGTATATCAAGGCAGTACTATCCCGGGCATGAGGTAGAGCAAGGCAGCACTATCCCGGGCATGGGGTATATCAAGGCAGCACTATCCCGGGCATGGGGTAGAGCAAGGCAGTACTATCCCAGGCCTGGGGTAGAGCAAGGCAGTACTATCCCAGGCCTGGGGTAGAGCAAGGCAGTACTATCCCAGGCCTGGGGTAGAGCAAGGCAGTACTATCCCAGGCCTGGGGTAGAGCAAGGAAGTACTATCCAAGGCCTGGGGTAGAGCAAGGCAGTACTATCCCAGGCCTGCAGTAGAGCAAGGCAGCACTATCCCAGGCCTGGGGCAGAGCAAGGCAGTACTATCCCAGGCCTGGGGCAGAGCAAGGCAGCACTATCCCAGGCCTGGGGCAGAGCAAGGTAGTACTATCCCAGGCCTGGGGCAGAGCAAGGCAGTACTATCCCAGGCCTGGAGCAGAGCAAGGCAGCACTATCCCGGGCATGGGGTATATCAAGGCAGTACTATCCCGGGCCTGGGGTAGAGCAAGACAGTACTATCCCAGGCCTGGGGCAGAGCAAGGCAGTACTATCCCAGGCCTGGGGTAGAGCAAGGCAGTACTATCCCAGGCCTGGGGAAGAGCAAGGCAGTACTATCCAAGGCCTGGGGTAGAGCAAGGCAGTACTATCCCAGGCCTGGGGTAGAGCAAGGCAGTACTATCCCAGGCCTGGGGTAGAGCAAGGCAGTACTATCCTAAGCCTGGGGCAGAGCAAGGTAGTACTATCCTGGGCCTGGAGCAGAGCAATGCAGCACTATCCCAGGCCTGGGGCAGAGCAAGGCAGTACTATCCCAGGCCTTGGGTAGAGCAAGGCAGTACTATCCCAGGCCTGGGGTAGAGCAAGGCAGGACTATCCCAGGCCTAGGGGCAGAGCAAGGCAGTACTATCCCAGGCCTGGAGCAGAGCAAGGCAGTAATATCCCAGGCCTTGGGTAGAGCAAGGCAGTACCATCTCAGGTCTAAAAGAGCAAGGCAGTACTATCCCAGGCCCGGGGTAGAGCAAGGCAGTACTATCCCAGGCCTGGGGCAGAGCAAGATAGTACTATCCCAGGCCTGGGGCAAAGCAAGACAGTACTATCCCAGAGCAAGGCAGTACTATCCCAGGCCTGGGGAATATCAAGGCAGTACTATCCTGGGCCTGGGGTATATCAAGGCAGTACTATCCCAGGCCTCGGGTAGAGCAAGGCAGTACTATCCCAGGCCTGGGGTATATCAAGGGAATACTATCCCGGGCCAGGTGTATTCCAAGTCAGTACAATCCCGGGCCTGGGGTATATCAAGGCAGTACTATCCCAGGCGTGGGGTAGAGCAAGGCAGTACTATCCCAGGCGTGGGGTAGAGCAAGGCAGTACTATCCCGGGCATGGGGTATATCAAGGCAGTACTGTCCTGGGCATGGGGTATATCAAGGCAGTACTATCCCAGGCCTGGATTAGAGCAAGGCAGTACTATCCCAGGCCTGGGGTATATCAAGGTAGTACTATCCCAGGCCTGGGGTATATCAAGGCAGTACTATCCCGGGCCTGGGGTAGAGCAAGGCAGTACAATCCCAGGCGTGGGGTAGAGCAAGGTAGTACTATCCTAAGCCTGAGGTATATCAAGGCAGTACTATCCCGGGCATGGGGTAGATCAAGGCAGTACTATCCCGGGCATGGGGTATATTAAGGCAGTACTATCCCGGGCCTGGGGTAGAGCAAGGCAGTACTATCCCAGGCCTGGGGTATATCAAGGCAGTACTATCCCGGGCCTGGGGTATAGCAAGGCAGTACTATCCCAGGCTTGGGGTATATCAAGGCAGTACTATATAAGGCGTGGGGTAGAGCAAGGCCGTTCTATCCCAGGCCTGGGGTATATCAAGGCAGGACTATCCCTGGCCTGGGGTATATCAAGGCAGGACTATCCCGAGCCTCGGGTATATCAAGGCAGTACTGTTCTGGGCCTGGGGAATATCAAGGCAGTACTAGCCCAGGCGTGGGATAGAGCATGGCAGTACTATCCCAGGCCTGGGGTACATCAAGGCAGTACTAACCCGGGTATGGGGTATATCAAGGCAGTACTATCCCTGGCAGGGGGTATATCAAGGCAGTACTATCCCGGGCATGGGGTATATCAAGGCAGTACTATCCCAGGGATGGGGTATATCAAGGCAGTACTATCCCGGGCATGAGGTATATCAAGGCAGTACTATCCCGGGCATGGGGTAGAGCAAGGCAGCACTATCCCGGGCATGGGGTATATCAAGGCAGCACTATCCCGGGCATGGGGTATATCAAGGCAGTACTATCCCGGGCCTGGGGTATATCAAGGCAGTACTATCCCAGGCGTGGGGTAGAGCAAGGCAGTACTATCCCAGGTGTGGGGTAGAGCAAGGCAGTACTATCCCAGGCCTGGGGTAGAGCAAGGCATTACTATCCCAGGCCTGGGGTAGAGCAAGGCAGTACTATCCCGGGCATGGGGTATATCAAGGCAGTACTATCCCGGGCCTGGGGTATATCAAGGCAGTACTATCCCAGGCGTGGGGTAGAGCAAGGCAGTACTATCCCAGGTGTGGGGTAGAGCAAGGCAGTACTATCCCAGGCCTGGGGTAGAGCAAGGCATTACTATCCCAAGCCTGGGGCAGAGCAAGGTAGTACTATCCTGGGCCTGGAGCAGAGCAATGCAGCACTATTCCAGGCCTGGGGCAGAGCAAGGCAGTACTATCCCAGGCCTTGGGTAGAGCAAGGCAGTACTATCCCAGGCCTGGGGTAGAGCAAGGCAGTACTATCCCAGGCCTGGGGTAGAGCAAGGCAGGACTATCCCAGGCCTAGGGGCAGAGCAAGGCAGTACTATCCCAGGCCTGGAGCAGAGCAAGGCAGTAATATCCCAGGCCTTGGGTAGAGCAAGGCAGTACCATCTCAGGTCTAATAGAGCAAGGCAGTACTATCCCAGGCCCGGGGTAGAGCAAGGCAGTACTATCCCAGGCCTGGGGCAGAGCAAGGTAGTACTATCCCAGGCCTGGGGCAGAGCAAGACAGTACTATCCCAGAGGAAGGCAGTACTATCCCAGGCCTGGGGAATATCAAGGCAGTACTATCCTGGGCCTGGGGTATATCAAGGCAGTACTATCCCAGGCGTGGGGTAGAGCAAGTCAGTACTATCCCAGGCCTGGGGTATGGCAAGGCAGTACTATCCCAGGCCTCGGGTAGAGCAAGGCAGTACTATCCAAGGCCTGAGGTATATCAAGGGAATACTATCCCGGGCCAGGGGTATATCAAGTGAGTACTATCCCGGGCCTGGGGTATATCAAGGCAGTACTATCCCAGGCGTGGGGTAGAGCAAGGCAGTACTATCCCAGGCGTGGGGTAGAGCAAGGCAGTACTATCCCAGGCCTGGGGCAGAGCAAGGCAGTACTATCCAAGGCCTGGGGTAGAGCAAGGCAGCACTATCCCAGGCCTGGGGCAGAGCAAGGCAGTACTATCCCAGGCCTGGGGCAGAGCAAGGCAGTACTATCCCAGGCCTGGAGCAGAGCAAGGCAGTACTATCCCAGGCCTGGGATAGAGCAAGGCAGGACTATCCCAGGCCTGGGGTAGAGCAAGGCAGGACTATCCCAGGCCTGGGGTAGAGCAAGGCAGTACTATCCCGGGCCTGGGGTATATCAAGGCAGGACTATCCCGAACCTCGGGTATATCAAGGCAGTACTGTTCCGGACCTGGGGTACATCAAGGCAGTACTATCCCATGCGTGGGGTAGAGCAAGGCAGTACTATCCCAGGCATGGGGTATATCAAGGCAGTACTATCCCAGGCCTGGGGTAGAGCAAGGCAGTACTATCCCATGCGTGGGGTAGAGCGAAGCGTACTATCCCAGGCCTGGGGTATATCAAGGCAGTACTATCCCGGGCCTGGGGTATATCAAGGCAGTACTATCCCGGGCCTGGGGTATATCAAGGCAGTACTATCACGGGCCTGGGGTATATCAAGGCAGTACTATCCCAGGCGTGGGGTAGAGCAAGGCAGTACTATCCCATGTGTGGGGTAGAGCAAGGCAGTACTATCCCAGGCCTGGGGTAGAGCAAGGCATTACTATCCCAGGCCTGGGGTAGAGCAAGGCAGTACTATCCCGGGCATGGGGTATATCAAGGCAGTACTATCCCAGGCCTGGGGTAGAGCAAGGCAGTACTATCCCAGGCCTGGGGTAGAGCAAGGCAGTACTATCCCAGGCCTGGGGCAGAGCAAGGCAGTACTATCCCAAGCCTGGGGCAGAGCAAGGTAGTACTATCCTGGGCCTGGAGCAGAGCAATGCAGCACTATCCCAGGCCTGGGGCAGAGCAAGGCAGTACTATCCCAGGCCTTGGGTAGAGCAAGGCAGTAGTATCCCAGGCCTGGGGTAGAGCAAGGCAGTACAATCCCAGGCCTGGGGTAGAGCAAGGCAGTACTATCCCAGGCCTGGGGTAGAGCAAGGCAGTACTATCCCAGGCCTGGGGTAGAGCAAGGCAGTACTATCCCAGGCCTGGGGTAGAGCAAGGAAGTACTATCCAAGGCCTGGGGTAGAGCAAGGCAGTACTATCCCAGGCCTGCAGTAGAGCAAGGCAGCACTATCCCAGGCCTGGGGCAGAGCAAGGCAGTACTATCCCAGGCCTGGAGCAGAGCAAGGCAGTACTATCCCAGGCCTGGGATAGAGCACGGCAGGACTATCCCAGGCCTGGGGTAGAGCAAGGCAGTACTATCCCGGGCATGGGGTATAGCAAGGCAGTACTATCCCGGGCATGGGGTATAGCAAGGCAGTACTATCCCTGGCCTGGGGTAGAGCAAGGCAGTACTATCCCAGGCATGGGGCAGAGCAAGGCAGTACTATCCCAGGCCTAGGGCAGAGCAAGGTAGTCCTATCCTGGGCCTGGAGCAGAGCAATGCAGCACTATCCCAGGCCTGGGGCAGAACAAGGCAGTACTATCCCATGCCTTGGGTAGAGCAAGGCAGTATTATCCCAGGCCTCGGGTAGAGCAAGGCAGGACTATCCCAGGCCTAGGGGCAGAGCAAGGCAGTACTATCCCAGGCCTGGAGCAGAGCAAGGCAGTACTATCCCATGCCTTGGGTAGAGCAAGGCAGTACCATCTCAGGTCTAATAGAGCAAGGCAGTACTGTCCCAGGCTCGGGATAGAGCAAGGCAGTACTATCCCAGGCCTGGGGCAGAGCAAGGCAGTACTATCCCAGGCCTGGGGCAGAGCAAGGTAGTACTATCCCAAGCCTGGGGCAGAGCAAGACAGTACTATCCCAGAGCAAGGCAGTACTATCCCAGACCTGGGGTATATCAAGGCAGTACTATCCTGGGCCTGGGGTATATCAAGGCAGTACTATCCCAGTCATGGGGTATATCAAGGCAGTACTATCCCAGGCCTGGGGTAGAGCAAGGCAGTACTATCCCATGCGTGGGGTAGAGCAAGGCGTACTATCCCAGGCCTGGGGTATATCAAGGCAGTACTATCCCGGGCCTGGGGTATATCAAGGCAGTACTATCCTGGGCCTGGGGTATATCAAGGCAGTACTATCCCGGGCCTGGGGTATATCAAGGCAGTACTATCCCAGGCGTGGGGTAGAGCAAGGCAGTACTATCCCAGGCCTGGGGTAGAGCAAGGCATTACTATCCCAGGCCTGGGGTAGAGCAAGGCAGTACTATCCCAGGCCTGGGGTAGAGCAAGGCAGTACTATCCCAGGCCTGGGGTAGAGCAAGGCAGTACTATCCCAGGCCTGGGGCAGAGCAAGGCAGTACTATCCCAAGCCTGGGGCAGAGCAAGGTAGTACTATCCTGGGCCTGGAGCAGAGCAATGCAGCACTATCCCAGGCCTGGGGCAGAGCAAGGCAGTACTATCCCAGGCCTTGGGTAGAGCAAGGCAGTACTATCCCAGGCCTGGGGTAGAGCAAGGCAGGACTATCCCAGGGCTAGGGGCAGAGCAAGGCAGTACTATCCCAGGCCTGGAGCAGAGCAAGGCAGTAATATCCCAGGCCTTGGGTAGAGCAAGGCAGTACCATCTCAGGTCTAATAGAGCAAGGCAGTACTATCCCAGGCCCGGGGTAGAGCAAGGCAGTACTATCCCAGGCCTGGGGCAGAGCAAGATAGTACTATCCCAGGCCTGGGGCAGAGCAAGACAGTACTATCCCAGAGCAAGGCAGTACTATCCCAGGCCTGGGGAATATCAAGGCAGTACTATCCTGGGCCTGGGGTATATCAAGGCAGTACTATCCCAGGCGTGGGGTAGAGCAAGTCAGTACTATCCCAGGTATGGGGTATGGCAAGGCAGTACTATCCCAGGCCTCGGGTAGAGCAAGGCAGTACTATCCAAGTCCTGAGGTATATCAAGGGAATACTATCCCGGGCCAGGGGTATACCAAGTCAGTACTATCCCGGGCCTGGGGTATATCAAGGCAGTACTATCCCAGGCGTGGGGTAGAGCAAGGCAGTAGTATCCCAGGCGTGGGGTAGAGCAAGGCAGTACTATCCCGGGCATGGGGTATATCAAGGCAGTACTATCCTGGGCATGGGGTATATCAAGGCAGTACTATCCCAGGCCTGGGGTAGAGCAAGGCAGTACTATCCCAGGCCTGGGGTATATCAAGGCAGTACTATCCCAGGCCTGGGGTATATCAAGGCAGTACTATCCCGGGCCTGGGGTAGACCAAGGCAGTACAATCCCAGGCGTGGGGTAGAGCAAGGCAGTACTATCCTAAGCCTGAGGTATATCAAGGCAGTACTATCCCGGGCATGGGGTAGATCAAGGAAGTACTATCCCGGGCATGGGGTATATTAAGGCAGTACTATCCCGGGCCTGGGGTAGAACAAGGCAGTACTATCCCAGGCCTGGGGTATATCAAGGCAGTACTATCCCGGGCCTGGGGTATAGCAAGGCAGTACTATCCCAGGCTTGGGGTATATCAAGGCAGTACTATATAAGGCGAGGGGTAGAGCAAGGCCGTTCTATCCCAGGCCTGGGGTATATCAAGGCAGGACTATCCCTGGCCTGGGGTATATCAAGGCAGTACTGTTCTGGGCCTGGGGAATATCAAGGCAGTACTAGCCCAGGCGTGGGATAGAGCATGGCAGTACTATCCCAGGCCTGGGGTACATCAAGGCAGTACTATCCCAGGGATGGGGTATATCAAGGCAGTACTATCCCGGGCATGAGGTATATCAAGGCAGTACTATCCCAGGCATGGGGTAGAGCAAGGCAGCACTATCCCGGGCATGGGGTATATCAAGGCAGCACTATCCCGGGCATGGGGTATATCAAGGCAGTACTATCCCGGGCCTGGGGTAGAGCAAGGCAGTACTATCCCAGGCCTGGGGTATATCAAGGCAGTACTATCCCGGGCCTGGGGTATATCAAGGCAGTACTATCCCAGGCGTGGGGTAGAGCAAGGCAGTACTATCCCAGGTGTGGGGTAGAGCAAGGCAGTACTATCCCAGGCCTGGGGTAGAGCAAGGCATTACTATCCCAGGCCTGGGGTAGAGCAAGGCAGTACTATCCCGGGCATGGGGTATATCAAGGCAGTACTATCCCAAGCCTGAGGCAGAGCAAGGTAGTACTATCCTGGGCCTGGAGCAGAGCAATGCAGCACTATTCCAGGCCTGGGGCAGAGCAAGGCAGTACTATCCCAGGCCTTGGGTAGAGCAAGGCAGTACTATCCCAGGCCTGGGGTAGAGCAAGGCAGGACTATCCCAGGCCTAGGGGCAGAGCAAGGCAGTACTATCCCAGGCCTGGAGCAGAGCAAGGCAGTACTATCCCAGGCCTGGGGTATATCAAGGCAGTACTATCCCGTGCCTGGGGTAGAGCAAGGCAGTACTATCCCAGGCTTGGGGTATATCAAGGCAGTACTATATAAGGCGTGGGGTAGAGCAAGGCCGTACTATCTCAGGCCTGGGGTATATCAAGGCAGGACTATCCCTGGCCTGGGGTATATCAAGGCAGTACTGTTCTGGGCCTGGGGAATATCAAGGCAGTACTAGCCCAGGCGTGGGATAGAGCATGGCAGTACTATCCCAGGCCTGGGGTACATCAAGGCAGTACTATCCCAGGGATGGGGTATATCAAGGCAGTACTATCACGGGCCTGGGGTATATCAAGGCAGTACTATCCCAGGCGTGGGGTAGAGCAAGGCAGTACTATCCCAGGTGTGGGGTAGAGCAAGGCAGTACTATCCCAGGCCTGGGGTAGAGCAAGGCATTACTATCCCAGGCCTGGGGTAGAGCAAGGCAGTACTATCCCGGGCATGGGGTATATCAAGGCAGTACTATCCCAGGCCTGGGGTAAAGCAAGGCAGTACTATCCCAGGCCTGGGGTAAAGCAAGGCAGTACTATCCCAGGCCTGGGGTAGAGCAAGGCAGTACTATCCCAGGCCTGGGGTAGAGCAAGGCAGTACTATCCCAGGCCTGCGGTAGAGCAAGGCAGTACTATCCCAGGCCTGGGGCAGAGCAAGGCAGTACTATCCCAAGCCTGGGGCAGAGCAAGGTAGTACTATCCTGGGCCTGGAGCAGAGCAATGCAGCACTATTCCAGGCCTGGGGCAGAGCAAGGCAGTACTATCCCAGGCCTTGGGTAGAGCAAGGCAGTACTATCCCAGGCCTGGGGTAGAGCAAGGCAGGACTATCCCAGGCCTAGGGGCAGAGCAAGGCAGTACTATCCCAGGCCTGGAGCAGAGCAAGGCAGTAATATCCCAGGCCTTGGATAGAGCAAGGCAGTACCATCTCAGGTCTAATAGAGCAAGGCAGTACTATCCCAGGCCCGGGGTAGAGCAAGGCAGTACTATCCCAGGCCTGGGGCAGAGCAAGGTAGTACTATCCCAGGCCTGGGGCAGAGCAAGACAGTACTATCCCAGAGCAAGGCAGTACTATCCCAGGCCTGGGGAATATCAAGGCAGTACTATCCTGGGCCTGGGGTATATCAAGGCAGTACTATCCCAGGCGTGGGGTACAGCAAGTCAGTACTATCCCAGGCCTGGGGTATGGCAAGGCAGTACTATCCCAGGCCTCGGGTAGAGCAAGGCAGTACTATCCAAGGCCTGAGGTATATCAAGGGAATACTATCCCGGGCCAGGGGTATATCAAGTCAGTACTATCCCGGGCCTGGGGTATATCAAGGCAGTACTATCCCAGGCGTGGGGTAGAGCAAGGCAGTACTATCCCAGGCGTGGGGTAGAGCAAGGCAGTACTATCCCGGGCATGGGGTATATCAAGGCAGTACTATCCTGGGCATGGGGTATATCAAGGCAGTACTATCCCAGGCCTGGGGTAGAGCAAGGCAGTACTATCCCAGGCCTGGGGTATATCAAGGCAGTACTATCCCAGGCCTGGGGTATATCAAGGCAGTACTATCCCGGGCCTGGGGTAGAGCAAGGCAGTACAATCCCAGGCGTGGGGTAGAGCAAGGCAGTACTATCCTAAGCCTGAGGTATATCAAGGCAGTACTATCCCGGGCATGGGTAGATCAAGGCAGTACTATCCCGGGGCATGGGGTATATTAAGGCAGTACTATCCAGGGCCTGGGGTAGAGCAAGGCAGTACTATCCCAGGCCTGGGGTATATCAAGGCAGTACTATCCCGTGCCTGGGGTAGAGCAAGGCAGTACTATCCCAGGCTTGGGGTATATCAAGGCAGTACTATATAAGGCGTGGGGTAGAGCAAGGCCGTACTATCTCAGGCCTGGGGTATATCAAGGCAGGACTATCCCTGGCCTGGGGTATATCAAGGCAGGACTATCCCGAGCCTCGGGTATATCAAAGCAGTACTGATCTGGGCCTGGGGAATATCAAGGCAGTACTAGCCCAGGCGTGGGATAGAGCATGGCAGTACTATCCCAGGCCTGGGGTACATTAAGGCAGTACTATCCCAGGCCTGGGGTAGAGCAAGGCAGTACTATCCCAGGCCTGGGGTAGAGCAAGGCAGTACTATCCCAGGCCTGGGGTAAAGCAAGGCAGTACTATCCCAGGCCTGGGGTAGAGCAAGGCAGTACTATCCCAGGCCTGCGGTAGAGCAAGGCAGTACTATCCCAGGCCTGGGGCAGAGCAAGGCAGTACTATCCCAAGCCTGGGGCAGAGCAAGGTAGTACTATCCTGGGCCTGGAGCAGAGCAATGCAGCACTATCCCAGGCCTGGGGCAGAGCAAGGCAGTACTATCCCAGGCCTTGGGTAGAGCAAGGCAGTACTATCCCAGGCCTGGGGTAGAGCAATGCAGGACTATCCCAGGCCTAGGGGCAGAGCAAGGCAGTACTATCCCAGGCCTGAAGCAGAGCAAGGCAGTAATATCCCAGGCCTTGGGTAGAGCAAGGCAGTACCATCTCAGGTCTAATAGAGCAAGGCAGTACTATCCCAGGCCCGGGGTAGAGCAAGGCAGTACTATCCCAGGCCTGGGGCAGAGCAAGGTAGTACTATCCCAGGCCTGGGGCAGAGCAAGACAGTACTATCCCAGAGCAAGGCAGTACTATCCCAGGCCTGGGGAATATCAAGGCAGTACTATCCTGGGCCTGGGGTATATCAAGGCAGTACTATCCCAGGCGTGGGGTACAGCAAGTCAGTACTATCCCAGGCCTGGGGTATGGCAAGGCAGTACTATCCCAGGCCTCGGGTAGAGCAAGGCAGTACTATCCAAGGCCTGAGGTATATCAAGGGAATACTATCCCGGGCCAGGGGTATATCAAGTCAGTACTATCCCGGGCCTGGGGTATATCAAGGCAGTACTATCCCAGGCGTGGGGTAGAGCAAGGCAGTACTATCCCAGGCGTGGGGTAGAGCAAGGCAGTACTATCCCGGGCATGGGGTATATCAAGGCAGTACTATCCTGGGCATGGGGTATATCAAGGCAGTACTATCCCAGGCCTGGGGTAGAGCAAGGCAGTACTATCCCAGGCCTGGGGTATATCAAGGCAGTACTATCCCAGGCCTGGGGTATATCAAGGCAGTACTATCCCGGGCCTGGGGTAGAGCAAGGCAGTACAATCCCAGGCGTGGGGTAGAGCAAGGCAGTACTATCCTAAGCCTGAGGTATATCAAGGCAGTACTATCCCGGGCATGGGTAGATCAAGGCAGTACTATCCCGGGGCATGGGGTATATTAAGGCAGTACTATCCCGGGCCTGGGGTAGAGCAAGGCAGTACTATCCCAGGCCTGGGGTATATCAAGGCAGTACTATCCCGTGCCTGGGGTAGAGCAAGGCAGTACTATCCCAGGCTTAGGGTATATCAAGGCAGTACTATATAAGGCGTGGGGTAGAGCAAGGCCGTACTATCCCAGGCCTGGGGTATATCAAGGCAGGACTATCCCTGGCCTGGGGTATATCAAGGCAGGACTATCCCGAGCCTCGGGTATATCAAGGCAGTACTGTTCTGGGCCTGGGGAATATCAAGGCAGTACTAGCCCAGGCGTGGGATAGAGCATGGCAGTACTATCCCAGGCCTGGGGTACATTAAGGCAGTACTATCCCGGGCATGGGGTATATCAAGGCAGTACTATCCCAGGCATGGGGTATATCAAGGCAGTACTATCCCGGGCATGAGGTATATCAAGGCAGTACTATCCCGGGCATGAGGTAGAGCAAGGCAGCACTATCCCGGGCATGGGGTATATCAAGGCAGCACTATCCCGGGCATGGGCTATATCAAGGCAGTACTATCCCGGGCCTGGGGTAGAGCAAGGCAGTACTATCCCAGGCATGGGGCAGAGCAAGGCAGTACTATCCCAGGCCTAGGGCAGAGCAAGGTAGTCCTATCCTGGGCCTGGAGCAGAGCAATGCAGCACTATCCCAGACCTGGGGCAGAACAAGGCAGTACTATCCCAGGCCTAGGGCAGAGCAAGGTAGTACTATCCTGGGCCTGGAGCAGAGCAATGCAGCACTATCCCAGGCCTGGGGCAGAACAAGGCAGTACTATCCCATGCCTTGGGTAGAGCAAGGCAGTACTATCCCAGGCCTCGGGTAGAGCAAGGCAGTGACTATCCCAGGCCTAGGGGCAGAGCAAGGCAGTACTATCCCAGGCCTGGAGCAGAGCAAGGCAGTACTATCCCAGGCCTGGGGCAGAGCAAGGCAGTACTATCCCAGGCCTGGGGCAGAGCAAGGCAGTACTATCCCAGGCCTGGGGCAGAGCAAGGCAGTACTATCCCAGGCATGAGGTACAAGGCAGTACTATCCCAGGCGTGGGGTAGAGCAAGGCAGTACTATCCCAGGCATGGGGTATATCAAGGCAGTACTATCCCAGGCCTGGGGTAGAGCAAGGCAGTACTATCCCATGCGTGGGGTAGAGCGAGGCGTACTATCCCAGGCCTGGGGTATATCAAGGCAGTACTATCCCGGGCCTGGGGTATATCAAGGCAGTACTATCCTGGGCCTGGGGTATATCAAGGCAGTACTATCCCGGGCCTGGGGTATATCAAGGCAGTACTATCCCAGGCGTGGGGTAGAGCAAGGCAGTACTATCCCAGGCCTGGGGCAGAGCAAGGCAGTACTATCCCAAGCCTGGGGCAGAGCAAGGTAGTACTATCCTGGGCCTGGAGCAGAGCAATGCAGCACTATCCCAGGCCTGGGGCAGAGCAAGGCAGTACTATCCCAGGCCTTGGGTAGAGCAAGGCAGTACTATCCCAGGCCTGGGGTAGAGCAAGGCAGGACTATCCCAGGCCTAGGGGCAGAGCAAGGCAGTACTATCCCAGGCCTGGAGCAGAGCAAGGCAGTAATATCCCAGGCCTTGGGTAGAGCAAGGCAGTACCATCTCAGGTCTAATAGAGCAAGGCAGTACTATCCCAGGCCCGGGGTAGAGCAAGGCAGTACTATCCCAGGCCTGGGGTACATCAAGGCAGTACTATCCCGGGCCTGGGGTAGAGCAAGGCAGTACTATCCCAGGCCTGGGGTATATCAAGGCAGTACTATCCCAGGCCTAGGGTATATCAAGGCAGTACTATCCCGGGCCTGGGGTAGAGCAAGGCAGTACTATCCCAGGCCTGGGGTAGAGCAAGGCAGTACTATCCCAGGCCTGGGGTATATCAAGGCAGTACTATCCCAGGCCTGGGGTATATCAAGGCAGTACTATCCCGGGCCTGGGGTATATCAAGGCAGTACTATCCCGGGCCTGGGGTAGAGCAAGGCAGTACTATCCCAGGCCTGGGGTATATCAAGGCAGTACTATCCCAGGCCTGGGGTAGAGCAAGGCAGTACTATCCCAGGCCTGGGGTATATCAAGGCAGTACTATCCCAGGCCTGGGGTATATCAAGGCAGTACTATCCCGGGCATGGGGTATATCAAGGCAGTACTATCCCAGGCATGGGGTATGAGTCAAGGCAGTACTATCCCAGGCCTGGGGTAGAGTCAAGGCAGGACTATCCCAGGCCTGGGGTATATCAAGGCAGGACTATCCCGAGCCTCGGGTATATCAAGGCAGTACTGTTCTGGGCCTGGGGAATATCAAGGCAGTACTAGCCCAGGCGTGGGATAGAGCATGGCAGTACTATCCCAGGCCTGGGGTACATCAAGGCAGTACTATCCCGGGTATGGGGTATATCAAGGCAGGACTATCCCAGGCATGGGGTATATCAAGGCAGTACTATCCCGGGCATGAGGTATATCAAGGCAGTACTATCCCAGGCGTGGGGTAGAGCAAGGCAGTACTATCCCAGGCCTCGGGTAGAGCAAGGCAGGACTATCCCAGGCCTGGGGTAGAGCAAGGCAGCACTATCCCGGGCCTGGGGTATATCAAGGCAGTACTATCCCGGGCCTGGGGTATATCAAGGCAGTACTATCCCGGGCCTGGGGTAGAGCAAGGCAGTACTATCCCAGGCCTGGGGTAGATCAAGGCAGTACTATCCCAGGCCTGGGGTATATCAAGGCAGTACTATCCCAGGCCTGGGGTAGAGCAAGGCAGTACTATCCCAGGCATGGGGTATATCAAGGCAGTACTATCCAAGGCCTGGGGTATATCAAGGCAGTACTATCCCGGGCATGGGGTAGTATGCAAGGCAGCTACTATCCCAGGCCTGGGGTATATCAAGGCAGTACTATCCCGGGCCTGGGGTAGAGCAAGGCAGTACTATCCCAGGCCTGGGATATATCAAGGCAGTACTATCCCGGGCCTGGGGTATAGCAAGGCAGTACTATCCCAGGCCTGGGGTAGATCAAGGCAGTACTATCCCGGGCCTGGGGTATATCAAGGCAGTACTATCCCAGGCCTGGGGTATATGAGCAAGGCAGGTACTATCCCAGGCCTGGGGTAGAGCAAGGCAGTACTATCCCAGGCCTGGGGTATATCAAGGCAGTACTATCCCGGGCATGGGGTATATCAAGGCAGTACTATCCCAGGCATGGGGTAGAGCAAGGCAGTACTATCCCAGGCCTGGGGTAGAGCAAGGCAGTACTATCCCAGGCCTGGGGTATATCAAGGCAGTACTATCCCAGGCCTGGGGTATATCAAGGCAGTACTATCCCGGGCCTGGGGTAGAGCAAGGCAGTACTATCCCGGGCCTGGGGTAGAGCAAGGCAGTACTATCCCAGGCCTGGGGTATATCAAGGCAGTACTATCCCGGGCCTGGGGTATAGCAAGGCAGTACTATCCCGGGCCTGGGGTATAGCAAGGCAGTACTATCCCAGGCTTGGGGTATATCAAGGCAGTACTATATAAGGCGTGGGGTAGAGCAAGGCCGTTCTATCCCAGGCCTGGGGTATATCAAGGCAGGACTATCCCTGGCCTGGGGTATATCAAGGCAGGACTACCCCGAGCCTCGGGTATATCAAGGCAGTACTGTTCTGGGCCTGGGGAATATCAAGGCAGTACTAGCCCAGGCGTGGGATAGAGCATGGCAGTACTATCCCAGGCCTGGGGTACATCAAGGCAGTACTAACCCGGGTATGGGGTATATCAAGGCAGTACTATCCCTGGCAGGGGGTATATCAAGGCAGTACTATCCCGGGCATGGGGTATATCAAGGCAGTACTATCCCAGGGATGGGGTATATCAAGGCAGTACTATCCCGGGCATGAGGTATATCAATTCAGTACTATCCCGGGCATGGGGTAGAGCAAGGCAGCACTATCCCGGGCATGGGGTATATCAAGGCAGCACTATCCCAGGCATGGGGTATATCAAGGCAGTACTATCCCGGGCATGGGGTATATCAAGGCAGTACTATCCCGGTCCTGGGGTAGAGCAAGGCAGTACAATCCCAGGCCTGGGGTATATCAAGGCAGTACTATCCCTGGCCTGGGGTATACAAAGGCAGTACTATCCCAGGCGTGGGGTAGAGCAAGGCAGTACTATCCCAGGTGTGGGGTAGAGCAAGGCAGTACTATCCCAGGCCTGGGGTAGAGCAAGGCATTACTATCCCAGGCCTGGGGTAGAGCAAGGCAGTACTATCCCGGGCATGGGGTATATCAAGGCAGTACTATCCCAGGCGTGGGGTAGAGCAAGGCAGTACTATCCCAGGTGTGGGGTAGAGCAAGGCAGTACTATCCCAGGCCTGGGGTAGAGCAAGGCATTACTATCCCAGGCCTGGGGTAGAGCAAGGCAGTACTATCCCGGGCATGGGGTATATCAAGGCAGTACTATCCCAGGCCTGGGGTAGAGCAAGGCAGTACTATCCCAGGCCTGGGGTAGAGCAAGGCAGTACTATCCCAGGCCTGGGGTAGAGCAAGGCAGTACTATCCCAGGCCTGCGGTAGAGCAAGGCAGTACTATCCGAGGCCTGGGGCAGAGCAAGGCAGTACTATCCCAAGCCTGGGGCAGAGCAAGGTAGTACTATCCCGGGCCTGGAGCAGAGCAATGCAGCACTATCCCAGGCCTGGGGCAGAGCAAGGCAGTACTATCCCAGGCCTTGGGTAGAGCAAGGCAGTACTATCCCAGGCCTGGGGTAGAGCAAGGCAGGACTATCCCAGGCCTAGGGGCAGAGCAAGGCAGTACTATCCCAGGCCTGGAGCAGAGCAAGGCAGTAATATCCCAGGCCTTGGGTAGAGCAAGGCAGTACCATCTCAGGTCTAATAGAGCAAGGCAGTACTATCCCAGGCGTGGGGTAGAGCAAGTCAGTACTATCCCAGGCCTGGGGTATGGCAAGGCAGTACTATCCCAGGCCTCGGGTAGAGCAAGGCAGTACTATCCAAGGCCTGAGGTATATCAAGGGAATACTATCCCGGGCAAGGGGTATATCAAGTCAGTACTATCCCGGGCCTGGGGTATATCAAGGCAGTACTATCCCAGGCGTGGGGTAGAGCAAGGCAGTACTATCCCAGGCGTGGCGTAGATCAAGGCAGTACTATCCCAGGCCTGCAGTAGAGCAAGGCAGCACTATCCCAGGCCTGGGGCAGAGCAAGGCAGTACTATCCCAGGCCTGGGGCAGAGCAAGGCAGTACTATCCCAGGCCTGGAGCAGAGCAAGGCAGAACTATCCCAGGCCTGGGATAGAGCAAGGCAGTACTATCCCAGGCCTGGGGTAGAGCAAGGCAGTACTATCCCAGGCCTGCGGTAGAGCAAGGCAGTACTATCCCAGGCCTGGGGCAGAGCAAGGCAGTACTATCCCAAGCCTGGGGCAGAGCAAGGCAGTACTATCCTGGGCCTGGAGCAGAGCAATGCAGCACTATCCCAGGCCTGGGGAATATCAAGGCAGTACTATCCTGGGCCTGGGGTATATCAAGGCAGTACTATCCCAGGCGTGGGGTAGAGCAAGTCAGTACTATCCCAGGCCTGGGGTATGGCAAGGCAGTACTATCCCATGCCTCGGGTAGAGCAAGGCAGTACTATCCAAGGCCTGAGGTATATCAAGGGAATACTATCCCGGGCCAGGGTTATACCAAGTCAGTACTATCCCGGGCCTGGGGTATATCAAGGCAGTACTATCCCAGGCGTGGGGTAGAGCAAGGCAGTACTATCCCAGGCGTGGGGTAGAGCAAGGCAGTACTATCCTGGGCATGGGGTATATCAAGGCAGTACTATCCCAGGCCTGGGGTAGAGCAAGGCAGTACTATCCCAGGCCTGGGGTATATCAAGGCAGTACTATCCCAGGCCTGGGGTATATCAAGGTAGTACTATCCCGGGCCTGGGGTAGAGCAAGGCAGTACAATCCCAGGCGTGGGGTAGAGTAAGGCAGTACTATCCTAAGCCTGAGGTATATCAAGGCAGTACTATCCCGGGCATGGGGTAGATCAAGGCAGTACTATCCCGGGCATGGGGTATATTAAGGCAGTACTATCCCGGGCCTGGGGTAGAGCAAGGCAGTACTATCCCAGGCCTGGGGTATATCAAGGCAGTACTATCCCGGGCCTGGGGTAGAGCAAGGCAGTACTATCCCAGGCCTGGGGTATATCAAGGCAGTACTATCCCGGGCCTGGGGTATACCAAGGCAGTACTATCCCAGGCTTGGGGTATATCAAGGCAGTACTGTTCTGGGCCTGGGGAATATCAAGGCAGTACTAGCCCAGGCGTGGGATAGAGCATGGCAGTACTATCCCAGGCCTGGGGTACATCAAGGCAGTACTATCCCGGGCATGGGGTATATCAAGGCAGTACTGTCCCAGGCAGGGGGTATATCAAGGCAGTACTATCCCAGGCCTGGGGTAGAGCAAGGCAGTACTATCCCAGGCCTGGGGTATATCAAGGCAGTACTATCCCAGGCCTGGGGTATATCAAGGCAGTACTATCCCGGGCCTGGGGTAGAGCAAGGCAGTACAATCCCAGGCGTGGGGTAGAGCAAGGCAGTACTATCCTAAGCCTGAGGTATATCAAGGCAGTACTATCCCGGGCATGGGGTAGATCAAGGCAGTACTATCCCGGGCATGGGGTATATTAAGGCAGTACTATCCCGGGCCTGGGGTAGAGCAAGGCAGTACTATCCCAGGCCTGGGGTATATCAAGGCAGTACTATCCCGGGCCTGGGGTATAGCAAGGCAGTACTATCCTGGGCCTGGGGTATAGCAAGGCAGTACTATCCCAGGCTTGGGGTATATCAAGGCAGTACTATATAAGGCGTGGGGTAGAGCAAGGCCGTTCTATCCCAGGCCTGGGGTATATCAAGGCAGGACTATCCCTGGCCTGGGGTATATCAAGGCAGGACTACCCCGAGCCTCGGGTATATCAAGGCAGTACTGTTCTGGGCCTGGGGAATATCAAGGCAGTACTAGCCCAGGCGTGGGATAGAGCATGGCAGTACTATCCCAGGCCTGGGGTACATCAAGGCAGTACTAACCCGGGTATGGGGTATATCAAGGCAGTACTATCCCTGGCAGGGGGTATATCAAGGCAGTACTATCCCGGGCATGGGGTATATCAAGGCAGTACTATCCCAGGGATGGGGTATATCAAGGCAGTACTATCCCGGGCATGAGGTATATCAATTCAGTACTATCCCGGGCATGGGGTAGAGCAAGGCAGCACTATCCCGGGCATGGGGTATATCAAGGCAGCACTATCCCAGGCATGGGGTATATCAAGGCAGTACTATCCCGGGCATGGGGTATATCAAGGCAGTACTATCCCGGTCCTGGGGTAGAGCAAGGCAGTACAATCCCAGGCCTGGGGTATATCAAGGCAGTACTATCCCTGGCCTGGGGTATATAAAGGCAGTACTATCCCAGGCGTGGGGTAGAGCAAGGCAGTACTATCCCAGGTGTGGGGTAGAGCAAGGCAGTACTATCCCAGGCCTGGGGTAGAGCAAGGCATTACTATCCCAGGCCTGGGGTAGAGCAAGGCAGTACTATCCCGGGCATGGGGTATATCAAGGCAGTACTATCCCAGGCGTGGGGTAGAGCAAGGCAGTACTATCCCAGGTGTGGGGTAGAGCAAGGCAGTACTATCCCAGGCCTGGGGTAGAGCAAGGCATTACTATCCCAGGCCTGGGGTAGAGCAAGGCAGTACTATCCCGGGCATGGGGTATATCAAGGCAGTACTATCCCAGGCCTGGGGTAGAGCAAGGCAGTACTATCCCAGGCCTGGGGTAGAGCAAGGCAGTACTATCCCAGGCCTGGGGTAGAGCAAGGCAGTACTATCCCAGGCCTGCGGTAGAGCAAGGCAGTACTATCCGAGGCCTGGGGCAGAGCAAGGCAGTACTATCCCAAGCCTGGGGCAGAGCAAGGTAGTACTATCCCGGGCCTGGAGCAGAGCAATGCAGCACTATCCCAGGCCTGGGGCAGAGCAAGGCAGTACTATCCCAGGCCTTGGGTAGAGCAAGGCAGTACTATCCCAGGCCTGGGGTAGAGCAAGGCAGGACTATCCCAGGCCTAGGGGCAGAGCAAGGCAGTACTATCCCAGGCCTGGAGCAGAGCAAGGCAGTAATATCCCAGGCCTTGGGTAGAGCAAGGCAGTACCATCTCAGGTCTAATAGAGCAAGGCAGTACTATCCCAGGCGTGGGGTAGAGCAAGTCAGTACTATCCCAGGCCTGGGGTATGGCAAGGCAGTACTATCCCAGGCCTCGGGTAGAGCAAGGCAGTACTATCCAAGGCCTGAGGTATATCAAGGGAATACTATCCCGGGCAAGGGGTATATCAAGTCAGTACTATCCCGGGCCTGGGGTATATCAAGGCAGTACTATCCCAGGCGTGGGGTAGAGCAAGGCAGTACTATCCCAGGCGTGGCGTAGATCAAGGCAGTACTATCCCAGGCCTGCAGTAGAGCAAGGCAGCACTATCCCAGGCCTGGGGCAGAGCAAGGCAGTACTATCCCAGGCCTGGGGCAGAGCAAGGCAGTACTATCCCAGGCCTGGAGCAGAGCAAGGCAGAACTATCCCAGGCCTGGGATAGAGCAAGGCAGTACTATCCCAGGCCTGGGGTAGAGCAAGGCAGTACTATCCCAGGCCTGCGGTAGAGCAAGGCAGTACTATCCCAGGCCTGGGGCAGAGCAAGGCAGTACTATCCCAAGCCTGGGGCAGAGCAAGGCAGTACTATCCTGGGCCTGGAGCAGAGCAATGCAGCACTATCCCAGGCCTGGGGAATATCAAGGCAGTACTATCCTGGGCCTGGGGTATATCAAGGCAGTACTATCCCAGGCGTGGGGTAGAGCAAGTCAGTACTATCCCAGGCCTGGGGTATGGCAAGGCAGTACTATCCCAGGCCTCGGGTAGAGCAAGGCAGTACTATCCAAGGCCTGAGGTATATCAAGGGAATACTATCCCGGGCCAGGGTTATACCAAGTCAGTACTATCCCGGGCCTGGGGTATATCAAGGCAGTACTATCCCAGGCGTGGGGTAGAGCAAGGCAGTACTATCCTGGGCATGGGGTATATCAAGGCAGTACTATCCCAGGCCTGGGGTAGAGCAAGGCAGTACTATCCCAGGCCTGGGGTATATCAAGGCAGTACTATCCCAGGCCTGGGGTATATCAAGGTAGTACTATCCCGGGCCTGGGGTAGAGCAAGGCAGTACAATCCCAGGCGTGGGGTAGAGTAAGGCAGTACTATCCTAAGCCTGAGGTATATCAAGGCAGTACTATCCCGGGCATGGGGTAGATCAAGGCAGTACTATCCCGGGCATGGGGTATATTAAGGCAGTACTATCCCGGGCCTGGGGTAGAGCAAGGCAGTACTATCCCAGGCCTGGGGTATATCAAGGCAGTACTATCCCGGGCCTGGGGTAGAGCAAGGCAGTACTATCCCAGGCCTGGGGTATATCAAGGCAGTACTATCCCGGGCCTGGGGTATACCAAGGCAGTACTATCCCAGGCTTGGGGTATATCAAGGCAGTACTGTTCTGGGCCTGGGGAATATCAAGGCAGTACTAGCCCAGGCGTGGGATAGAGCATGGCAGTACTATCCCAGGCCTGGGGTACATCAAGGCAGTACTAACCCGGGTATGGGGTATATCAAGGCAGTACTATCCCTGGCAGGGGGTATATCAAGGCAGTACTATCCCGGGCATGGGGTATATCAAGGCAGTACTATCCCAGGGATGGGGTATATCAAGGCAGTACTATCCCGGGCATGAGGTATATCAAGGCAGTACTATCCCGGGCATGGGGTAGAGCAAGGCAGCACTATCCCGGGCATGGGGTATATCAAGGCAGCACTATCCCGGGCATGGGGTATATCAAGGCAGCACTATCCCGGGCATGGGGTATATCAAGGCAGTACTATCCCGGGCCTGGGGTAGAGCAAGGCAGTACTATCCCAGGCCTGGGGTATATCAAGGCAGTACTATCCCGGGCCTGGGGTATATCAAGGCAGTACTATCCCAGGCGTGGGGTAGAGCAAGGCAGTACTATCCCAGGTGTGGGGTAGAGCAAGGCAGTACTATCCCAGGCCTGGGGTAGAGCAAGGCATTACTATCCCAGGCCTGGGGTAGAGCAAGGCAGTACTATCCCGGGCATGGGGTATATCAAGGCAGTACTATCCCGGGCATGGGGTATATCAAGGCAGTACTATCCCGGGCCTGGGGTATATCAAGGCAGTACTATCCCAGGCGTGGGGTAGAGCAAGGCAGTACTATCCCAGGTGTGGGGTAGAGCAAGGCAGTTCTATCCCAGGCCTGGGGTAGAGCAAGGCATTACTATCCCAGGCCTGGGGTAGAGCAAGGCAGTACTATCCCGGGCATGGGGTATATCAAGGCAGTACTATCCCAGGCCTGGGGTAGAGCAAGGCAGTACTATCCCAGGCCTGGGGTAGAGCAAGGCAGTACTATCCCAGGCCTGCGGTAGAGCAAGGCAGTACTATCCCAGGCCTGGGGCAGAGCAAGGTAGTACTATCCTGGGCCTGGAGCAGAGCAATGCAGCACTATCCCAGGCCTGGGGCAGAGCAAGGCAGTACTATCCCAGGCCTTGGGTAGAGCAAGGCAGTACTATCCCAGGCCTTGGGTAGAGCAAGGCAGGACTATCCCAGGCCTAGGGGCAGAGCAAGGCAGTACTATCGCAGGCCTGGAGCAGAGCAAGGCAGTAATATCCCAGGCCTTGGGTAGAGCAAGGCAGTACCATCTCAGGTCTAATAGAGCAAGGCAGTACTATCCCAGGCCCGGGGTAGAGCAAGGCAGTACTATCCCAGGCCTGGGGCAGAGCAAGGTAGTACTATCCCAGGCCTGGGGCAGAGCAAGACAGTACTATCCCAGAGCAAGGCAGTACTATCCCAGGCCTGGGGATTATCAAGGCAGTACTATCCTCGGCCTGGGGTATATCAAGGCAGTACTATCCCGGGCATGGGGTATATCAAGGCAGTACAATCCTGGGCATGGGGTATATCAAGGCAGTACTATCCCAGGCCTGGGGTAGAGCAAGGCAGTACTATCCCAGGCCTGTGGTATATCAAGGCAGTACTATCCTAGGCCTGGGGTATATCAAGGCAGTACTATCCCGGGCCTGGGGTAGAGCAAGGCAGTACAATCCCAGGCGTGGGGTAGAGCAAGGCAGTACTATCCTAAGCCTGAGGTATATCAAGGCAGTACTATCCCGGGCATGGGGTAGATCAAGGCAGTACTATCCCGGGCATGGGGTATATTAAGGCAGTACTATCCCGGGCCTGGGGTAGAGCAAGGCAGTACTATCCCAGGCCTGGGGTATATCAAGGCAGTACTATCCCGGGCCTGGGGTATAGCAAGGCAGCACTATCCCGGGCCTGGGGTATAGCAAGGCAGTACTATATAAGGCGTGCGGTAGAGCAAGGCAGTACTATCCCATGTGTGGGGTAGAGCAAGGCAGTACTATCCTAAGCCTGAGGTATATCAAGGCAGTACTATCCCGGGCATGGGGTATATCAAGGCAGTACTGTTCTGGGCCTGGGGAATATCAAGGCAGTACTAGCCCAGGCGTGGGATAGAGCATGGCAGTACTATCCCAGGCCTGGGGTACATCAAGGCAGTACTAACCCGGGTATGGGGTATATCAAGGCAGTACTATCCCTGGCAGGGGGTATATCAAGGCAGTACTATCCCAGGGATGGGGTATATCAAGGCAGTACTATCCCGGGCATGAGGTATATCAAGGCAGTACTATCCCGGGCATGGGGTAGAGCAAGGCAGCACTATCCCGGGCATGGGGTATATAAAGGCAGCACTATCCCGGGCATGGGGTGTATCAAGGCAGTACTATCCCGGGCCTGGGGTAGAGCAAGGCAGTACTATCCCATGCCTGGGGTATATCAAGGCAGTACTATCCCGGGCCTGGGGTATATCAAGGCAGTACTATCCCAGGCGTGGGGTAGAGCAAGGCAGTACTATCCCAGGTGTGGGGTAGAGCAAGGCAGTACTATCCCAGGCCTGGGGTAGAGCAAGGCATTACTATCCCAGGCCTGGGGTAGAGCAAGGCAGTACTATCCCGGGCATGGGGTAGATCAAGGCAGTACTATCCCGGGCCTGGGGTATATCAAGGCAGTACTATCCCAGGCGTGGGGTAGAGCAAGGCAGTACTATCCCAGGTGTGGGGTAGAGCAAGGCAGTACTATCCCAGGCCTGGGGTAGAGCAAGGCAGTACTATCCCAGGCCTGCGGTAGAGCAAGGCAGTTTTATTCCAGGCCTGGGGCAGAGCAAGGCAGTACTATCCCAAGCCTGGGGCAGAGCAAGGTAGTACTATCCTGGGCCTGGAGCAGAGCAATGCAGCACTATCCCAGGCCTGGGGCAGAGCAAGGCAGTACTATCCCAGGCCTTGGGTAGAGCAAGGCAGTACTATCCCAGGCCTGGGGTAGAGCAAGGCAGGACTATCCCAGGCCTAGGGGCAGAGCAAGGCAGTACTATCCCAGGCCTGGAGCAGAGCAAGGCAGTAATATCCCAGGCCTTGGGTAGAGCAAGGCAGTACCATCTCAGGTCTAATAGAGCAAGGCAGTACTATCCCAGGCCCGGGGTAGAGCAAGGCAGTACTATCCCAGGCCTGGGGTACATCAAGGCAGTACTAACCCGGGTATGGGGTATATCAAGGCAGTACTATCCCTGGCAGGGGGTATATCAAGGCAGTACTATCCCGGGCATGGGGTATATCAAGGCAGTACTATCCCGGGCATGGGGTATATCAAGGCAGTACTATCCCAGGGATGGGGTATATCAAGGCAGTACTATCCCGGGCATGAGGTATATCAAGGCAGTACTATCCCAGGCCTGGGGTATATCAAGGCAGTACTATCCCGGGCCTGGGGTAGAGCAAGGCAGTACAATCCCAGGCGTGGGGTAGAGCAAGGCAGTACTATCCTAAGCCTGAGGTATATCAAGGTAGTACTATCCCGGGCATGGGGTAGATCAAGGCAGTACTATCCCGGGCATGGGGTATATTAAGGCAGTACTATCCCGGGCCTGGAGTAGAGCAAGGAAGTACTATTCAAGACCTGGGGTATATCAAGGCAGTACTATCCCGGGCACGGGGTATATCAAGGCAGTACTATCCCAGGCGTGGGGTAGAGCAAGGCAGTACTATCCCAGGCGTGGGGTAGAGCAAGGCAGTACTATCCCGGGCATGGGGTATATCAAGGCAGTACTATCCTGGGCATGGGGTATATCAAGGCAGTACTATCCCAGGCCTGGGGTAGAGCAAGGCAGTACTATCCCAGGCCTGGGGTATATCAAGGCAGTACTATCCCAGGCCTGGGGTATATCAAGGCAGTACTATCCCGGGCCTGGGGTAGAGCAAGGCAGTACAATCCCAGGCGTGGGGTAGAGCAAGGCAGTACTATCCCAAGCCTGAGGTATATCAAGGCAGTACTATCCCGGGCATGGGGTAGATCAAGGCAGTACTATCCCAGGGCATGGGGTATATTAAGGCAGTACTATCCCGGGCCTGGGGTAGAGCAAGGCAGTACTATCCCAGGCCTGGGGTATATCAAGGCAGTACTATCCAGTGCCTGGGGTATAGCAAGGCAGTACTATCCCGTGCCTGGGGTATAGCAAGGCAGTACTATCCCAGGCTTGGGGTATATCAAGGCAGTACTATATAAGGCGTGGGGTAGAGCAAGGCCGTACTATCCCAGGCCTGGGGTATATCAAGGCAGGACTATCCCTGGCCTGGGGTATATCAAGGCAGGACTATCCCGAGCCTCGGGTATATCAAGGCAGTACTGTTCTGGGCCTGGGGAATATCAAGGCAGTACTAGCCCAGGCGTGGCATGGAGCATGGCAGTACTATCCCAGGCCTGGGGTACATTAAGGCAGTACTATCCCGGGCATGGGGTATATCAAGGCAGTACTATCCCAGGCATGGGGTATATCAAGGCAGTACTATCCCGGGCATGAGGTATATCAAGGCAGTACTATCCCGGGCATGAGGTAGAGCAAGGCAGCACTATCCCGGGCATGGGGTATATCAAGGCAGCACTATCCCAGGCATGGGGTATATCAAGGCAGTACTATCCCGGGCCTGGGGTAGAGCAAGGCAGTACTATCCCAGGCCTGGGGTAGAGCAAGGCAGTACTATCCCAGGCCTGGGGTAGAGCAAGGCAGTACTATCCCAGGCATGGGGTAGAGCAAGGCAGTACTATCCCAGGCCTGGGGTAGAGCAAGGAAGTACTATCCAAGGCCTGGGGTAGAGCAAGGCAGTACTATCCCAGGCCTGCAGTAGAGCAAGGCAGCACTATCCCAGGCCTGGGGCAGAGCAAGGCAGTACTATCCCAGGCATGGGATAGAGCATGGCAGTACTATCCCAGGCCTGGGGTACATCAAGGCAGTACTATCCCAGGCATGGGGTATATCAAGGCAGTACTATCCCGGGCAGGGGGTATATCAAGGCAGTACTATCCCGGGCATGGGGAATATCAAGGCAGTACTATCCCAGGCATGGGGTATATCAAGGCAGTACTATCCCGGGCATGAGGTATATTAAGGCAGTACTATCCCGGGCATGAGGTATATTAAGGCAGTACTATCCCGGGCATGGGGTAGAGCAAGGCAGCACTATCCCGGGCATGGGGTATATCAAGGCAGCACTATCCCGGGCATGGGGTATATCAAGGCAGTACTATCCCGGGCCTGGGGTAGAGCAAGGCAGTACTATCCCGGGCCTGGGGTCTAGCAAGGCAGTACTATCCCAGGCCCGGGGTAGAGCAAGGCAGTACTATCCCAGGCCTGGGGCAGAGCAAGGCAGTACTATCCCAGGCCTAGGGCAGAGCAAGGTAGTACTATCCTGGGCCTGGAGCAGAGCAATGCAGCACTATCCCAGGCCTGGGGCAGAACAAGGCAGTACTATCCCAGGCCTAGGGCAGAGCAAGGTAGTACTATCCTGGGCCTGGAGCAGAGCAATGCAGCACTATCCCAGGCCTGGGGCAGAACAAGGCAGTACTATCCTATGCCTTGGGTTATCGCAATGCAGTACTATCCCAGGCCTCGGGTAGAGCAAGGCAGGACTATCCCAGGCCTAGGGGCAGAGCAAGGCAGTACTATCCCAGGCCTGGAGCAGAGCAAGGCAGTACTATCCCATGCCTTGGGTAGAGCAAGGCAGTACCATCTCAGGTCTAATAGAGCAAGGCAGTACTGTCCCAGGCTCGGGATAGAGCAAGGCAGTACTATCCCAGGCCTGGGGCAGAGCAAGGCAGTACTATCCCAGGCCTGGGGCAGAGCAAGGTAGTACTATCCCAAGCCTGGGGCAGAGCAAGACAGTACTATCCCAGAGCAAGGCAGTACTATCCCAGGCCTGGGGCAGAGCAAGGTAGTACTATCCCAAGCCTGGGGAAGAGCAAGACAGTACTATCCCAGAGCAAGGCAGTACTATCCCAGGCCTGGGGTATATCAAGGCAGTACTATCCTGGGCCTGGGGTATATCAAGGCAGTACTATCCCAGGCGTGGGGTAGAGCAAGTCAGTACTATCCCAGGCCTGGAGTATGGCAAGGCAGTACTATCCCAGGCCTGGGGTAGAGCAAGGCAGTACTATTCCAGGCCTGGGGTATATCAAGGCAGTACTATCCCAAGCCTGAGGTATATCAAGGCAGTACTATTCCGGGAATGGGGTAGATCAAGGCAGTACTATCCCGGGCATGGTGTATATCAAGGAAGTACTATCCCGGGCTTGGTGTAGAGTAAGGCAGTACTACCCCAGACCTGGGGTATATCAAGGCAGTACTATCCTGGGCCTGGGGTATATCAAGGCAGTACTATCCTGGGCTTGGGGTATATCAAGGCAGTACTACCCCAGGCCGGGGGTATATCAAGGCAGTACTATCCCGGGCCTGGGGTATAGCAAGGCAGTACTATCCCGAGCCCCGGGTATATCAAGGCAGTACTATCCCGGGCCTGGGGTATATCAAGGCAGTACTATGCCAGGCGTGGGATAGAGCAAGGCAGTACTATCCCAGACGTGGGGTAGAGCAAGGCAGTACTATCCCAGGCCTGGAGTACATCAAGGCAGTACTATCCTGGGCATGGGGTATATCAAGGCAGTACTATCCCAGGCCTGGGGTAGAGCAAGGCAGTACTATCCCAGGCCTGGGGTATATCAAGGCAGTACTATCCCAGGCCTGGGGTATATCAAGGCAGTACTATCCCGGGCCTAGGGTAGAGCAAGGCAGTACAATCCCAGGCGTGGGGTAGAGCAAGGCAGTACTATCCTAAGCCTGAGGTATATCAAGGCAGTACTATCCCGGGCATGGAGTAGATCAAGGCAGTACTATCCCGGGCATGGGGTATATTAAGGCAGTACTATCCCGGGCCTGGGGTAGAGCAAGGCAGTACTATCCCAGGCCTGGGGTATATCAAGGCAGTACTATCCCGGGCCTGGGGTATAGCAAGGCAGTACTATCCCAGGCTTGGGGTATATCAAGGCAGTACTATATAAGGCGTGGGGTAGAGCAAGGCCGTACTATCCCAGTCCTGGGGTATATCAAGGCAGGACTACCCCTGGCCTGGGGTATATCAAGGCAGGACTATCCCGAGCCTCGGGTATATCAAGGCAGTACTGTTCTGGGCCTGGGGTATATCAAGGCAGTACTATCCCAGGCATGGGATAGAGCATGGCAGTACTATCCCAGGCCTGGGGTACATCAAGGCAGTACTATCCCAGGCATGGGGTATATCAAGGCAGTACTATCCCGGGCAGGGGGTATATCAAGGCAGTACTATCCCTGGCAGTGGGTATATCAAGGCAGTACTATCCCGGGCATGGGGTATATCAAGGCAGTACTATCCCAGGCATGGGGTATATCAAGGCAGTACTATCCCGGGCATGGGGTATATCAAGGCAGTACTATCCCGGGCATGAGGTATATCAAGGCAGTACTATCCCGGGCATGGGGTAGAGCAAGGCAGCACTATCCCGGGCATGGGGTATATCAAGGCAGCACTATCCTGGGCATGGGGTATATCAAGGCAGTACTATCCCGGGCCTGGGGTAGAGCAAGGCAGTACTATCCCAGGCCTGGGGTAGAGCAAGGCAGTACTATCACATGCCTGGGGTAGAGCAAGGCAGTACTATCCCATGCCTGGGGTAGAGCAAGGAAGTACTATCCAAGGCCTGGGGTAGAGCAAGGCAGTACTATCCCAGGCCTGCAGTAGAGCAAGGCAGCACTATCCCAGGCCTGGGGCAGAGCAAGGCAGCACTATCCCAGGCCTGGGGCAGAGCAAGGCAGTACTATCCCAGGCCTGGGATAGAGCAAGGCAGGACTATCCGAGGCCTGGGTTAGAGCAAGGCAGGACTATCCCAGGCCTGGGGTAGAGCAAGGCAGTACTATCCCGGGCCTGGGGTATATCAAGGCAGGACTATCCCGAGCCTCGGGTATATCAAGGCAGTACTGTTCCGGGCCTGGGGTATATCAAGGCAGTACTATCCCAGGCCTGGGGTACATCAAGGCAGTACTATCCCAGGCCTGGGGTACATCAAGGCAGTACTATCCCAGGCATGTGGTATATCAAGGCAGTACTATCCCGGGCAGGGGGTATATCAAGGCAGTACTATCCCGGGCATGGGGTATATCAAGGCAGTACTATCCCAGGCATGGGGTATATCAAGGCAGTACTATCCAGGGCATGAGGGATATCAAGGCAGCACTATCCCGGGCATGGGGTAGAGCAAGGCAGCACTATCCCGGGCATGGGGTATATCAAGGCAGCACTATCCCGGGCATGGGGTATATCAAGGCAGTACTATCCCGGGCCGGGGGTAGAGCAAGGCAGTACTATCCCAGGCCTGGGATAGAGCAAGGCAGTACTATCCCAGGCCTGGGGTAGAGCAAGGCAGTACTATCCCAGGCCTGGGGTAGAGCAAGGCAGTACTATCCCAGGCCTGGGGTAGAGCAAGGCAGTACTATCCCAGGCCTGGAGTAGAGCAAGGAAGTACTATTCAAGGCCTGGGGTATATCAAGGCAGTACTATCCTGGGCACGGGGTAGAGCAAGGCAGCACTATCCCGGGCATGGGGTATATCAAGGCAGTACTATCCCAGGGCATGGGGTATATTAAGGCAGTACTATCCCGGGCCTGGGGTAGAGCAAGGCAGTACTATCCCAGGCCTGGGGTATATCAAGGCAGTACTATCCCGTGCCTGGGGTATAGCAAGGCAGTACTATCCCAGGCTTGGGGTATATCAAGGCAGTACTATATAAGGCGTGGGGTAGAGCAAGGCCGTACTATCCCAGGCCTGGGGTATATCAAGGCAGGACTATCCCTGGCCTGGGGTATATCAAGGCAGGACTATCCCGAGCCCTCGGGTATATCAAGGCAGTACTGTTCTGGGCCTGGGGAATATCAAGGCAGTACTAGCCCAGGTGTGGGATAGAGCATGGCAGTACTATCCCAGGCCTGGGGTACATTAAGGCAGTACTATCCCGGGCATGGGGTATATCAAGGCAGTACTATCCCAGGCATGGGGTATATCAAGGCAGTACTATCCCGGGCATGAGGTATATCAAGGCAGTACTATCCCGGGCATGAGGTAGAGCAAGGCAGCACTATCCCGGGCATGGGGTATATCAAGGCAGCACTATCCCGGGCATGGGGTAGAGCAAGGCAGTACTATCCCGGGCCTGGGGTAGAGCAAGGCAGTACTATCCCAGGCCTGGGGTAGAGCAAGGCAGTACTATCCCAGGCCTGGGGTAGAGCAAGGCAGTACTATCCCAGGCCTGGGGTATAGCAAGGCAGTACTATCCCAGGCTTGGGGTATATCAAGGCAGTACTATATAAGGCGTGGGGTAGAGCAAGGCCGTACTATCCCAGGCCTGGGGTATATCAAGGCAGGACTATCCCTGGCCTGGGGTATATCAAGGCAGGACTATCCCGAGCCTCGGGTATATCAAGGCAGTACTGTTCTGGGCCTGGGGAATATCAAGGCAGTACTAGCCCAGGCGTGGGATAGAGCATGGCAGTACTATCCCAGGCCTGGGGTACATCAAGGCAGTACTATCCCTGGCATGGGGTATATCAAGGCAGTACTATCCCAGGTCGATGGGGTATAGTGGCATAGGCAGTACTATCCCGGGCATGAGGTATATCAAGGCAGTACTATCCCAGGCATGGGGTAGAGCAAGGCAGCACTATCCCGGGCATGGGGTATATCAAGGCAGTACTATCCCGGGCATGGGGTAGATCAAGGCAGTACTATCCCGGGCCTGGGGTAGAGCAAGGCAGCACTATCCCAGGCCTGGGGTAGAGCAAGGCAGTACTATCCCAGGCCTGGGGTAGAGCAAGGCAGTACTATCCCAGGCCTGGGGTAGAGCAAGGCAGTACTATCCCAGGCCTGGGGTAGAGCAAGGAAGTACTATCCAAGGCCTGGGGTAGAGCAAGGCAGTACTATCCCAGGCCTGGGGTAGAGCAAGGCAGTACTATCCCAGGCCTGCGGTAGAGCAAGGCAGTTTTATTCCAGGCCTGGGGCAGAGCAAGGCAGTACTATCCCAAGCCTGGGGCAGAGCAAGGTAGTACTATCCTGGGCCTGGAGCAGAGCAATGCAGCACTATCCCAGGCCTGGAGCAGAGCAAGGCAGCACTATCCCAGGCCTTGGGTAGAGCAAGGCAGTACTATCCTAGGCCTGGGGTAGAGCAAGGCAGGACTATCCCAGGCCTAGGGGCAGAGCAAGGCAGTACTATCCCAGGCCTGGAGCAGAGCAAGGCAGTAATATCCCAGGCCTTGGGTAGAGCAAGGCAGTACCATCTCAGGTCTAATAGAGCAAGGCAGTACTATCCCAGGCCCGGGGTAGAGCAAGGCAGTACTATCCCAGGCCTGGGGTACATCAAGGCAGTACTAACCCGGGTATGGGGTATATCAAGGCAGTACTATCCCTGGCATGGGGTATATCAAGGCAGTACTATCCCGGGCATGGGGTATATCAAGGCAGTACTATCCCGGGCATGGGGTATATCAAGGCAGTACTATCCCAGGGATGGGGTATATCAAGGCAGTACTATCCCGGGCATGAGGTATATCAAGGCAGTACTATCCCAGGCCTGGGGTATATCAAGGCAGTACTATCCCGGGCCTGGGGTAGAGCAAGGCAGTACAATCCCAGGCGTGGGGTAGAGCAAGGCAGTACTATCCTAAGCCTGAGGTATATCAAGGCAGTACTATCCCGGGCATGGGGTAGATCAAGGCAGTACTATCCCGGGCATGGGGTATATTAAGGCAGTACTATCCCGGGAAGTACTATTCAAGGCCTGGGGTATATCAAGGCAGTACTATCCCGGGCACGGGGTAGAGCAAGGCAGTACTATCCCAGGCCTGGGGTAGAGCAAGGCAGTACTATCACATGCCTGGGGTAGAGCAAGGCAGTACTATCCCAGGCCTGCAGTAGAGCAAGGCAGCACTATCCCAGGCCTGGGGCAGAGCAAGGCAGCACTATCCCAGGCCTGGGGCAGAGCAAGGCAGTACTATCCCAGGCGTGGGGTAGAGCAAGGCAGTACTATCCCAGGCGTGGGGTAGAGCAAGGCAGTACTATCCCGGGCATGGGGTATATCAAGGCAGTACTATCCTGGGCATGGGGTATATCAAGGCAGTACTATCCCAGGCCTGGGGTAGAGCAAGGCAGTACTATCCCAGGCCTGGGGTATATCAAGGCAGTACTATCCCAGGCCTGGGGTATATCAAGGCAGTACTATCCCGGGCCTGGGGTAGAGCAAGGCAGTACAATCCCAGGCGTGGGGTAGAGCAAGGCAGTACTATCCTAAGCCTGAGGTATATCAAGGCAGTACTATCCCGGGCATGGGGTAGATCAAGGCAGTACTATCCCAGGGCATGGGGTATATTAAGGCAGTACTATCCCGGGCCTGGGGTAGAGCAAGGCAGTACTATCCCAGGCCTGGGGTATATCAAGGCAGTACTATCCCGTGCCTGGGGTATAGCAAGGCAGTACTATCCCAGGCTTGGGGTATATCAAGGCAGTACTATATAAGGCGTGGGGTAGAGCAAGGCCGTACTATCCCAGGCCTGGGGTATATCAAGGCAGGACTATCCCTGGCCTGGGGTATATCAAGGCAGGACTATCCCGAGCCTCGGGTATATCAAGGCAGTACTGTTCTGGGCCTGGGGAATATCAAGGCAGTACTAGCCCAGGCGTGGGATAGAGCATGGCAGTACTATCCCAGGCCTGGGGTACATTAAGACAGTACTATCCCGGGCATGGGGTATATCAAGGCAGTACTATCCCAGGCATGGGGTATATCAAGGCAGTACTATCCCGGGCATGAGGTATATCAAGGCAGTACTATCCCGGGCATGAGGTAGAGCAAGGCAGCACTATCCCGGGCATGGGGTATATCAAGGCAGCACTATCCCGGGCATGGGGTATATCAAGGCAGTACTATCCCGGGCCTGGGGTAGAGCAAGGCGAGTACTATCCCAGGCCTGGGGTAGAGCAAGGCAGTACTATCCCAGGCCTGGGGTAGAGCAAGGCAGTACTATCCCAGGCCTGGGGTAGAGCAAGGAAGTACTATCCAAGGCCTGGGGTAGAGCAAGGCAGTACTATCCCAGGCCTGCAGTAGAGCAAGGCAGCACTATCCCAGGCCTGGGGCAGAGCAAGGCAGTACTATCCCAGGCCTGGGGCAGAGCAAGGCAGTACTATCCCAGGCCTGGAGCAGAGCAAGGCAGTACTATCCCAGGCCTGGGATAGAGCAAGGCAGGACTATCCCAGGCCTGGGGTAGAGCAAGGCAGGACTATCCCAGGGCTGGGGTAGAGCAAGGCAGTACTATCCCGGGCCTGTGGTATATCAAGGCAGGACTATCCCGAGCCTCGGGTATATCAAGGCAGTACTGTTCCGGGCCTGGGGTATATCAAGGCAGTACTATCCCAGGCATGGGATAGAGCATGGCAGTACTATCCCAGGCCTGGGGTACATCAAGGCAGTACTATCCCAGGCATGGGGTATATCAAGGCAGTACTATCCCGGGCAGGGGGTATATCAAGGCAGTACTATCCCGGGCATGGGGAATATCAAGGCAGTACTATCCCAGGCATGGGGTATATCAAGGCAGTACTATCCCGGGCATGAGGTATATTAAGGCAGTACTATCCCGGGCATGGGGTAGAGCAAGGCAGCACTATCCCGGGCATGGGGTATATCAAGGCAGCACTATCCCGGGCATGGGGTATATCAAGGCAGTACTATCCCGGGCCTGGTGTAGAAATAAAAACCTTAGGGGTTCACTGATACATCTGGTCCTTAAAACCAACAAAGAAGAGATTGGCACAGAAGCTGTAATATCAAAAAACATGTTTTATTAACCTCAGATGAGGGAGATTGCATCTTACGGTACCCGCAGGCCACTGTAGGAGGCATTCTAATGAGTGCAGAGAACAGGGTCCTTATATATGCATTTGTTATATAGTCAGCATAAAATCAAGGGGAGGTCCTAGCACATACAAGCATGCTTATTGACTAATATGGGCATACAAAATTTGCTTGCTCCACAAAGTGGGAGGGGAGACTAAACTGCTTACATGAGTAAGAATAGCTTGACAGTTGTATACTAGGAGCAGGTGCATTCTACCAGTTAGGCCTCTCTGAGCATGTGCAAGACTCTGGAAGAGGGAGAAAGCACATGGCGAGCACATGGCTAACTAAAATGGCTGCCAAGTACAAAATGGCTTTCAGCTCATGCTAACAGCGATTCCTGCAATCTTTAACAGACGATCCTTTTAGCATGAGCTAAAGACATTGCCATGATCTAGTAGAGACATAGAAAATATTTTGCACATTTTCTTCTCATAAATTCATCAATATCCTATGCTAGGTGGGCATTTACATTCTAAACATTTCATTAAGCAGGTATATACAAGGTATAAGCAGGAGTACAAAGTGAACAGAGCATTGGGTCATACAGGTAGCAAGAGAGAATAAGGACTATTATCTCAAACAGAAATCTCAATATTTTCCAATCCTAAGCAGAAAGCAAATACCAAAACCATCTAGTCTAATTTTAAGTTTCAGGGCTCTGATGGGGGCTCGTCAAATCAATTTAAAAATAGCCAACAGCACATACCTAATAAAAAACATTTTCAATAGACTCAGTATTTTATGAGGGCTGAATTATCAATAAATATACTTAAGAAAAGAGTAAAGTAACATGCTCAGATGAACTTTTCTCGTGCAGAATAAACATTACTCTTAAAAAATATTAAAGCAATCAGACATATTTTACAAAAACAATTGTGGCTTCGGGGGACCAGGAGGACCACACAGGGCCATAGGAATTAGGACAAGGAGCCGCAAAGGGCTGCTCCTCCTCAAAAATGGGACGACCAAAGGGGTACATTACTAACAAAAAGAGTCCTTGGGAAAGTTCAAAAACCAACCAGCCAGAGGGGAGTCTTCTCTCTGTGTCCGTTTTGAGCCTCACAGGCAGGCTCTTGTTGTTCCCACGGTGGAGCTGCACAACTCGCAACTCAAGAATCACGGAGAAGAAAAAGTCTTTCTTTCAGGATAGGGCAATCACCCCCCCAGGGCAAATACCCTCAATGATCCTATCCAGTGTCTCAGGCAGTGCACCAGTTTTCTTCACTTTAATCTAACAGGCACCAAGGGCATAGCACCTGTACCCTAAACTCAAGTCCTTCCCTAACTCCTGTATTTGCACCTCTGGCGCACTGCTCTTTTGTTGGGGCACAAATTGTACCCAATGTGCTCGGGCATCTTTTGATCAACAAACAAAGGCGTAGACTTGCATTCACTTGGGACCAGGATTAAGAGGCCTGATGCTAGGATCTCTGAAGCAACCCTTGTTTCAAAGGGGGTCACCTCAAGCAAAAGCCTCCTTGCCGTCCTTGTCGTTCTGTGACTCTCTCAGCTGGGCATCAAAAACTGGATCCACACAAAGATTTCTCCATCCTGATTTGTAACCCCGTCTTTCGCCCAAGACAGTGGCAGGGGTACACACTTCACGTCCCAGTGTTTCCGCCTTCACTGAGGTCCTAGTTGCCAGCAACGCCTATGCTGGTTACCTTCACTTTGGCTTCAAGCTGCAGTGGCGCTGACTCCCAGGCTGGATCTGATGTCCGGGCTCCTCTGGCAATGGTTGTAAGGCAGCAAATATCTATTGGTGGACAGAACAAGAGGTCTTTAGACAAGGCACAGAAATAATCTAACAACAGAGAGGATAGTCTCAGAATACTTCCTTAGTCTTGGGGCGCCCCATACATTAGCAAGGCACCCAAGAACCACTTCATCTATCTGAGAGTAGAAAACCCTGGACCTATTGGCAAGTATAAAAGGAACGTTTTGGTGAACTGACAAGAGTAATACATCACCCAATCCCAAACAGCCAAGGAAGTCTGTGTTCATTTACTAAATTCTGAGGAAAAGAGAAAAACAATACAGACATACTCCAAATACTTACATTGGTGTATTCCTATATTACCAATCTGAAGAACCCTCAAGAAAAAGGAAATGTTCTACACTTTTACTCATAGATTTTACATTACTTGTACAGGACTGCAGACACTTGTAAAATAATTTCTCTTACATGTTATGCTTAGGACCATGCTCTCATGTTATAGGTGCAGCAGGAAAATCTAAAACTGCTAATCTAACAGGGATTCTTATTGCAAAAAGAACTAAACTTCAACATAGTGGGTACTTTTTCTTCAGCAGAACATGTTATGACAAACAAACTCCTATAAAACAATATTTTCCTTCAAAATGTTTGCTAAGGATCACATGAGCGTCTTTCCTGCATTGTACTTTTCACGATCTGGACTATGCAACATCATTTTCAAAAGGAAAAAAACCCTATCTCCAGCTCTAATAAGGGCTGTCAGCTTATTTACAGAGACTAGCTAATAAAAGACTAGCAATGCCCTAGCAAAACTGTATAGAACATGAGAATAACATAAACAATAATAGTGTTGCCACCTGGGATTTTTGAACAGAAACCCCCACTATACAGTTCTCCTTAAAGATCAAATAAGGGAACATCAATCTGTTCTACTCATTCTTTCATACAGGATGGGCAGTAACATAGCTTATGTGTTTCATCTTTTATTAATTCTAACAATTTTAAAACAGTATTACAGAATAGCCAATTGTAATTGTAATTGTAAGTAGCATTTATATAGCGCAGCTGTCACCCAACGAGCATCCTGGCGCTGGGATTACCTAAATCATTGTGCAGCTATAAAACTATGAATCATCATGCGCCAATCTCTCAAGGCTATTCTTTTGGAAAGAGCCTGGTTTTTAGCTTTTTCTAAACTGCAGTAAGTCATCAGTCTGTCTGAGTTCACTTGGTAGTTTATTCCATAGCCTTGCGGCTGCATAGCCAAATGATCTACCTCCTAGTCGGGTTTTCTTGACTCGTGGGGTACATACTAGGTGGGCTGCCAAGGAACGAAGACTTCTAGCTGGGGAGTACCAAGTAAACATTCTCTGTAATGGTTTAGGCCCCATTTTGTGTGCCGCCTTATGAACAATGCAAAGTGCCTTAACTGTCATATGGCCATTTCCTAGACAGCTTTAGACAGACTCAAAAAAGTGAGAAAAAGAAGAGAGAAAACATAATTTTGCCTACCCTTAATTTGTAGAGGAGCTAGCCTCCTTCCCCCATTTTGACAGTAGGAAAACCTGAAACAGGTTTTACTTCTGTCAACACTTTCAACCCCTATTTGTAGCAACTGGGCACAAACAAACTTGTAGGAGATATCTTAGAAAGTGGCTATTCTCTGATTCAGTCTAACATAATGCAAATTGAGTTAACTTTAAACCAATTTCTACAGCAATTGTACTAGATTAACATGAGGGCGCATGAATGCAAACTAAAATCCATTTCCTCCTTATCGTAGCCCCTACACAGTATTCTTTAAACTAAAACCATTATTTTATATAAATGGCAGATCAATGTTCAACTGAGGGTTGTCTTCCTTTCGTGGCATAGGACTGCGCAAAACGTGTGTTTGCTAAAAATAGGAAGCAAAGCTTCTCTTCCTCTCTTTGCGCTATCATCTCGTCTTTCAAAAATCTTTCGAAGGTCGAAGTATCCAAGCAAACATTACCCTTCAGCCTGCTAAGTAGCTAAATACAGAACTCCGACCTTTGACCCGTTCAGCAGCTGCTCATTTTTGTGTGCAAGGCTTGCCATGCGGTTTTGTAATGCAAAGCAACTCTGAAGAATCACAGCGCAAAGCAGTCCTATACTTATTTTCATTTATGTACAGTGGTGTGCAATCTAGTAATGCAGAGGCAGTTTATTTTATACTTGCATATGTATACTTTTATTGAAGCCTAAGAGCACGTTAAAACTGCCTTGAGTGGTATAACTGCTTGTAAAATTGTGAATTTAGCTCAATTTCGACTTTGGTGGTAGGGGCACTTAAAAATGAATATCCTACAATATTTTTGCATAATAGGAACCCCCAAAGTGTTCTCTAGATAGCTCAGGAATGGGAAATCAGAAATGCATAAGATATACCCTTATAAAAATAAGTTTTGTACGGCTGGGTAAAGTGACATTTCACATTTAAGTTCCCTTTTTCTCGGTACAGCACTGCTTAAATTCAACTTTGATGCTAGAAATTCACAGTATGATGATTAGGCTTTATAAAGATGAAAAAACGAATTTAAAGCATTTATTTTTAGCAATATATTTTTTCTCATATAATTAAATTTTATTTTTTATCAATAAAACCAACCATTTTGATGATTCCACATTGGAAAAGCAAGCTTCATTCGTAGCCTATCATATTTAAACACATTCATTCATAACCCTAAGCACAGAAGCCTTACTTGAAACAGGAAAAGTCTGCGCCACTTTTAATGGACAGTTATCATTTAACATCGGAACCACAGATATACTTATGTAAAGAAGGCATTAAGAAAGGAAATCCCTAATTTCAATTTTGTTCTCTGTTATCCAAAATAATGAAACTGGTTTTTAGAAACTTTTAAAATAGGGCAGGCTCTTATACCAGGTTTACACTGACTTAAAATATCGCTGACGCAGCATTCCTGTCTGTGGCCGTGAGCAGGAATAGCCATATGCTATTTATGCAGCTGTTGTGTGTCAGCAGGCGTCGAATTTTCACGCCTTTCTCAGGAAAAAAACCCCTTTATTATTTGAAATACCCTGACAGAGTTAAATCCCCATTTGCTGTGTCAAACGGTGTCTTTCAGTTAGTCAGTTTAAACACAGCTGTCGGAAAGCTTTTTCTCGGGTGCTGAGAGAAAAGCATGTCACAGTCTATTTAAAAACTGAGGCATTTCAATGCAGTCAAATCTATCTTTCTATAATGTATATTTAGTTCAGCAACGACCAAATTCACTCAAATGATGTGCATGCCTTTTAATGTCTAATACAATGTATTTAAGGAAAAGGCCGTAACATTGTGTATTTAAGTCTATTGATTACAAAACACAATTTCGTTTTTTTTCTCTCTGTATGAGGCCTATTTTAATCCTATTGAATACGAATTCTAATTTTATGTTTAGCATTGTGGCAAGTTGCACACATGTATAGTGTCTTACTCTGTCAATTTAATAGTAACATGCAGCTATTTAGCATATGTTACATAATTTATTTCTGGATTTTTATTTAATATGTAAGTAACTAAATGACATTTTGCATAACAGAATAATGACAGCAAAAAAAAACATAAACAAACTCATTGAGCTCATTCAGACAGTTACAGAAGGACACAACACAGCGCGCTTAAAGCTAGCCATTCGTACACAGAGTACTCACACAAGTATTACCAATGTCAAACCAAAAACCCCACATAGACATTGAAACACATTTAACCCACAAATCAATACTTAGGACAGCTTACAAAGTGTACGCAAGACCAACCTATTTGTAAATACTAATTGTAAGTCATATTTACAAGAAGAGCTCTCAAAAGTAGCCCAAAAAACTGTTCCATGGTCAAAAAGCTGAAATACACCAAATTCGCCGGTTTTGGCTGGTAGAACACTCAAAAAGCGCTCTGCATATCACCACTTATGAATGTTACTAAGTGCGCAGATCCGGATCCGTTTTATGTACATATTTAGTTCCATGGGGTACTTAGTCACCAAGGAAGAAATATCTTTTACTATACCTAAACCTATTTAGGTATCCCTCTGAGGGAGTCAACTGAGTACTTCCTAAATCCATATCGGTACCTCCAAGACAGCAACACTTTCAACAAAGTGTACTGGTAACAGGCATGCCAAAAATATTATAGCATATATAATATTATACTCCAAGTGACACTTAACACAATGTGTGTCGTTCAAATTTTCAAAATTAGAGAAAAATCTCCTCATTACCTGCCTATATGAATTGCAATGCATATATAATTACAAAACAAATTCCAAAATTGGCCAATCATACAAACAAAGCCACAGTAAGTGTTACTAAAACTACCTTACCAATCAAAGGCATCAAACCAACAGCAAGTGCCGCAAAACGGCTCTTACCAATCAAATGGTGTCCAGGTTCCAACTGCCAAGTTCTGAGTGACCTAACGGTCGTTTTAAAATACTCACGCCAAAGAAGTTCTCAGTCGGGAGCGGCAAACACTTGGAGGATCAGAGCAGGAAGACCAGAAATATACTGGGCTGGAAGACAAAACAATCTCCGTGCGCAGGGTACCTCCTCAGTAGATTCCTGTCCTGTACTCCTCAGTAGATTCCTGTCTCCCTTCAAGACCACTCCCTTGGATAGCCGCTGCACCGATGAGTCCCACTTTCGGGCGCCATTTGTAGAAATAAAAACCTTCTTAGGGGTTCACTGATACATCTGGTCCTTAAAACCAACAAAGAAGAGATTGGCACAGAAGCTGTAATATCAAAAAACATGTTTTATTAACCTCAGATGAGGGAGATTGCATCTTACGGTACCCGCAGGCCACTGTAGGAGGCATTCTAATGAGTGCAGAGAACAGGGTCCTTATATATGCATTTGTTATATAGTCAGCATAAAATCAAGGGGAGGTCCTAGCACATACAAGCATGCTTATTGACTAATATGGGCATACAAAATTTGCTTGCTCCACGAAGTGGGAGGGGAGACTAAACTGCTTACATGAGTAAGAATAGCTTGACAGTTGTATACTAGGAGCAGGTGCATTCTACCAGTTAGGCCTCTCTGAGCATGTGCAAGACTCTGGAAGAGGGAGAAAGCACATGGCGAGCACATGGCTAACTAAAATGGCTGCCAAGTACAAAATGGCTTTCAGCTCATGCTAACAGCGATTCCTGCAATCTTTAACACTGGGGTAGAGCAAGGCAGTACTATCCCAGGCCTGGTGTAGAGCAAGGCAGTACTATCCCAGGCCTGGGGTAGAGCAAGGCAGTACTATCCCAGGCCTGGGGTAGAGCAAGGCAGTACTATCCCAGGCCTGGGGTAGAGCAAGGCAGTACTATCCCAGGCCTGGGGTAGAGCAAGGCAGTACTATCCCAGGCCTGGGGTAGAGCAAGGCAGTACTATCCCAGGCCTGGGGTAGAGCAAGGAAGTACTATCCCAGGCCTGGGGTAGAGCAAGGCAGTACTATCCCAGGCCTGCAGTAGAGCAAGGCAGCACTATCCCAGGCCTGGGGCAGAGCAAGGCAGTACTATCCCAGGCCTGGGGCAGAGCAAGGCAGTACTATCCCAGGCCTGGAGCAGAGCAGGGCAGTACTATCCCAGGCCTGGGATAGAGCACAGCAGGACTATCCCAGGCCTGGGGTAGAGCAAGGCAGGACTATCCCAGGCCTGGGGTAGAGCAAGGCAGTACTATCCCGGGCCTGGGGTCTAGCAAGGCAGTACTATCCCAGGCCCGGGGTAGAGCAAGGCAGTACTATCCCAGGCATGGGGCAGAGCAAGGCAGTACTATCCCAGGCCTAGGGCAGAGCAAGGTAGTACTATCCTGGGCCTGGAGCAGAGCAATGCAGCACTATCCCAGGCCTGGGGCAGAACAAGGCAGTACTATCCCAGGCCTAGGGCAGAGCAAGGTAGTACTATCCTGGGCCTGGAGCAGAGCAATGCAGCACTATCCCAGGCCTGGGGCAGAACAAGGCAGTACTATCCTATGCCTTGGGTTATCGCAATGCAGTACTATCCCAGGCCTCGGGTAGAGCAAGGCAGGACTATCCCAGGCCTAGGGGCAGAGCAAGGCAGTACTATCCCAGGCCTGGAGCAGAGCAAGGCAGTACTATCCCATGCCTTGGGTAGAGCAAGGCAGTACCATCTCAGGTCTAATAGAGCAAGGCAGTACTGTCCCAGGCTCGGGATAGAGCAAGGCAGTACTATCCCAGGCCTGGGGCAGAGCAAGGCAGTACTATCCCAAGCCTGGGGAAGAGCAAGACAGTACTATCCCAGAGCAAGGCAGTACTATCCCAGGCCTGGGGTATATCAAGGCAGTACTATCCCGGGCCTGGGGTAGAGCAAGGCAGTACTATCCCAGGCCTGGGGTATATCAAGGCAGTACTATCCCGGGCCTGGGGTATAGCAAGGCAGTACTATCCCAGGCTTGGGGTATATCAAGGCAGTACTATATAAGGCGTGGGGTAGAGCAAGGCCGTACTATCCCAGTCCTGGGGTATATCAAGGCAGGACTACCCCTGGCCTGGGGTATATCAAGGCAGTACTGTTCTGGGCCTGGGGTATATCAAGGCAGTACTATCCCAGGCATGGGATAGAGCATGGCAGTACTATCCCAGGCCTGGGGTACATCAAGGCAGTACTATCCCGGGTATGGGGTATATCAAGGCAGTACTATCCCTGGCAGTGGGTATATCAAGGCAGTACTATCCCGGGCATGGGGTATATCAAGGCAGTACTATTCCAGGCATGGGGTATATCAAGGCAGTACTATCCCGGGCATGGGGTATATCAAGGCAGTACTATCCCGGGCATGAGGTATATCAAGGCAGTACTATCCCGGGCATGGGGTAGAGCAAGGCAGCACTATCCCGGGCATGGGGTATATCAAGGCAGCACTATCCTGGGCATGGGGTATATCAAGGCAGTACTATCCCGGGCCTGGGGTAGAGCAAGGCAGTACTATCCCGGGCCTGGGGTAGAGCAAGGCAGTACTATCCCAGGCCTGGGGTAGAGCAAGGCAGTACTATCACAGGCCTGGGGTAGAGCAAGGCAGTACTATCCCATGCCTGGGGTAGAGCAAGGAAGTACTATCCAAGGCCTGGGGTAGAGCAAGGAAGTACTATCCAAGGCCTGGGGTAGAGCAAGGCAGTACTATCCCAGGCCTGCAGTAGAGCAAGGCAGCACTATCCCAGGCCTGGGGCAGAGCAAGGCAGCACTATCCCAGGCCTGGGGCAGAGCAAGGCAGTACTATCCCAGGCCTGGGATAGAGCAAGGCAGGACTATCCGAGGCCTGGGTTAGAGCAAGGCAGGACTATCCCAGGCCTGGGGTAGAGCAAGGCAGTACTATCCCGGGCCTGGGGTATATCAAGGCAGGACTATCCCGAGCCTCGGGTATATCAAGGCAGTACTGTTCCGGGCCTGGGGTATATCAAGGCAGTACTATCCCAGACCTGGGGTACATCAAGGCAGTACTATCCCAGGCATGTGGTATATCAAGGCAGTACTATCCCGGGCAGGGGGTATATCAAGGCAGTACTATCCCGGGCATGGGGTATATCAAGGCAGTACTATCCCAGGCATGGGTTATATCAAGGCAGTACTATCCAGGGCATGAGGTATATCAAGGCAGTACTATCCTGGGCATGGGGTAGAGCAAGGCAGCACTATCCCGGGCATGGGGTATATCAAGGCAGCACTATCCCGGGCATGGGGTATATCAAGGCAGTACTATCCCGGGCCTGGGGTAGAGCAAGGCAGTACTATCCCAGGCCTGGGATAGAGCAAGGCAGTACTATCCCAGGCCTGGGGTAGAGCAAGGCAGTACTATCCCAGGCCTGGGGTAGAGCAAGGCAGTACTATCCCAGGCCTGGAGTAGAGCAAGGAAGTACTATTCAAGGCCTGGGGTATATCAAGGCAGTACTATCCTGGGCACGGGGTATTTCAAGGCAGTACTATCACAGGCCTGGGGTAGAGCAAGGCAGTACTACCCCAGGCCTGGGGTATATCAAGGCAGTACTATCCAGGGCCTGGGGTAGAGCAAGGCAGTACTATCCCAGGCCTGGGATATATCAAGGCAGTACTATCCCGGGCCTCGGGTATAGCAAGGCAGTACTATCCCTCGCCTCGGGTAGATCAAGGCAGTACTATCCCGGGCCTGGGGCATTTCAAGGCAGTACTATGCCAGGCGTGGGATAGAGCAAGGCAGTACTATACCAGGCGTAGGGTAGAGCATGGCAGTACTATCCCAGGCCTGGGGTACATCAAGGCAGTACTATCCCGGGCATGGGGTATATCAAGGCAGTACTGTCCCAGGCAGGGGGTATATCAAGGCAGTACTATCCCAGGCCTGGGGTAGAGCAAGGCAGTACTATCCCAGGCCTGGGGTATATCAAGGCAGTACTATCCCAGGCCTGGGGTATATCAAGGCAGTACTATCCCGGGCCTGGGGTAGAGCAAGGCAGTACAATCCCAGGCGTGGGGTAGAGCAAGGCAGTACTATCCTAAGCCTGAGGTATATCAAGGCAGTACTATCCCGGGCATGGGGTAGATCAAGGCAGTACTATCCCGGGCATGGGGTATATTAAGGCAGTACTATCCCGGGCCTGGGGTAGAGCAAGGCAGTACTATCCCAGGCCTGGGGTATATCAAGGCAGTACTATCCCGGGCCTGGGGTATAGCAAGGCAGTACTATCCCAGGCTTGGGGTATATCAAGGCAGTACTATATAAGGCGTGGGGTAGAGCAAGGCCGTTCTATCCCAGGCCTGGGGTATAGCAAGGCAGGACTATCCCTGGCCTGGGGTATATCAAGGCAGGACTATCCCGAGCCTCGGGTATATCAAGGCAGTACTGTTCTGGGCCTGGGGAATATCAAGGCAGTACTAGCCCAGGCGTGGGATAGAGCATGGCAGTACTATCCCAGGCCTGGGGTACATCAAGGCAGTACTAACCCGGGTATGGGGTATATCAAGGCAGTACTATCCCTGGCAGGGGGTATATCAAGGCAGTACTATCCCAGGCATGGGGTATATCAAGGCAGTACTATCCCAGGGATTGGGTATATCAAGGCAGTACTATCCCGGGCATGAGGTATATCAATTCAGTACTATCCCGGGCATGGGGTAGAGCAAGGCAGCACTATCCCGGGCATGGGGTATATCAAGGCAGCACTATCCCGGGCATGGGGTATATCAAGGCAGCACTATCCCGGGCATGGGGTATATCAAGGCAGTACTATCCCGGTCCTGGGGTAGAGCAAGGCAGTACAATCCCAGGCCTGGGGTATATCAAGGCAGTACTATCCCTGGCCTGGGGTATATAAAGGCAGTACTATCCCAGGCGTGGGGTAGAGCAAGGCAGTACTATCCCAGGTGTGGGGTAGAGCAAGGCAGTACTATCCCAGGCCTGGGGTAGAGCAAGGCATTACTATCCCAGGCCTGGGGTAGAGCAAGGCAGTACTATCCCGGGCATGGGGTATATCAATGCAGTACTATCCCGGGCCTGGGGTATATCAAGGCAGTACTATCCCGGGCCTGGGGTATATCAAGGCAGTACTATCCCAGGCGTGGGGTAGAGCAAGGCAGTACTATCCCAGGCCTGGGGTAGAGCAAGGCATTACTATCCCAGGCCTGGGGTAGAGCAAGGCAGTACTATCCCGGGCATGGGGTATATCAAGGCAGTACTATCCCAGGCCTGGGGTAGAGCAAGGCAGTACTATCCCAGGCCTGGGGTAGAGCAAGGCAGTACTATCCCAGGCCTGGGGTAGAGCAAGGCAGTACTATCCCAGGCCTGCGGTAGAGCAAGGCAGTACTATCCCAGGCCTGCGGTAGAGCAAGGCAGTACTATCCCAGGCCTGGGGCAGAGCAAGGCAGTACTATCCAAAGCCTGGGGCAGAGCAAGGCAGTACTATCCTGGGCCTGGAGCAGAGCAAGGCAGTACTATCCTGGGCCTGGAGCAGAGCAATGCAGCACTATCCCAGGCCTGGGGCAGAGCAAGGCAGTACTATCCCAGGCCTTGGGTAGAGCAAGGCAGTACTATCCCAGGCCTGGGGTAGAGCAAGGCAGGACTATCCCAGGCCTAGGGGCAGAGCAAGGCAGTACTATCCCAGGCCTGGAGCAGAGCAAGGCAGTAATATCCCAGGCCTTGGGTAGAGCAAGGCAGTACCATCTCAGGTCTAATAGAGCAAGGCAGTACTATCCCAGGCGTGGGGTAGAGCAAGTCAGTACTATCCCAGGCCTGGGGTATGGCAAGGCAGTACTATCCCAGGCCTCGGGTAGAGCAAGGCAGTACTATCCAAGGCCTGAGGTATATCAAGGGAATACTATCCCGGGCCAGGGGTATATCAAGTCAGTACTATCCCAGGCCTGGGGTATGGCAAGGCAGTACTATCCCAGGCCTCGGGTAGAGCAAGGCAGTACTATCCAAGGCCTGAGGTATATCAAGGGAATACTATCCCGGGCCAGGGGTATATCAAGGCAGTACTATCCCAGGCGTGGGGTAGAGCAAGGCAGTACTATCCCAGGCGTGGCGTAGATCAAGGCAGTACTATCCCAGGCCTGCAGTAGAGCAAGGCAGCACTATCCCAGGCCTGGGGCAGAGCAAGGCAGTACTATCCCAGGCCTGGGGCAGAGCAAGGCAGTACTATCCCAGGCCTGGAGCAGAGCAAGGCAGAACTATCCCAGGCCTGGGATAGAGCAAGGCAGGACTATCCCAGGCCTGGGGTAGAGCAAGGCAGGACTATCCCAGGCCTGGGGTAGAGCAAGGCAGGACTATCCCAGGCCTGGGGTAGAGCAAGGCAGGACTATCCCAGGCCTGGGGTAGAGCAAGGCAGTACTATCCCGGGCCTGGGGTATATCAAGGCAGGACTATCCCGAGCCTCGGGTATATCAAGGCAGTACTGTTCCGGACCTGGGGTATATCAAGGCAGTACTATCCCAGGCCTGGGGTAGAGCAAGGCAGTACTATCCCATGCGTGGGGTTGAGCGAGGCGTACTATCCCAGGCCTGGGGTATATCAAGGCAGTACTATCCCGGGCCTGGGGTATATCAAGGCAGTACTATCCCGGGCCTGGGGTATATCAAGGCAGTACTATCCCGGGCCTGGGGTATATCAAGGCAGTACTATCCCAGGCGTGGGGTAGAGCAAGGCAGTACTATCCCATGTGTGGGGTAGAGCAAGGCAGTACTATCCCAGGCCTGGGGTAGAGCAAGGCATTACTATCCCAGGCCTGGGGTAGAGCAAGGCAGTACTATCCCGGGCATGGGGTATATCAAGGCAGTACTATCCCAGGCCTGGGGTAGAGCAAGGCAGTACTATCCCAGGCCTGGGGTAGAGCAAGGCAGTACTATCCCAGGCCTGGGGTAGAGCAAGGCAGTACTATCCCAGGCCTGCGGTAGAGCAAGGCAGTACTATCCCAGGCCTGGGGCAGAGCAAGGCAGTACTATCCCAAGCCTGGGGCAGAGCAAGGTAGTACTATCCTGGGCCTGGAGCAGAGCAATGCAGCACTATCCCAGGCCTGGGGAATATCAAGGCAGTACTATCCTGGGCCTGGGGTAGAGCAAGTCAGTACTATCCCAGGCCTGGGGTATGGCAAGGCAGTACTATCCCAGGCCTCGGGTAGAGCAAGGCAGTACTATCCAAGGCCTGAGGTATATCAAGGGAATACTATCCCGGGCCAGGGTTATACCAAGTCAGTACTATCCCGGGCCTGGGGTATATCAAGGCAGTACTATCCCAGGCGTGGGGTAGAGCAAGGCAGTACTATCCCAGGCGTGGGGTAGAGCAAGGCAGTACTATCCCAGGCGTGGGGTAGAGCAAGGCAGTACTATCCCGGGCATGGGGTATATCAAGGCAGTACTATCCTGGGCATGGGGTATATCAAGGCAGTACTATCCCAGGCCTGGGGTAGAGCAAGGCAGTACTATCCCAGGCCTGGGGTATATCAAGGCAGTACTATCCCAGGCCTGGGGTATATCAAGGCAGTACTATCCCGGGCCTGGGGTAGAGCAAGGCAGTACAATCCCAGGCGTGGGGTAGAGTAAGGCAGTACTATCCTAAGCCTGAGGTATATCAAGGCAGTACTATCCCGGGCATGGGGTAGATCAAGGCAGTACTATCCCGGGCATGGGGTTTATTAAGGCAGTACTATCCCGGGCCTGGGGTAGAGCAAGGCAGTACTATCCCAGGCCTGGGGTATATCAAGGCAGTACTATCCCGGGCCTGGGGTATATCAAGGCAGTACTATCCCGGGCCTGGGGTATATCAAGGCAGTACTATCCCGGGCCTGGGGTAGAGCAAGGCAGTACTATCCCAGGCCTGGGGTATATCAAGGCAGTACTATCCCGGGCCTGGGGTATAGCAAGGCAGTACTATCCCAGGCTTGGGGTATATCAAGGCAGTACTGTTCTGGGCCTGGGGAATATCAAGGCAGTACTATCCCAGGCCTGGGGTACATCAAGGCAGTACTAACCCGGGTATGGGGTATATCAAGGCAGTACTATCCCTGGCAGGGGGTATATCAAGGAGTACTATCCCGGGCATGGGTTATATCAAGGCAGTACTATCCCAGGGATGGGGTATATCAAGGCAGTACTATCCCGGGCATGAGGTATATCAAGGCAGTACTATCCCGGGCATGGGGTAGAGCAAGGCAGCACTATCCCGGGCATGGGGTATATCAAGGCAGCACTATCCCGGGCATGGGGTATATCAAGGCAGTACTATCCCGGGCCTGGGGTAGAGCAAGGCAGTACTATCCCAGGCCTGGGGTATATCAAGGCAGTACTATCCCGGGCCTGGGGTATATCAAGGCAGTACTATCCCAGGCGTGGGGTAGAGCAAGGCAGTACTATCCCAGGTGTGGGGTAGAGCAAGGCAGTACTATCCCAGGCCTGGGGTAGAGCAAGGCATTACTATCCCAGGCCTGGGGTAGAGCAAGGCAGTACTATCCCAGGCGTGGGGTAGAGCAAGGCAGTACTATCCCAGGCGTGGGGTAGAGCAAGGCAGTACTATCCCAGGTGTGGGGTAGAGCAAGGCAGTACTATCCCGGGCATGGGGTATATCAAGGCAGTACTATCCCGGGCCTGGGGTATATCAAGGCAGTACTATCCAAGGCAGTACTATCCCAGGTGTGGGGTAGAGCAAGGCAGTTCTATCCCAGGCCTGGGGTAGAGCAAGGCATTACTATCCCAGGCCTGGGGTAGAGCAAGGCAGTACTATCCCGGGCATGGGGTATATCAAGGCAGTACTATCCCAGGCCTGGGGTAGAGCAAGGCAGTACTATCCCAGGCCTGGGGTAGAGCAAGGCAGTACTATCCCAGGCCTGCGGTAGAGCAAGGCAGTACTATCCCAGGCCTGAGGCAGAGCAAGGCAGTACTATCCCAAGCCTGGGGCAGAGCAAGGTAGTACTATCCTGGGCCTGGAGCAGAGCAATGCAGCACTATCCCAGGCCTGGGGCAGAGCAAGGCAGTACTATCCCAGGCCTTGGGTAGAGCAAGGCAGTACTATCCCAGGCCTGGGGTAGAGCAAGGCAGGACTATCCCAGGCCTAGGGGCAGAGCAAGGCAGTACTATCCCAGGCCTGGAGCAGAGCAAGGCAGTAATATCCCAGGCCTTGGGTAGAGCAAGGCAGTACCATCTCAGGTCTAATGGAGCAAGGCAGTACTATCCCAGGCCCGGGGTAGAGCAAGGCAGTACTATCCCAGGCCTGGGGCAGAGCAAGGTAGTACTATCCCAGGCCTGGGGCAGAGCAAGACAGTACTATCCCAGAGCAAGGCAGTACTATCCCAGGCCTGGGGATTATCAAGGCAGTACTATCCTGGGCCTGGGGTATATCAAGGCAGTACTATCCCGGGCCTGGGGTAGAGCAAGGCAGTACTATCCCAGGCCTGGGGTATATCAAGGCAGTACTATCCCAGGCCTGGGGTATATCAAGGCAGTACTATCCCGGGCCTGGGGTAGAGCAAGGCAGTACAATCCCAGGCGTGGGGTAGAGCAAGGCAGTACTATCCTAAGCCTGAGGTATATCAAGGCAGTACTATCCCGGGCATGGGGTAGATCAAGGCAGTACTATCCCGGGCATGGGGTATATTAAGGCAGTACTATCCCGGGCCTGGGGTAGAGCAAGGCAGTACTATCCCAGGCCTGGGGTATATCAAGGCAGTACTATCCCGGGCCTGGGGTATAGCAAGGCAGTACTATCCCAGGCTTGGGGTATATCAAGGCAGTACTATATAAGGCGTGGGGTAGAGCAAGGCCGTTCTATCCCAGGCCTGGGGTATATCAAGGCAGGACTATCCCTGGCCTGGGGTATATCAAGGCAGGACTATCCCGAGCCTCGGGTATATCAAGGCAGTACTGTTCTGGGCCTGGGGAATATCAAGGCAGTACTAGCCCAGGCGTGGGATAGAGCATGGCAGTACTATCCCAGGCCTGGGGTACATCAAGGCAGTACTAACCCGGGTATGGGGTATATCAAGGCAGTACTATCCCTGGCAGGGGGTATATCAAGGCAGTACTATCCCAGGGATGGGGTATATCAAGGCAGTACTATCCCGGGCATGGGGTAGAGCAAGGCAGCACTATCCCGGGCATGGGGTATATAAAGGCAGCACTATCCCGGGCATGGGGTGTATCAAGGCAGTACTATCCCGGGCCTGGGGTAGAGCAAGGCAGTACTATCCCATGCCTGGGGTATATCAAGGCAGTACTATCCCGGGCCTGGGGTATATCAAGGCAGTACTATCCCAGGCGTGGGGTAGAGCAAGGCAGTACTATCCCAGGTGTGGGGTAGAGCAAGGCAGTACTATCCCAGGCCTGGGGTAGAGCAAGGCAGTACTATCCCAGGCCTGGGGTAGAGCAAGGCATTACTATCCCAGGCCTGGGGTAGAGCAAGGCAGTACTATCCCGGGCCTGGGGTATAGCAAGGCAGTACTATCCCAGGCTTGGGGTATATCAAGGCAGTACTATATAAGGCGTGGGGTAGAGCAAGGCCGTTCTATCCCAGGCCTGGGGTATATCAAGGCAGGACTATCCCTGGCCTGGGGTATATCAAGGCAGGACTATCCCGAGCCTCGGGTATATCAAGGCAGTACTGTTCTGGGCCTGGGGAATATCAAGGCAGTACTAGCCCAGGCGTGGGTTAGAGCATGGCAGTACTATCCCAGGCCTGGGGTACATCAAGGCAGTACTAACCCGGGTATGGGGTATATCAAGGCAGTACTATCCCTGGCAGGGGGTATATCAAGGCAGTACTATCCCAGGGATGGGGTATATCAAGGCAGTACTATCCCGGGCATGGGGTAGAGCAAGGCAGCACTATCCCGGGCATGGGGTATATAAAGGCAGCACTATCCCGGGCATGGGGTGTATCAAGGCAGTACTATCCCGGGCCTGGGGTAGAGCAAGGCAGTACTATCCCATGCCTGGGGTATATCAAGGCAGTACTATCCCGGGCCTGGGGTATATCAAGGCAGTACTATCCCAGGCGTGGGGTAGAGCAAGGCAGTACTATCCCAGGTGTGGGGTAGAGCAAGGCAGTACTATCCCAGGCCTGGGGTAGAGCAAGGCAGTACTATCCCAGGCCTGGGGTAGAGCAAGGCAGTACTATCCCGGGCATGGGGTATATCAAGGCAGTACTATCCCGGGCCTGGGGTATATCAAGGCAGTACTATCCCAGGCGTGGGGTAGAGCAAGGCAGTACTATCCCAGGTGTGGGGTAGAGCAAGGCAGTACTATCCTAAGCCTGAGGTATATCAAGGCAGTACTATCCCGGGCATGGGGTAGATCAAGGCAGTACTATCCCGGGCATGGGGTTTATTAAGGCAGTACTATCCCGGGCCTGGGGTAGAGCAAGGCAGTACTATCCCAGGCCTGGGGTATATCAAGGCAGTACTATCCCGGGCCTGGGGTATATCAAGGCAGTACTATCCCGGGCCTGGGGTAGAGCAAGGCAGTACTATCCCAGGCCTGGGGTATATCAAGGCAGTACTATCCCGGGCCTGGGGTATAGCAAGGCAGTACTATCCCAGGCTTGGGGTATATCAAGGCAGTACTGTTCTGGGCCTGGGGAATATCAAGGCAGTACTATCCCAGGCCTGGGGTACATCAAGGCAGTACTAACCCGGGTATGGGGTATATCAAGGCAGTACTATCCCTGGCAGGGGGTATATCAAGGGAGTACTATCCCGGGCATGGGTTATATCAAGGCAGTACTATCCCAGGGATGGGGTATATCAAGGCAGTACTATCCCGGGCATGAGGTATATCAAGGCAGTACTATCCCGGGCATGGGGTAGAGCAAGGCAGCACTATCCCGGGCATGGGGTATATCAAGGCAGCACTATCCCGGGCATGGGGTATATCAAGGCAGTACTATCCCGGGCCTGGGGTAGAGCAAGGCAGTACTATCCCAGGCCTGGGGTATATCAAGGCAGTACTATCCCGGGCCTGGGGTATATCAAGGCAGTACTATCCCAGGCGTGGGGTAGAGCAAGGCAGTACTATCCCAGGTGTGGGGTAGAGCAAGGCAGTACTATCCCAGGCCTGGGGTAGAGCAAGGCATTACTATCCCAGGCCTGGGGTAGAGCAAGGCAGTACTATCCCAGGCGTGGGGTAGAGCAAGGCAGTACTATCCCAGGCGTGGGGTAGAGCAAGGCAGTACTATCCCAGGCGTGGGGTAGAGCAAGGCAGTACTATCCCAGGCGTGGGGTAGAGCAAGGCAGTACTATCCCAGGTGTGGGGTAGAGCAAGGCAGTACTATCCCGGGCATGGGGTATATCAAGGCAGTACTATCCCGGGCCTGGGGTATATCAAGGCAGTACTATCCCAGGCGTGGGGTAGAGCAAGGCAGTACTATCCCAGGTGTGGGGTAGAGCAAGGCAGTTCTATCCCAGGCCTGGGGTAGAGCAAGGCATTACTATCCCAGGCCTGGGGTAGAGCAAGGCAGTACTATCCCGGGCATGGGGTATATCAAGGCAGTACTATCCCAGGCCTGGGGTAGAGCAAGGCAGTACTATCCCAGGCCTGGGGTAGAGCAAGGCAGTACTATCCCAGGCCTGCGGTAGAGCAAGGCAGTACTATCCCAGGCCTGAGGCAGAGCAAGGCAGTACTATCCCAAGCCTGGGGCAGAGCAAGGTAGTACTATCCTGGGCCTGGAGCAGAGCAATGCAGCACTATCCCAGGCCTGGGGCAGAGCAAGGCAGTACTATCCCAGGCCTTGGGTAGAGCAAGGCAGTACTATCCCAGGCCTGGGGTAGAGCAAGGCAGGACTATCCCAGGCCTAGGGGCAGAGCAAGGCAGTACTATCCCAGGCCTGGAGCAGAGCAAGGCAGTAATATCCCAGGCCTTGGGTAGAGCAAGGCAGTACCATCTCAGGTCTAATGGAGCAAGGCAGTACTATCCCAGGCCCGGGGTAGAGCAAGGCAGTACTATCCCAGGCCTGGGGCAGAGCAAGGTAGTACTATCCCAGGCCTGGGGCAGAGCAAGACAGTACTATCCCAGAGCAAGGCAGTACTATCCCAGGCCTGGGGATTATCAAGGCAGTACTATCCTGGGCCTGGGGTATATCAAGGCAGTACTATCCCGGGCCTGGGGTAGAGCAAGGCAGTACTATCCCAGGCCTGGGGTATATCAAGGCAGTACTATCCCAGGCCTGGGGTATATCAAGGCAGTACTATCCCGGGCCTGGGGTAGAGCAAGGCAGTACAATCCCAGGCGTGGGGTAGAGCAAGGCAGTACTATCCTAAGCCTGAGGTATATCAAGGCAGTACTATCCCGGGCATGGGGTAGATCAAGGCAGTACTATCCCGGGCATGGGGTATATTAAGGCAGTACTATCCCGGGCCTGGGGTAGAGCAAGGCAGTACTATCCCAGGCCTGGGGTATATCAAGGCAGTACTATCCCGGGCCTGGGGTATAGCAAGGCAGGACTATCCCTGGCCTGGGGTATATCAAGGCAGGACTATCCCGAGCCTCGGGTATATCAAGGCAGTACTGTTCTGGGCCTGGGGAATATCAAGGCAGTACTAGCCCAGGCGTGGGATAGAGCATGGCAGTACTATCCCAGGCCTGGGGTACATCAAGGCAGTACTAACCCGGGTATGGGGTATATCAAGGCAGTACTATCCCTGGCAGGGGGTATATCAAGGCAGTACTATCCCAGGGATGGGGTATATCAAGGCAGTACTATCCCGGGCATGGGGTAGAGCAAGGCAGCACTATCCCGGGCATGGGGTATATAAAGGCAGCACTATCCCGGGCATGGGGTGTATCAAGGCAGTACTATCCCGGGCCTGGGGTAGAGCAAGGCAGTACTATCCCATGCCTGGGGTATATCAAGGCAGTACTATCCCGGGCCTGGGGTATATCAAGGCAGTACTATCCCAGGCGTGGGGTAGAGCAAGGCAGTACTATCCCAGGTGTGGGGTAGAGCAAGGCAGTACTATCCCAGGCCTGGGGTAGAGCAAGGCAGTACTATCCCAGGCCTGGGGTAGAGCAAGGCATTACTATCCCAGGCCTGGGGTAGAGCAAGGCAGTACTATCCCGGGCCTGGGGTATAGCAAGGCAGTACTATCCCGGGCCTGGGGTATATCAAGGCAGTACTATCCCAGGCGTGGGGTAGAGCAAGGCAGTACTATCCCAGGCCTGGGGTAGAGCAAGGCAGTACTATCCCAGGCGTGGGGTAGAGCAAGGCAGTACTATCCCAGGCGTGGGGTAGAGCAAGGCAGTACTATCCCAGGCGTGGGGTAGAGCAAGGCAGTACTATCCCAGGCGTGGGGTAGAGCAAGGCAGTACTATCCCAGGTGTGGGGTAGAGCAAGGCAGTACTATCCCGGGCATGGGGTATATCAAGGCAGTACTATCCCGGGCCTGGGGTATATCAAGGCAGTACTATCCCAGGCGTGGGGTAGAGCAAGGCAGTACTATCCCAGGTGTGGGGTAGAGCAAGGCAGTTCTATCCCAGGCCTGGGGTAGAGCAAGGCATTACTATCCCAGGCCTGGGGTAGAGCAAGGCAGTACTATCCCGGGCATGGGGTATATCAAGGCAGTACTATCCCAGGCCTGGGGTAGAGCAAGGCAGTACTATCCCAGGCCTGGGGTAGAGCAAGGCAGTACTATCCCAGGCCTGCGGTAGAGCAAGGCAGTACTATCCCAGGCCTGAGGCAGAGCAAGGCAGTACTATCCCAAGCCTGGGGCAGAGCAAGGTAGTACTATCCTGGGCCTGGAGCAGAGCAATGCAGCACTATCCCAGGCCTGGGGCAGAGCAAGGCAGTACTATCCCAGGCCTTGGGTAGAGCAAGGCAGTACTATCCCAGGCCTGGGGTAGAGCAAGGCAGGACTATCCCAGGCCTAGGGGCAGAGCAAGGCAGTACTATCCCAGGCCTGGAGCAGAGCAAGGCAGTAATATCCCAGGCCTTGGGTAGAGCAAGGCAGTACCATCTCAGGTCTAATGGAGCAAGGCAGTACTATCCCAGGCCCGGGGTAGAGCAAGGCAGTACTATCCCAGGCCTGGGGCAGAGCAAGGTAGTACTATCCCAGGCCTGGGGCAGAGCAAGACAGTACTATCCCAGAGCAAGGCAGTACTATCCCAGGCCTGGGGATTATCAAGGCAGTACTATCCTGGGCCTGGGGTATATCAAGGCAGTACTATCCCGGGCCTGGGGTAGAGCAAGGCAGTACTATCCCAGGCCTGGGGTATATCAAGGCAGTACTATCCCAGGCCTGGGGTATATCAAGGCAGTACTATCCCGGGCCTGGGGTAGAGCAAGGCAGTACAATCCCAGGCGTGGGGTAGAGCAAGGCAGTACTATCCTAAGCCTGAGGTATATCAAGGCAGTACTATCCCGGGCATGGGGTAGATCAAGGCAGTACTATCCCGGGCATGGGGTATATTAAGGCAGTACTATCCCGGGCCTGGGGTAGAGCAAGGCAGTACTATCCCAGGCCTGGGGTATATCAAGGCAGTACTATCCCGGGCCTGGGGTATAGCAAGGCAGGACTATCCCTGGCCTGGGGTATATCAAGGCAGGACTATCCCGAGCCTCGGGTATATCAAGGCAGTACTGTTCTGGGCCTGGGGAATATCAAGGCAGTACTAGCCCAGGCGTGGGATAGAGCATGGCAGTACTATCCCAGGCCTGGGGTACATCAAGGCAGTACTAACCCGGGTATGGGGTATATCAAGGCAGTACTATCCCTGGCAGGGGGTATATCAAGGCAGTACTATCCCAGGGATGGGGTATATCAAGGCAGTACTATCCCGGGCATGGGGTAGAGCAAGGCAGCACTATCCCGGGCATGGGGTATATAAAGGCAGCACTATCCCGGGCATGGGGTGTATCAAGGCAGTACTATCCCGGGCCTGGGGTAGAGCAAGGCAGTACTATCCCATGCCTGGGGTATATCAAGGCAGTACTATCCCGGGCCTGGGGTATATCAAGGCAGTACTATCCCAGGCGTGGGGTAGAGCAAGGCAGTACTATCCCAGGTGTGGGGTAGAGCAAGGCAGTACTATCCCAGGCCTGGGGTAGAGCAAGGCAGTACTATCCCAGGCCTGGGGTAGAGCAAGGCATTACTATCCCAGGCCTGGGGTAGAGCAAGGCAGTACTATCCCGGGCCTGGGGTATAGCAAGGCAGTACTATCCCAGGCTTGGGGTATATCAAGGCAGTACTATATAAGGCGTGGGGTAGAGCAAGGCCGTTCTATCCCAGGCCTGGGGTATATCAAGGCAGGACTATCCCTGGCCTGGGGTATATCAAGGCAGGACTATCCCGAGCCTCGGGTATATCAAGGCAGTACTGTTCTGGGCCTGGGGAATATCAAGGCAGTACTAGCCCAGGCGTGGGTTAGAGCATGGCAGTACTATCCCAGGCCTGGGGTACATCAAGGCAGTACTAACCCGGGTATGGGGTATATCAAGGCAGTACTATCCCTGGCAGGGGGTATATCAAGGCAGTACTATCCCAGGGATGGGGTATATCAAGGCAGTACTATCCCGGGCATGGGGTAGAGCAAGGCAGCACTATCCCGGGCATGGGGTATATAAAGGCAGCACTATCCCGGGCATGGGGTGTATCAAGGCAGTACTATCCCGGGCCTGGGGTAGAGCAAGGCAGTACTATCCCATGCCTGGGGTATATCAAGGCAGTACTATCCCGGGCCTGGGGTATATCAAGGCAGTACTATCCCAGGCGTGGGGTAGAGCAAGGCAGTACTATCCCAGGTGTGGGGTAGAGCAAGGCAGTACTATCCCAGGCCTGGGGTAGAGCAAGGCAGTACTATCCCAGGCCTGGGGTAGAGCAAGGCAGTACTATCCCGGGCATGGGGTATATCAAGGCAGTACTATCCCGGGCCTGGGGTATATCAAGGCAGTACTATCCCAGGCGTGGGGTAGAGCAAGGCAGTACTATCCCAGGTGTGGGGTAGAGCAAGGCAGTACTATCCCAGGCCTGGGGTAGAGCAAGGCATTACTATCCCAGGCCTGGGGTAGAGCAAGGCAGTACTATCCCGGGCATGGGGTATATCAAGGCAGTACTATCCCAGGCCTGGGGTAGAGCAAGGCAGTACTATCCCAGGCCTGGGGTAGAGCAAGGCAGTACTATCCCAGGCCTGGGGTAGAGCAAGGCAGTACTATCCCAGGCCTGGGGTAGAGCAAGTCAGTACTATCCCAGGCCTGCGGTAGAGCAAGGCAGTACTATCCCAGGCCTGGGGCAGAGCAAGGCAGTACTATACCAAGCCTGGGGCAGAGCAAGGTAGTACTATCCTGGGCCTGGAGCAGAGCAATGCAGCACTATCCCAGGCCTGGGGCTGAGCAAGGCAGTACTATCCCAGGCCTTGGGTAGAGCAAGGCAGTACTATCCCAGGCCTGGGGTAGAGCAAGGCAGGACTATCCCAGGCCTAGGGGCAGAGCAAGGCAGTACTATCCCAGGCCTGGAGCAGAGCAAGGCAGTAATATCCCAGGCCTTGGGTAGAGCAAGGCAGTACCATCTCAGGCCTGGGGAATATCAAGGCAGTACTAGCCCAGGCGTGGGTTAGAGCATGGCAGTACTATCCCAGGCCTGGGGTACATCAAGGCAGTACTAACCCGGGTATGGGGTATATCAAGGCAGTACTATCCCTGGCAGGGGGTATATCAAGGCAGTACTATCCCAGGGATGGGGTATATCAAGGCAGTACTATCCCGGGCATGGGGTAGAGCAAGGCAGCACTATCCCGGGCATGGGGTATATAAAGGCAGCACTATCCCGGGCATGGGGTGTATCAAGGCAGTACTATCCCGGGCCTGGGGTAGAGCAAGGCAGTACTATCCCATGCCTGGGGTATATCAAGGCAGTACTATCCCGGGCCTGGGGTATATCAAGGCAGTACTATCCCAGGCGTGGGGTAGAGCAAGGCAGTACTATCCCAGGTGTGGGGTAGAGCAAGGCAGTACTATCCCAGGCCTGGGGTAGAGCAAGGCAGTACTATCCCAGGCCTGGGGTAGAGCAAGGCAGTACTATCCCGGGCATGGGGTATATCAAGGCAGTACTATCCCGGGCCTGGGGTATATCAAGGCAGTACTATCCCAGGCGTGGGGTAGAGCAAGGCAGTACTATCCCAGGTGTGGGGTAGAGCAAGGCAGTACTATCCCAGGCCTGGGGTAGAGCAAGGCATTACTATCCCAGGCCTGGGGTAGAGCAAGGCAGTACTATCCCGGGCATGGGGTATATCAAGGCAGTACTATCCCAGGCCTGGGGTAGAGCAAGGCAGTACTATCCCAGGCCTGGGGTAGAGCAAGGCAGTACTATCCCAGGCCTGGGGTAGAGCAAGGCAGTACTATCCCAGGCCTGGGGTAGAGCAAGTCAGTACTATCCCAGGCCTGCGGTAGAGCAAGGCAGTACTATCCCAGGCCTGGGGCAGAGCAAGGCAGTACTATACCAAGCCTGGGGCAGAGCAAGGTAGTACTATCCTGGGCCTGGAGCAGAGCAATGCAGCACTATCCCAGGCCTGGGGCTGAGCAAGGCAGTACTATCCCAGGCCTTGGGTAGAGCAAGGCAGTACTATCCCAGGCCTGGGGTAGAGCAAGGCAGGACTATCCCAGGCCTAGGGGCAGAGCAAGGCAGTACTATCCCAGGCCTGGAGCAGAGCAAGGCAGTAATATCCCAGGCCTTGGGTAGAGCAAGGCAGTACCATCTCAGGTCTAATAGAGCAAGGCAGTACTATCCCAGGGCCGGGGTAGAGCAAGGCAGTACTATCCCAGGCCTGGGGAAGAGCAAGGTAGTACTATCCCAGGCCTGGGGCAGAGCAAGACAGTACTATCCCAGAGCAAGGCAGTACTATCCCAGGCCTGGGGATTATCAAGGCAGTACTATCCTGGGCCTGGGGTATATCAAGGCAGTACTATCCCAGGCGTGGGGTAGAGCAAGTCAGTACTATCCCAGGCCTGGGGTATGGCAAGGCAGTACTATCCCAGGCCTCGGGTAGAGCAAGGCAGTACTATCCAAGGCCTGAGGTATATCAAGGGAATACTATCCCGGGCCAGGGGTATATCAAGTCAGTACTATCCCAGGCCTGGGGTATGGCAAGGCAGTACTATCCCAGGCCTCGGGTAGAGCAAGGCAGTACTATCCCAGGCGTGGGGTAGAGCAAGGCAGTACTATCCCAGGCGTGGGGTAGAGCAAGGCAGTACTATCCCAGGCATGGGGTATATCAAGGCAGTACTATCCTGGGCATGGGGTATATCAAGGCAGTACTATCCCAGGCCTGGGGTAGAGCAAGGCAGTACTATCCCAGGCCTGGGGTATATCAAGGCAGTACTATCCCAGGCCTGGGGTATATCAAGGCAGTACTATCCCGGGCCTGGGGCAGAGCAAGGCAGTACAATCCCAGGCGTGGGGTAGAGCAAGGCAGTACTATTCTAAGCCTGAGGTATATCAAGGCAGTACTATCCCGGGCATGGGGTAGATCAAGGCAGTACTATCCCGGGGCATGGGGTATATTAAGGCAGTACTATCCCGGGCCTGGGTAGAGCAAGGCAGTACTATCCCAGGCCTGGGGTATATCAAGGCAGTACTATCCCGTGCCTGGGGTATAGCAAGGCAGTACTATCCCAGGATTGGGGTATATCAAGGCAGTACTATATAAGGCGTGGGGTAGAGCAAGGCCGTACTATCCCAGGCCTGGGGTATATCAAGGCAGGACTATCCCTGGCCTGGGGTATATCAAGGCAGGACTATCCCGGGCATGGGGTATATCAAGGCAGTACTATCCCAGGCATGGGGTATATCAAGGCAGTACTATCCCAGGCATGGGGTATATCAAGGCAGTACTGTTCTGGGCCTGGGGAATATCAAGGCAGTACTAGCCCAGGCGTGGGATAGAGCATGGCAGTACTATCCCAGGCATGGGGTACATTAAGGCAGTACTATCCCGGGCATGGGGTATATCAAGGCAGTACTATCCCAGGCATGGGGTATATCAAGGCAGTACTATCCCGGGCATGAGGTAGAGCAAGGCAGCACTATCCCGGGCATGGGGTATATCAAGGCAGCACTATCCCGGGCATGGGGTATATCAAGGCAGTACTATCCCAGGCGTGGGGTAGAGCAAGTCAGTACTATCCCAGGCCTGGGGTATGGCAAGGCAGTACTATCCAAGGCCTGAGGTATATCAAGGGAATACTATCCCGGGCCAGGGTTATACCAAGTCAGTACTATCCCGGGCCTGGGGTATATCAAGGCAGTACTATCCCAGGCGTGGGGTAGAGCAAGGCAGTACTATCCCAGGCGTGGGGTAGAGCAAGGCAGTACTATCCCGGGCATGGGGTATATCAAGGCAGTACTATCCTGGGCATGGGGTATATCAAGGCAGTACTATCCCAGGCCTGGGGTAGAGCAAGGCAGTACTATCCCAGGCCTGGGGTATATCAAGGCAGTACTATCCCAGGCCTGGGGTATATCAAGGCAGTACTATCCCGGGCCTGGGGTAGAGCAAGGCAGTACAATCCCAGGCGTGGGGTAGAGTAAGGCAGTACTATCCTAAGCCTGAGGTATATCAAGGCAGTACTATCCCGGGCATGGGGTAGATCAAGGCAGTACTATCCCGGGCATGGGGTATATTAAGGCAGTACTATCCCGGGCCTGGGGTAGAGCAAGGCAGTACTATCCCAGGCCTCGGGTAGAGCAAGGCAGTACTATCCAAGGCCTGAGGTATATCAAGGGAATACTATCCCAGGCCTGGGGTATGGCAAGGCAGTACTATCCCAGGCCTCGGGTAGAGCAAGGCAGTACTATCCCAGGCGTGGGGTAGAGCAAGGCAGTACTATCCCAGGCGTGGGGTAGAGCAAGGCAGTACTATCCCGGGCATGGGGTATATCAAGGCAGTACTATCCCGGGCCTGGGGTAGAGCAAGGCAGTACTATCCCAGGCCTGGGGTATATCAAGGCAGTACTATCCCGGGCCTGGGGTATATCAAGGCAGTACTATCCCGGGCCTGGGGTATAGCAAGGCAGTACTATCCCAGGCTTGGGGTATATCAAGGCAGTACTGTTCTGGGCCTGGGGAATATCAAGGCAGTACTAGCCCAGGCGTGGGATAGAGCATGGCAGTACTATCCCAGGCCTGGGGTACATCAAGGCAGTACTAACCCGGGTATGGGGTATATCAAGGCAGTACTATCCCTGGCAGGGGGTATATCAAGGCAGTACTATCCCGGGCATGGGTTATATCAAGGCAGTACTATCCCAGGGATGGGGTATATCAAGGCAGTACTATCCCGGGCATGAGGTATATCAAGGCAGTACTATCCCGGGCATGGGGTAGAGCAAGGCAGCACTATCCCGGGCATGGGGTATATCAAGGCAGCACTATCCCGGGCATGGGGTATATCAAGGCAGTACTATCCCGGGCCTGGGGTAGAGCAAGGCAGTACTATCCCAGGCCTGGGGTATATCAAGGCAGTACTATCCCGGGCCTGGGGTATATCAAGGCAGTACTATCCCAGGCGTGGGGTAGAGCAAGGCAGTACTATCCCAGGTGTGGGGTAGAGCAAGGCAGTACTATCCCAGGTGTGGGGTAGAGCAAGGCAGTACTATCCCAGGCCTGGGGTAGAGCAAGGCATTACTATCCCAGGCCTGGGGTAGAGCAAGGCAGTACTATCCCGGGCATGGGTTATATCAAGGCAGTACTATCCCGGGCCTGGGGTATATCAAGGCAGTACTATCCCAGGCGTGGGGTAGAGCAAGGCAGTACTATCCCAGGTGTGGGGTAGAGCAAGGCAGTTCTATCCCAGGCCTGGGGTAGAGCAAGGCATTACTATCCCAGGCCTGGGGTAGAGCAAGGCAGTACTATCCCGGGCATGGGGTATATCAAGGCAGTACTATCCCAGGCCTGGGGTAGAGCAAGGCAGTACTATCCCAGGCCTGGGGTAGAGCAAGGCAGTACTATCCCAGGCCTGCGGTAGAGCAAGGCAGTACTAGCCCAGGCCTGCGGTAGAGCAAGGCAGTACTATCCCAGGCCTGGGGCAGAGCAAGGCAGTACTATCCCAAGCCTGGGGCAGAGCAAGGTAGTACTATCCTGGGCCTGGAGCAGAGCAATGCAGCACTATCCCAGGCCTGGGGCAGAGCAAGGCAGTACTATCCCAGGCCTTGGGTAGAGCAAGGCAGTACTATCCCAGGCCTGGGGTAGAGCAAGGCAGGACTATCCCAGGCCTGGAGCAGAGCAAGGCAGTAATATCCCAGGCCTTGGGTAGAGCAAGGCAGTACCATCTCAGGTCTAATAGAGCAAGGCAGTACTATCCCAGGCCCGGGGTAGAGCAAGGCAGTACTATCCCAGGCCTGGGGCAGAGCAAGGTAGTACTATCCCAGGCCTGGGGCAGAGCAAGACAGTACTATCCCAGAGCAAGGCAGTACTATCCCAGGCCTGGGGATTATCAAGGCAGTACTATCCTGGGCCTGGGGTATATCAAGGCAGTACTATCCCGGGCCTGGGGTATATCAAGGCAGTACTATCCCGGGCATGGGGTATATCAAGGCAGTACTATCCCAGGCCTGGGGTAGAGCAAGGCAGTACTATCCCAGGCCTGGGGTATATCAAGGCAGTACTATCCCAGGCCTGGGGTATATCAAGGCAGTACTATCCCGGGCCTGGGGTATATCAAGGCAGTACTATCCCGGGCCTGGGGTAGAGCAAGGCAGTACAATCCCAGGCGTGGGGTAGAGCAAGGCAGTACTATCCTAAGCCTGAGGTATATCAAGGCAGTACTATCCCGGGCATGGGGTAGATCAAGGCAGTACTATCCCGGGCATGGGGTATATTAAGGCAGTACTATCCCGGGCCTGGGGTAGAGCAAGGCAGTACTATCCCAGGCCTGGGGTATATCAAGGCAGTACTATCCCGGGCCTGGGGTATAGCAAGGCAGTACTATCCCAGGCTTGGGGTATATCAAGGCAGTACTATATAAGGCGTGGGGTAGAGCAAGGCCGTTCTATCCCAGGCCTGGGGTATATCAAGGCAGGACTATCCCTGGCCTGGGGTATATCAAGGCAGTACTGTTCTGGGCCTGGGGAATATCAAGGCAGTACTAGCCCAGGCGTGGGATAGAGCATGGCAGTACTATCCCAGGCCTGGGGTACATCAAGGCAGTACTAACCCGGGTATGGGGTATATCAAGGCAGTACTATCCCTGGCAGGGGGTATATCAAGGGAGTACTATCCCAGGGATGGGGTATATCAAGGCAGTACTATCCCAGGGATGGGGTATATCAAGGCAGTACTATCCCAGGGATGGGGTATATCAAGGCAGTACTATCCCGGGCATGAGGTATATCAAGGCAGTACTATCCCGGGCATGGGGTAGAGCAAGGCAGCACTATCCCGGGCATGGGGTAGAGCAAGGCAGCACTATCCCGGGCATGGGGTATATAAAGGCAGCACTATCCCGGGCATGGGGTGTATCAAGGCAGTACTATCCCGGGCCTGGGGTAGAGCAAGGCAGTACTATCCCATGCCTGGGGTATATCAAGGCAGTACTATCCCGGGCCTGGGGTATATCAAGGCAGTACTATCCCAGGCGTGGGTTAGAGCAAGGCAGTACTATCCCAGGTGTGGGGTAGAGCAAGGCAGTACTATCCCAGGCCTGGGGTAGAGCAAGGCAGTACTATCCCAGGCCTGGGGTAGAGCAAGGCATTACTATCCCAGGCCTGGGGTAGAGCAAGGCAGTACTATCCCGGGCATGGGGTATATCAAGGCAGTACTATCCCGGGCCTGGGGTATATCAAGGCAGTACTATCCCAGGCGTGGGGTAGAGCAAGGCAGTACTATCCCAGGTGTGGGGTAGAGCAAGGCAGTACTATCCCAGGCCTGGGGTAGAGCAAGGCATTACTATCCCAGGCCTGGGGTAGAGCAAGGCAGTACTATCCCGGGCATGGGGTATATCAAGGCAGTACTATCCCAGGCCTGGGGTAGAGCAAGGCAGTACTATCCCAGGCCTGGGGTAGAGCAAGGCAGTACTATCCCAGGCCTGGGGTAGAGCAAGGCAGTACTATCCCAGGCCTGGGGTAGAGCAAGGCAGTACTATCCCAGGCCTGGGGTAGAGCAATGCAGTACTATCCCAGGCCTGCGGTAGAGCAAGGCAGTACTATCCCAGGCCTGGGGCAGAGCAAGGCAGTACTATACCAAGCCTGGGGCAGAGCAAGGTAGTACTATCCTGGGCCTGGAGCAGAGCAATGCAGCACTATCCCAGGCCTGGGGCAGAGCAAGGCAGTACTATCCCAGGCCTTGGGTAGAGCAAGGCAGTACTATCCCAGGCCTGGGGTAGAGCAAGGCAGGACTATCCCAGGCCTAGGGGCAGAGCAAGGCAGTACTATCCCAGGCCTGGAGCAGAGCAAGGCAGTAATATCCCAGGCCTTGGGTAGAGCAAGGCAGTACCATCTCAGGTCTAATAGAGCAAGGCAGTACTATCCCAGGGCCGGGGTAGAGCAAGGCAGTACTATCCCAGGCCTGGGGAAGAGCAAGGTAGTACTATCCCAGGCCTGGGGCAGAGCAAGACAGTACTATCCCAGAGCAAGGCAGTACTATCCGAGGCCTGGGGATCATCAAGGCAGTACTATCCTGGGCCTGGGGTATATCAAGGCAGTACTATTCCAGGCGTGGGGTAGAGCAAGTCAGTACTATCCCAGGCCTGGGGTATGGCAAGGCAGTACTATCCCAGGCCTCGGGTAGAGCAAGGCAGTACTATCCAAGGCCTGAGGTATATCAAGGGAATACTATCCCGGGCGTGGGGTAGAGCAAGGCAGTACTATCCCGGGCATGGGGTATATCAAGGCAGTACTATCCTGGGCATGGGGTATATCAAGGCAGTACTATCCCAGGCCTGGGGTAGAGCAAGGCAGTACTATCCCAGGCCTGGGGTATATCAAGGCAGTACTATCCCAGGCCTGGGGTATATCAAGGCAGTACTATCCCGGGCCTGGGGCAGAGCAAGGCAGTACAATCCCAGGCGTGGGGTAGAGCAAGGCAGTACTATTCTAAGCCTGAGGTATATCAAGGCAGTACTATCCCGGGCATGGGGTAGATCAAGGCAGTACTATCCCGGGGCATGGGGTATATTAAGGCAGTACTATCCCGGGCCTGGGATAGAGCAAGGCAGTACTATCCCAGGCCTGGGGTATATCAAGGCAGTACTATCCCGTGCCTGGGGTATAGCAAGGCAGTACTATCCCAGGATTGGGGTATATCAAGGCAGTACTATATAAGGCGTGGGGTAGAGCAAGGCCGTACTATCCCACGCCTGGGGTATATCAAGGCAGGACTATCCCTGGCCTGGGGTATATCAAGGCAGGACTATCCCGAGCCTCGGGTATATCAAGGCAGTACTGTTCTGGGCCTGGGGAATATCAAGGCAGTACTAGCCCAGGCGTGGGATAGAGCATGGCAGTACTATCCCAGGCATGGGGTACATTAAGGCAGTACTATCCCGGGCATGGGGTATATCAAGGCAGTACTATCCCAGGCATGGGGTATATCAAGGCAGTACTATCCCGGGCATGAGGTATATCAAGGCAGTACTATCCCGGGCATGAGGTAGAGCAAGGCAGCACTATCCCGGGCATGGGGTATATCAAGGCAGCACTATCCCGGGCATGGGGTATATCAAGGCAGTACTATCCCGGGCCTGAGGTAGAGCAAGGCAGTACAATCCCAGGCCTGGGGTAGAGCAAGGAAGTACTATCCAAGGCCTGGGGTAGAGCAAGGCAGGACTATCCCAGGCCTGCAGTAGAGCAAGGCAGCACTATCCCAGGCCTGGGGCAGAGCAAGGCAGTACTATCCCAGGCCTGGGGCAGAGCAAGGCAGCACTATCCCAGGCCTGGGGCAGAGCAAGGCAGTACTATCCCAGGCCTGGGGCAGAGCAAGGCAGTACTATCCCAGGCCTGGAGCAGAGCAAGGCAGCACTATCCCAGGCATGGGGTATATCAAGGCAGTACTATCCCAGGCCTGGGGTAGAGCAAGGCAGTACTATCCCAGGCCTGGGGTAGAGCAAGGCAGTACTATCCCAGGCCTGGGGTAGAGCAAGGCAGTACTATCCCAGGCCTGGGGTAGAGCAAGGCAGTACTATCCCAGGCCTGGGGTAGAGCAAGGAAGTACTATCCAAGGCCTGGGGTAGAGCAAGGCAGTACTATCCCAGGCCTGCAGTAGAGCAAGGCAGCACTATCCCAGGCCTGGGGCAGAGCAAGGCAGTACTATCCCAGGCCTGGGGCAGAGAAAGGCAGTACTATCCCAGGCCTGGAGCAGAGCAAGGCAGTACTATCCCAGGCCTGGGATAGAGCAAGGCAGGACTATCCCAGGCCTGGGGTAGAGCAAGGCAGGACTATCCCAGGCCTGGGGTAGAGCAAGGCAGTACTATCCCGGGCCTGTGGTATTTCAAGGCAGGACTATCCCGAGCCTCGGGTATATCAAGGCAGTACTGTTCCGGGCCTGGGGTATATCAAGGCAGTACTATCCCATGCATGGGATAGAGCATGGCAGTACTATCCCAGGCCTGGGGTACATCAAGGCAGTACTATCCCGGGCAGGGGGTATATCAAGGCAGTACTATCCCAGGCATGGGGTATATCAAGGCAGTACTATCCCAGGCATGGGGTATATCAAGGCAGTACTATCCCGGGCATGAGGTATATCAAGGCAGTACTATCCCGGGCATGAGGTAGAGCAAGGCAGCACTATCCCGGGCATGGGGTATATCAAGGCAGCACTATCCCGGGCATGGGGTATATCAAGGCAGTACTATCCCGGGCCTGAGGTAGAGCAAGGCAGTACTATCCCAGGCCTGGGGTAGAGCAAGGCAGTACTATCCCAGGCCTGGGGTAGAGCAAGGCAGTACTATCCCAGGCCTGGGGTAGAGCAAGGCAGTACTATCCCAGGCCTGGGGTAGAGCAAGGCAGTACTATCCCAGGCCTGGGGTAGAGCAAGGAAGTACTATCCAAGGCCTGGGGTAGAGCAAGGCAGCACTATCCCAGGCCTATGGCAGAGCAAGGCAGCACTATCCCAGGCCTGGGGCAGAGCAAGGCAGTACTATCCCAGGCCTGGGGCAGAGGAAGGCAGCACTATCCCAGGCCTGGGGCAGAGCAAGGCAGTACTATCCCAGGCCTGGGGCAGAGCAAGGCAGTACTATCCCAGGCCTGGGGCAGAGCAAGGCAGCACTATCCCGGGCATGGGGTATATCAAGGCAGTACTATCCCGGGCCTGGGGTAGAGCAAGGCAGTACTATCCCAGGCATGGGGTAGAGCAAGGCAGTACTATCCCAGGCCTGGGGTAGAGCAAGGAAGTACTATCCAAGGCCTGGGGTAGAGCAAGGCAGTACTATCCCAGGCCCGCAGTAGAGCAAGGCAGCACTATCCCAGGCCTGGGGCAGAGCAAGGCAGTACTATCCCAGGCCTGGGGCAGAGCAAGGCAGTACTATCCCAGGCCTGGAGCAGAGCAAGGCAGTACTATCCCAGGCCTGGAGCAGAGCAAGGCAGTACTATCCCAGGCCTGGGATAGAGCAAGGCAGGACTATCCCAGGCCTGGGGTAGAGCAAGGCAGGACTATCCCAGGCCTGGGGTAGAGCAAGGCAGGACTATCCCAGGCCTGGGGTAGAGCAAGGCAGGACTATCCCAGGCCTGGGGTAGAGCAAGGCAGGACTATCCCAGGCCTGGGGTAGAGCAAGGCAGGACTATCCCAGGCCTCGGGTAGAGCAAGGCAGTACTATCCCGGGCCTGTGGTATTTCAAGGCAGTACTATCCCGAGCCTCGGGTATATCAAGGCAGTACTGTTCCGGGCCTGGGGTATATCAAGGCAGTACTATCCCATGCATGGGATAGAGCATGGCAGTACTATCCCAGGCCTGGGGTACATCAAGGCAGTACTATCCCAGGCATGGGGTCTATCAAGGCAGTACTATCCCAGGCATGAGGTAGAGCAAGGCAGCACTATCCCGGCATGGGGTATATCAAGGCAGCACTATCCCGGGCATGGGGTATATCAAGGCAGCACTATCCCGGGCATGGGGTATATCAAGGCAGTACTATCCCGGGCCTGGGGTAGAGCAAGGCAGTACTATCCCAGGCCTGGGGTAGAGCAAGGCAGTACTATCCCAGGCCTGGGGTAGAGCAAGGCAGTACTATCCCAGGCCTGGGGTAGAGCAAGGCAGTACTATCCCAGGCATGGGGTAGAGCAAGGCAGTACTATCCCAGGCCTGGGGTAGAGCAAGGCAGTACTATCCCAGGCCTGGGGTAGAGCAAGGAAGTACTATCCAAGGCCTGGGGTAGAGCAAGGCAGTACTATCCCAGGCCTAGGGCAGAGCAAGGTAGTACTATCCTGGGCCTGGAGCAGAGCAATGCAGCACTATCCCAGGCCTGGGGCAGAACAAGGCAGTACTATCCCAGGCCTAGGGCAGAGCAAGGTAGTACTATCCTGGGCCTGGAGCAGAGCAATGTAGCACTATCCCAGGCCTGGGGCAGAACAAGGCAGTACTATCCCATGCCTTGGGTTATCGCAATGCAGTACTATCCCAGGCCTCGGGTAGAGCAAGGCAGGACTATCCCAGGCCTAGGGGCAGAGCAAGGCAGTACTATCCCAGGCCTGGAGCAGAGCAAGGCAGTACTATCCCATGCCTTGGGTAGAGCAAGGCAGTACCATCTCAGGTCTAATAGAGCAAGGCAGTACTGTCCCAGGCTCGGGATAGAGCAAGGCAGTACTATCCCAGGCCTGGGGCAGAGCAAGGTAGTACTATCCCAAGCCTGGGGCAGAGCAAGACAGTACTATCCCAGAGCAAGGCAGTACTATCCCAGGCCTGGGGTATATCAAGGCAGTACTATCCTGGGGTATATCAAGGCAGTACTATCCCAGGCGTGGGGTAGAGCAAGTCAGTACTATCCCAGGCCTGGGGTATGGCAAGGCAGTACTATCCCAGGCCTGGGGTAGAGCAAGGCAGTACTATTCCAGGCCTGGGGTATATCAAGGCAGTACTATCCTGGGGTATATCAAGGCAGTACTATCCCAAGCCTGAGGTATATCAAGGCAGTACTATTCCGGGAATGGGGTAGATCAAGGCAGTACTATCCCGGGCATGGGGTATATCAAGGCAGTACTATCCCGGGCTTGGGGTAGAGTAAGGCAGTACTACCCCAGGCCTGGGGTATATCAAGGCAGTACTATCCTGGGCCTGGGGTATATCAAGGCAGTACTATCCCGGGCTTGGGGTATATCAAGGCAGTACTACCCCAGGCCGAGGGTATATCAAGGCAGTACTATCCCGGGCCTGGGGTATAGCAAGGCAGTACTATCCCGAGCCCCGGGTATATCAAGGCAGTACTATCCCGGGCCTGGGGTATATCAAGGCAGTACTATGCCAGGCGTGGGATAGAGCAAGGCAGTACTATCCCAGGCGTGGGGTAGAGCAAGGCAGTACGATCCCAGGCCTGGAGTACATCAAGGCAGTACTATCCTGGGCATGGGGTATATCAAGGCAGTACTATCCCAGGCCTGGGGTAGAGCAAGGCAGTACTATCCCAGGCCTGGGGTATATCAAGGCAGTACTATCCCAGGCCTGGGGTATATCAAGGCAGTACTATCCCGGGCCTGGGGTATATCAAGGCAGTACTATCCCGGGCCTGGGGTATATCAAGGCAGTACTATCCCGGGCCTGGGGTAGAGCAAGGCAGTATAATCCCAGGCGTGGGGTAGAGCAAGGCAGTACTATCCTAAGCCTGAGGTATATCAAGGCAGTACTATCCCGGGCATGGGGTAGATCAAGGCAGTACTATCCCGGGCATGGGGTATATTAAGGCAGTACTATCCCGGGCCTGGGGTAGAGCAATGCAGTACTATCCCAGGCCTGGGGTGTATCAAGGCAGTACTATCCCGGGCCTGGGGTATAGCAAGGCAGTACTAACCCAGGCTTGGAGTATATCAAGGCAGTACTATATAAGGCGTGGGGTAGAGCAAGGCCGTACTATCCCAGTCCTGGGGTATATCAAGGCAGGACTACCCCTGGCCTGGGGTATATCAAGGCAGGACTATCCCGAGCCTCGGGTATATCAAGGCAGTACTGTTCTGGGCCTGGGGTATATCAAGGCAGTACTATCCCAGGCATGGGATAGAGCATGGCAGTACTATCCCAGGCCTGGGGTACATCAAGGCAGTACTATCCCGGGTATGGGGTATATCAAGGCAGTACTATCCCTGGCAGGGGGTATATCAAGGCAGTACTATCCCGGGCATGGGGTATATCAAGGCAGTACTATCCCAGGCATGGTGTATATCAAGGCAGTACTATCCCGGGCATGAGGTATATCAAGGCAGTACTATCCCGGGCATGGGGTAGAGCAAGGCAGCACTATCCCAGGCCTGGGGTAGAGCAAGGCAGTACTATCACGGGCCTGGGGTAGAGCAAGGCAGTACTATCCCATGCCTGGGGTAGAGCAAGGAAGTACTATCCAAGGCCTGGGGTAGAGCAAGGAAGTACTATCCAAGGCCTGGGGCAGAGCAAGGCAGTACTATCCCAGGCCTGCAGTAGAGCAAGGCAGCACTATCCCAGGCCTGGGGCAGAGCAAGGCAGCACTATCCCAGGCCTGGGGCAGAGCAAGGCAGTACTATCCCAGGCCTGGAGCAGAGCAAGGCAGTACTATCCCAGGCCTGGGATAGAGCAAGGCAGGACTATCCGAGGCCTGGGGTAGAGCAAGGCAGGACTATCCCGGGCCTGGGGTATATCAAGGCAGGACTATCCCGAGCCTCGGGTATATCAAGGCAGTACTGTTACGGGCCTGGGGTATATCAAGGCAGTACTATCCCAGGCCTGGGGTACATCAAGGCAGTACTATCCCAGGCATGTGGTATATCAAGGCAGTACTATCCCGGGCAGGGGGTATATCAAGGCAGTACTATCCCAGGCATGGGGTATATCAAGGCAGTACTATCCCAGGCATGGGGTATATCAAGGCAGTACTATCCCAGGCATGGGGTATATCAAGGCAGTACTATCCCGGGCATGAGGTATATCAAGGCAGTACTATCCTGGGCATGGGGTAGAGCAAGGCAGCACTATCCCGGGCATGGGGTATATCAAGGCAGCACTATCCCGGGCATGGGGTATATCAAGGCAGTACTATCCCGGGCCTGGGGTAGAGCAAGGCAGTACTATCCCAGGCCTGGGGTAGAGCAAGGCAGTACTATCCCAGGACTGGGGTAGAGCAAGGCAGTACTATCCCAGGCCTGGGGTAGAGCAAGGCAGTACTATCCCAGGCCTGGAGTAGAGCAAGGAAGTACTATTCAAGGCCTGGGGTATATCAAGGCAGTACTATCCTGGGCACGGGGTATATCAAGGCAGTACTATCCCAGGCGTGGGGTAGAGCAAGGCAGTACTATCCCAGGCGTGGGGTAGAGCAAGGCAGTACTATCCCGGGCATGGGGTATATCAAGGCAGTACTATCCTGGGCATGGGGTATATCAAGGCAGTACTATCCCAGGACTGGGGTAGAGCAAGGCAGTACTATCCCAGGCCTGGGGTATATCAAGGCAGTACTATCCCAGGCCTGGGGTATATCAAGGCAGTACTATCCCGGGCCTGGGGTAGAGCAAGGCAGTACAATCCCAGGCGTGGGGTAGAGCAAGGCAGTACTATCCTAAGCCTGATGTATATCAAGGCAGTACGATCCCGGGCATGGGGTAGATCAAGGCAGTACTATCCCGGGGCATGGGGTATATTAAGGCAGTACTATCCGGGCCTGGGATAGAGCAAGGCAGTACTATCCCAGGCCTGGGGTATATCAAGGCAGTACTATCCCGTGCCTGGGGTATAGCAAGGCAGTACTATCCCAGGCTTGGGGTATATCAAGGCAGTACTATATAAGGCGTGGGGTAGAGCAAGGCCGTACTATCCCAGGCCTGGGGTATATCAAGGCAGGACTATCCCTGGCTTGGGGTATATCAAGGCAGGACTATCCCGAGCCTCGGGTATATCAAGGCAGTACTGTTCTGGGCCTGGGGAATATCAAGGCAGTACTAGCCCAGGCGTGGGATAGAGCATGGCAGTACTATCCCAGGCCTGGGGTATATCAAGGCAGTACTATCCCAGGCATGGGGTATATCAAGGCAGTACTATCCCGGGCATGAGGTATATCAAGGCAGTACTATCCCGGGCATGAGGTAGAGCAAGGCAGCACTATCCCGGGCATGGGGTATATCAAGGCAGCACTATCCCGGGCATGGGGTATATCAAGGCAGTACTATCCCGGGCCTGGGGTAGAGCAAGGCAGTACTATCCCAGGCCTGGGGTAGAGCAAGGCAGTACTATCCCAGGCCTGGGGTAGAGCAAGGCAGTACTATCCCAGGCCTGGGGTAGAGCAAGGCAGTACTATCCCAGGCCTGGGGTAGAGCAAGGAAGTACTATCCAAGGCCTGGGGTAGAGCAAGGCAGTACTATCCCAGGCCTGCAGTAGAGCAAGGCAGCACTATCCCAAGCCTGGGGCAGAGCAAGGCAGTACTATCCCAGGCCTGGGGCAGAGCAAGGCAGCACTGTCCCAGGCCTGGGGCAGAGCAAGGCAGCACTGTCCCAGGCCTGGGGCAGAGCAAGGCAGTACTATCCCAGGCCTGGAGCAGAGCAAGGCAGCACTATCCCGGGCATGGGGTATATCAAGGCAGTACTATCCCGGGCCTGGGGTAGAGCAAGGCAGTACTATCCCAGGCCTGGGGTAGAGCAAGGCAGTACTATCCCAGGCCTGGGGTAGAGCAAGGCAGTACTATCCCAGGCCTGGGGTAGAGCAAGGCAGTACTATCCCAGGCCTGGGGTAGAGCAAGGCAGTACTATCCCAGGCCTGGGGTAGAGCAAGGCAGCACTATCCCAGGCCTGGGGCAGAGCAAGGCAGTACTATCCCAGGCCTGGGGCAGAGCAAGGCAGTACTATCCCAGGCCTGGGGCAGAGCAAGGCAGTACTATCCCAGGCCTGGAGCAGAGCAAGGCAGTACTATCCCAGGCCTGGGGTAGAGCAAGGCAGGACTATCCCAGGCCTGGGGTAGAGCAAGGCAGGACTATCCCAGGCCTGGGGTAGAGCAAGGCAGGACTATCCCAGGCCTGGGGTAGAGCAAGGCAGTACTATCCCGGGCCTGTGGTATATCAAGGCAGGACTATCCCGAGCCTCGGGTATATCAAGGCAGTACTGTTCCGGGCCTGGGGTACATCAAGGCAGTACTATCCCAGGCATGGGGTATATCAAGGCAGTACTATCCCGGGCAGGGGGTATATCAAGGCAGTACTATCCCGGGCATGGGGTATATCAAGGCAGTACTATCCCAGGCATGGGGTATATCAAGGCAGTACTATCCCGGGCATGAGGTATATCAAGGCAGTACTATCCCAGGCATGGGGTAGAGCAAGGCAGCACTATCCCGGGAATGGGGTATATCAAGGCAGTACTATCCCGGGCCTGGGGTAGAGCAAGGCAGTACTATCCCGGGCCTGGGGTAGAGCAAGGCAGTGCTATCCCGGGCCTGGGGTAGAGCAAGGCAGTGCTATCCCAGGCCTGGGGTAGAGCAAGGCAGTACTATCCCAGGCCTGGGGTAGAGCAAGGCAGTACTATCCCAGGCATGGGGTAGAGCAAGGCAGTACTATCCCAGGCCTGGGGTAGAGCAAGGCAGTACTATCCCAGGCCTGGGGTAGAGCAAGGAAGTACTATCCAAGGCCTGGGGTAGAGCAAGGCAGTACTATCCCAGGCCTGCAGTAGAGCAAGGCAGCACTATCCCAGGCCTGGGGCAGAGCAAGGCAGTACTATCCCAGGCCTGGGGCAGAGCAAGGCAGGACTATCCCAGGCCTGGGGTAGAGCAAGGCAGTACTATCCCGGGCCTGGGGTAGAGCAAGGCAGTACTATCCCGGGCCTGGGGTAGAGCAAGGCAGTACTATCCCAGGCATGGGGCAGAGCAAGGCAGTACTATCCCAGGCCTAGGGCAGAGCAAGGTAGTACTATCCTGGGCCTGGAGCAGAGCAATGCAGCACTATCCCAGGCCTGGGGCAGAACAAGGCAGTACTATCCCAGGCCTAGGGCAGAGCAAGGTAGTACTATCCTGGGCCTGGAGCAGAGCAATGCAGCACTATCCCAGGCCTGGGGCAGAACAAGGCAGTACTATCCCATGCCTTGGGTTATCGCAATGCAGTACTATCCCAGGCCTCGGGTAGAGCAAGGCAGGACTATCCCAGGCCTAGGGGCAGAGCAAGGCAGTACTATCCCAGGCCTGGAGCAGAGCAAGGCAGTATTATCCCATGCCTTGGGTAGAGCAAGGCAGTACCATCTCAGGTCTAATAGAGCAAGGCAGTACTATCCCAGGCCTGGGGCAGAGCAAGGTAGTACTATCCCAAGCCTGGGGCAGAGCAAGAGAGTACTATCCCAGAGCAAGGCAGTACTATCCCGGGCATGGGGTAGATCAAGGCAGTACTATCCCGGGCATGGGGTATATTAAGGCAGTACTATCCCGGGCCTGGGGTAGAGCAATGCAGTACTATCCCAGGCCTGGGGTATATCAAGGCAGTACTATCCCGGGCCTGGGGTATAGCAAGGCAGTACTAACCCAGGCTTGGAGTATATCAAGGCAGTACTATATAAGGCGTGGGGTAGAGCAAGGCCGTACTATCCCAGTCCTGGGGTATATCAAGGCAGGACTACCCCTGGCCTGGGGTATATCAAGGCAGGACTATCCCGAGCCTCGGGTATATCAAGGCAGTACTGTTCTGGGCCTGGGGTATATCAAGGCAGTACTATCCCAGGCATGGGATAGAGCATGGCAGTACTATCCCAGGCATGGGGTATATCAAGGCAGTACTATCCCGGGTATGGGGTATATCAAGGCAGTACTATCCCTGGCAGGGGGTATATCAAGGCAGTACTATCCCGGGCATGGGGTATATCAAGGCAGTACTATCCCAGGCATGGTGTATATCAAGGCAGTACTATCCCGGGCATGAGGTATATCAAGGCAGTACTATCCCGGGCATGGGGTAGAGCAAGGCAGCACTATCCCGGGCATGGGGTATATCAAGGCAGCACTATCCTGGGCATGGGGTATATCAAGGCAGTACTATCCCGGGCATGGGGTAGAGCAAGGCAGTACTATCCCAGGCCTGGGGTAGAGCAAGGCAGTACTATCACAGGCCTGGGGTAGAGCAAGGCAGTACTATCCCATGCCTGGGGTAGAGCAAGGAAGTACTATCCAAGGCCTGGGGTAGAGCAAGGAAGTACTATCCAAGGCCTGGGGTAGAGCAAGGCAGTACTATCCCAGGCCTGCAGTAGAGCAAGGCAGCACTATCCCAGGCCTGGGGCAGAGCAAGGCAGCACTATCCCAGGCCTGGGGCAGAGCAAGGCAGCACTATCCCAGGCCTGGAGCAGAGCAAGGCAGTACTATCCCAGGCCTGGGATAGAGCAAGGCAGGACTATCCGAGGCCTGGGGTAGAGCAAGGCAGGACTATCCCGGGCCTGGGGTATATCAAGGCAGGACTATCCCGAGCCTCGGGTATATCAAGGCAGAACTGTTACGGGCCTGGGGTATATCAAGGCAGTACTATCCCAGGCCTGGGGTACATCAAGGCAGTACTATCCCAGGCATGTGGTATATCAAGGCAGTACTATCCCGGGCAGGGGGTATATCAAGGCAGTACTATCCCAGGCATGGGGTATATCAAGGCAGTACTATCCCAGGCATGGGGTATATCAAGGCAGTACTATCCCGGGCATGAGGTATATCAAGGCAGTACTATCCCGGGCATGGGGTAGAGCAAGGCAGCACTATCCCGGGCATGGGGTATATCAAGGCAGCACTATCCCGGGCATGGGGTATATCAAGGCAGTACTATCCCGGGCCTGGGGTAGAGCAAGGCAGTACTATCCCAGGCCTGGGGTAGAGCAAGGCAGTACTATCCCAGGACTGGGGTAGAGCAAGGCAGTACTATCCCAGGCCTGGGGTAGAGCAAGGCAGTACTATCCCAGGCCTGGGGTAGAGCAAGGCAGTACTATCCCAGGCCTGGAGTAGAGCAAGGAAGTACTATTCAAGGCCTGGGGTATATCAAGGCAGTACTATCCTGGGCACGGGGTATATCAAGGCAGTACTATCCCAGGCGTGGGGTAGAGCAAGGCAGTACTATCCCAGGCGTGGGGTAGAGCAAGGCAGTACTATCCCGGGCATGGGGTATATCAAGGCAGTACTATCCTGGGCATGGGGTATATCAAGGCAGTACTATCCCAGGACTGGGGTAGAGCAAGGCAGTACTATCCCAGGCCTGGGGTATATCAAGGCAGTACTATCCCAGGCCTGGGGTAGAGCAAGGCAGTACTATCCCAGGCCTGGGGTAGAGCAAGGCAGTACAATCCCAGGCGTGGGGTAGAGCAAGGCAGTACTATCCTAAGCCTGATGTATATCAAGGCAGTACGATCCCGGGCATGGGGTAGATCAAGGCAGTACTATCCCGGGGCATGGGGTATATTAAGGCAGTACTATCCGGGCCTGGGATAGAGCAAGGCAGTACTATCCCAGGCCTGGGGTATATCAAGGCAGTACTATCCCGTGCCTGGGGTATAGCAAGGCAGGACTATCCCTGGCTTGGGGTATATCAAGGCAGGACTATCCCGAGCCTCGGATATATCAAGGCAGTACTGTTCTGGGCCTGGGGAATATCAAGGCAGTACTAGCCCAGGCGTGGGATAGAGCATGGCAGTACTATCCCAGGCCTGGGGTACATTAAGGCAGTACTATCCCGGGCATGGGGTATATCAAGGCAGTACTATCCCAGGCATGGGGTATATCAAGGCAGTACTATCCCGGGCATGAGGTATATCAAGGCAGTACTATCCCGGGCATGAGGTAGAGCAAGGCAGCACTATCCCGGGCATGGGGTATATCAAGGCAGCACTATCCCGGGCATGGGGTATATCAAGGCAGCACTATCCCGGGCCTGGGGTAGAGCAAGGCAGTACTATCCCAGGCCTGGGGTAGAGCAAGGCAGTACTATCCCAGGCCTGGGGTAGAGCAAGGCAGTACTATCCCAGGCCTGGGGTAGAGCAAGGCAGTACTATCCCAGGCCTGGGGTAGAGCAAGGCAGTACTATCCCAGGCCTGCAGTAGAGCAAGGCAGCACTATCCCAGGCCTGGGGCAGAGCAAGGCAGTACTATCCCAGGCCTGGGGCAGAGCAAGGCAGTACTATCCCAGGCCTGGAGCAGAGCAAGGCAGTACTATCCCAGGCCTGGGATAGAGCAAGGCAGGACTATCCCAGGCCTGGGGTAGAGCAAGGCAGGACTATCCCAGGCCTGGGGTAGAGCAAGGCAGGACTATCCCAGGCCTGGGGTAGAGCAAGGCAGGACTATCCCAGGCCTGGGGTAGAGCAAGGCAGTACTATCCCGGGCCTGTGGTATATCAAGGCAGGACTATCCCGAGCCTCGGGTATATCAAGGCAGTACTGTTCCGGGCCTGGGGTACATCAAGGCAGTACTATCCCAGGCATGGGGTATATCAAGGCAGTACTATCCCGGGCAGGGGGTATATCAAGGCAGTACTATCCCGGGCATGGGGTATATCAAGGCAGTACTATCCCAGGCATGGGGTATATCAAGGCAGTACTATCCCGGGCATGAGGTATATCAAGGCAGTACTATCCCGGGCATGGGGTAGAGCAAGGCAGCACTATCCCGGGCATGGGGTATATCAAGGCAGCACTATCCCGGGAATGGGGTATATCAAGGCAGTACTATCCCGGGCCTGGGGTAGAGCAAGGCAGTACTATCCCAGGCCTGGGGTAGAGCAAGGCAGTACTATCCCAGGCATGGGGTAGAGCAAGGCAGTACTATCCCAGGCCTGGGGTAGAGCAAGGCAGTACTATCCCAGGCCTGGGGTAGAGCAAGGAAGTACTATCCAAGGCCTGGGGTAGAGCAAGGCAGTACTATCCCAGGCCTGCAGTAGAGCAAGGCAGCACTATCCCAGGCCTGGGGCAGAGCAAGGCAGTACTATCCCAGGCCTGGGGCAGAGCAAGGCAGTACTATCCCAGGCCTGGAGCAGAGCAAGGCAGTACTATCCCAGGCCTGGGATAGAGCACGGCAGGACTATCCCAGGCCTGGGGTAGAGCAAGGCAGGACTATCCCAGGCCTGGGGTAGAGCAAGGCAGTACTATCCCGGGCCTGGGGTATAGCAAGGCAGTACTATCCCAGGCATGGGGCAGAGCAAGGCAGTACTATCCCAGGCCTAGGGCAGAGCAAGGTAGTACTATCCTGGGCCTGGAGCAGAGCAATGCAGCACTATCCCAGGCCTGGGGCAGAACAAGGCAGTACTATCCCAGGCCTAGGGCAGAGCAAGGTAGTACTATCCTGGGCCTGGAGCAGAGCAATGCAGCACTATCCCAGGCCTGGGGCAGAACAAGGCAGTACTATCCCATGCCTTGGGTTATCGCAATGCAGTACTATCCCAGGCCTCGGGTAGAGCAAGGCAGGACTATCCCAGGCCTAGGGGCAGAGCAAGGCAGTACTATCCCAGGCCTGGAGCAGAGCAAGGCAGTATTATCCCATGCCTTGGGTAGAGCAAGGCAGTACCATCTCAGGTCTAAGAGCAAGGCAGTACTGTCCCAGGCTCGGGATAGAGCAAGGCAGTACTATCCCAGGCCTGGGGCAGAGCAAGGTAGTACTATCCCAAGCCTGGGGCAGAGCAAGACAGTACTATCCCAGAGCAAGGCAGTACTATCCCAGGCCTGGGGTATATCAAGGCAGTACTATCCCAGGCCTGGGGTATATCAAGGCAGTACTATCCCGGGCCTGGGGTAGAGCAAGGCAGTACAATCCCAGGCGTGGGGTAGAGCAAGGCAGTACTATCCTAAGCCTGAGGTATATCAAGGCAGTACGATCCCGGGCATGGGGTAGATCAAGGCAGTACTATCCCGGGGCATGGGGTATATTAAGGCAGTACTATCCCGGGCCTGGGATAGAGCAAGGCAGTACTATCCCAGGCCTGGGGTATATCAAGGCAGTACTATCCCGTGCCTGGGGCATAGCAAGGCAGTACTATCCCAGGCTTGGGGTATATCAAGGCAGTACTATATAAGGCGTGGGGTAGAGCAAGGCCGTACTATCCCAGGCCTGGGGTATATCAAGGAAGGACTATCCCTGGCCTGGGGTATATCAAGGCAGGACTATCCCGAGCCTCGGGTATATCAAGGCAGTACTGTTCTGGGCCTGGGGAATATCAAGGCAGTACTAGCCCAGGCGTGGGATAGAGCATGGCAGTACTATCCCAGGCCTGGGGTACATTAAGGCAGTACTATCCCGGGCATGGGGTATATCAAGGCAGTACTATCCCAGGCATGGGGTATATCAAGGCAGTACTATCCCGGGCATGAGGTATATCAAGGCAGTACTATCCCGGGCATGAGGTAGAGCAAGGCAGCACTATCCCGGGCATGGGGTATATCAAGGCAGCACTATCCCGGGCATGGGGTATATCAAGGCAGTACTATCCCGGGCCTGGGGTAGAGCAAGGCAGTACTATCCCAGGCCTGGGGTAGAGCAAGGCAGTACTATCCCAGGCCTGGGGTAGAGCAAGGCAGTACTATCCCAGGCCTGGGGTAGAGCAAGGCAGTACTATCCCAGGCCTGGGGTAGAGCAAGGAAGTACTATCCAAGGCCTGGGGTAGAGCAAGGCAGTACTATCCCAGGCCTGCAGTAGAGCAAGGCAGCACTATCCCAGGCCTGGGGCAGAGCAAGGCAGTACTATCCCAGGCCTGGGGCAGAGCAAGGCAGCACTGTCCCAGGCCTGGGGCAGAGCAAGGCAGTACTATCCCAGGCCTGGGGCAGAGCAAGGCAGTACTATCCCAGTCCTGGAGCAGAGCAAGGCAGCACTATCACGGGCATGGGGTATATCAAGGCAGTACTATCCCGGGCCTGGGGTAGAGCAAGGCAGTACTATCCCAGGCCTGGGGTAGAGCAAGGCAGTACTATCCCAGGCCTGGGGTAGAGCAAGGCAGTACTATCCCAGGCCTGGGGTAGAGCAAGGCAGTACTATCCCAGGCCTGGGGGAGAGCAAGGAAGTACTATCCAAGGCCTGGGGTAGAGCAAGGCAGTACTATCCCAGGCCTGCAGTAGAGCAAGGCAGCACTATCCCAGGCCTGGGGCAGAGCAAGGCAGTACTATCCCAGGCCTGGGGCAGAGCAAGGCAGTACTATCCCAGGCCTGGGGCAGAGCAAGGCAGTACTATCCCAGGCCTGGAGCAGAGCAAGGCAGTACTATCCCAGGCCTGGGATAGAGCAAGGCAGGACTAACCCAGGCCTGGGGTAGAGCAAGGCAGGACTATCCCAGGCCTGGGGTAGAGCAAGGCAGTACTATCCCGGGCCTGTGGTATATCAAGGCAGGACTATCCCGAGCCTCGGGTATATCAAGGCAGTACTGTTCCGGGCCTGGGGTACATCAAGGCAGTACTATCCCAGGCATGGGGTATATCAAGGCAGTACTATCCCGGGCAGGGGGTATATCAAGGCAGTACTATCCCGGGCAGGGGGTATATCAAGGCAGTACTATCCCGGGCATGGGGTATATCAAGGCAGTACTATCCCAGGCATGGGGTATATCAAGGCAGTACTATCCCGGGCATGAGGTATATCAAGGCAGTACTATCCCGGGCATGGGGTAGAGCAAGGCAGCACTATCCCGGGCATGGGGTATATCAAGGCAGCACTATCCCGGGAATGGGGTATATCAAGGCAGTACTATCCCGGGCCTGGGGTAGAGCAAGGCAGTGCTATCCCAGGCCTGGGGTAGAGCAAGGCAGTACTATCCCAGGCCTGGGGTAGAGCAAGGCAGTACTATCCCAGGCCTGGGGTAGAGCAAGGCAGTACTATCCCAGGCATGGGGTAGAGCAAGGCAGTACTATCCCAGGCATGGGGTAGAGCAAGGCAGTACTATCCCAGGCCTGGGGTAGAGCAAGGCAGTACTATCCCGGGCCTGGGGTATATCAAGGCAGTACTATCCCGGGCCTGGGGTAGAGCAAGGCAGTACAATCCCAGGCGTGGGGTAGAGCAAGGCAGTACTATCCTAAGCCTGAGGTATATCAAGGCAGTACGATCCCGGGCATGGGGTAGATCAAGGCAGTACTATCCCGGGGCATGGGGTATATTAAGGCAGTACTATCCCGGGCCTGGGATAGAGCAAGGCAGTACTATCCCAGGCCTGGGGTATATCAAGGCAGTACTATCCCGTGCCTGGGGTATAGCAAGGCAGTACTATCCCAGGCTTGGGGTATATCAAGGCAGTACTATATAAGGCGTGGGGTAGAGCAAGGCCGTACTATCCCAGGCCTGGGGTATATCAAGGCAGGACTATCCCTGGCCTGGGGTATATCAAGGCAGGACTATCCCGAGCCTCGGGTATATCAAGGCAGTACTGTTCTGGGCCTGGGGAATATCAAGGCAGTACTAGCCCAGGCGTGGGATAGAGCATGGTAGTACTATCCCAGGCCTGGGGTACATTAAGGCAGTACTATCCCGGGCATGGGGTATATCAAGGCAGTACTATCCCAGGCATGAGGTATATCAAGGCAGTACTATCCCGGGCATGAGGTATATCAAGGCAGTACTATCCCGGGCATGAGGTAGAGCAAGGCAGCACTATCCCGGGCATGGGGTATATCAAGGCAGCACTATCCCGGGCATGGGGTATATCAAGGCAGTACTATCCCAGGCCTGGGGTAGAGCAAGGCAGTACTATCCCAGGCCTGGGGTAGAGCAAGGCAGTACTATCCCAGGCCTGGGGTAGAGCAAGGCAGTACTATCCCAGGCCTGGGGTAGAGCAAGGCAGTACTATCCCAGGCCTGGGGTAGAGCAAGGCAGTACTATCCCAGGCCTGGGGCAGAGCAAGGCAGTACTATCCCAGGCCTGGGGCAGAGCAAGGCAGTACTATCCCAGGCCTGGGGCAGAGCAAGGCAGCACTGTCCCAGGCCTGGGGCAGAGCAAGGCAGTACTATCCCAGGCCTGGGGCAGAGCAAGGCAGCACTGTCCCAGGCCTGGGGCAGAGCAAGGCAGTACTATCCAAGGCCTGGGGTAGAGCAAGGCAGTACTATCCCAGGCCTGCAGTAGAGCAAGGCAGCACTATCCCAAGCCTGGGGCAGAGCAAGGCAGTACTATCCCAGGCCTGGGGCAGAGCAAGGCAGCACTGTCCCAGGCCTGGGGCAGAGCAAGGCAGTACTATCCCAGGCCTGGGGCAGAGCAAGGCAGTACTATCCCAGGCCTGGAGCAGAGCAAGGCAGCACTATCCCGGGCATGGGGTATATCAAGGCAGTACTATCCCGGGCCTGGGGTAGAGCAAGGCAGTACTATCCCAGGCCTGGGGTAGAGCAAGGCAGTACTATCCCAGGCCTGGGGTAGAGCAAGGCAGTACTATCCCAGGCCTGGGGTAGAGCAAGGCAGTACTATCCCAGGCCTGCAGTAGAGCAAGGCAGTACTATCCCAGGCCTGGGGCAGAGCAAGGCAGTACTATCCCAGGCCTGGGGCAGAGCAAGGCAGCACTGTCCCAGGCCTGGGGCAGAGCAAGGCAGTACTATCCCAGGCCTGGGGCAGAGCAAGGCAGTACTATCCCAGGCCTGGAGCAGAGCAAGGCAGCACTATCCCGGGCATGGGGTATATCAAGGCAGTACTATCCCGGGCCTGGGGTAGAGCAAGGCAGTACTATCCCAGGCCTGGGGTAGAGCAAGGCAGTACTATCCCAGGCATGGGGTAGAGCAAGGCAGTACTATCCCAGGCCTGGGGTAGAGCAAGGCAGTACTATCCCAGGCCTGGGGTAGAGCAAGGCAGTACTATCCCAGGCCTGCAGTAGAGCAAGGCAGCACTATCCCAGGCCTGGGGCAGAGCAAGGCAGTACTATCCCAGGCCTGGGGCAGAGCAAGGCAGTACTATCCCAGGCCTGGGGCAGAGCAAGGGAGTACTATCCCAGGCCTGGAGCAGAGCAAGGCAGTACTATCCCAGGCCTGGGATAGAGCAAGGCAGGACTATCCCAGGCCTGGGGTAGAGCAAGGCAGGACTATCCCAGGCCTGGGGGTAGAGCAAGGCAGTACTATCCCGGGCCTGTGGTATATCAAGGCAGGACTATCCCGAGCCTCGGGTATATCAAGGCAGTACTGTTCCGGGCCTGGGGTACATCAAGGCAGTACTATCCCAGGCATGGGGTATATCAAGGCAGTACTATCCCGGGCAGGGGGTATATCAAGACAGTACTATCCCGGGCATGGGGTATATCAAGGCAGTACTATCCCAGGCATGGGGTATATCAAGGCAGTACTATCCCGGGCATGAGGTATATCAAGGCAGTACTATCCCGGGCATGGGGTAGAGCAAGGCAGCACTATCCCGGGCATGGGGTATATAAAGGCAGCACTATCCCGGGAATGGGGTATATCAAGGCAGTACTATCCCGGGCCTGGGGTAGAGCAAGGCAGTACTATCCAAGGCCTGGGGTAGAGCAAGGCAGTACTATCCCAGGCCTGGGGTAGAGCAAGGAAGTACTATCCAAGGCCTGGGGTAGAGCAAGGCAGTACTATCCCAGGCCTGCAGTAGAGCAAGGCAGCACTATCCCAGGCCTGGGGCAGAGCAAGGCAGTACTATCCCAGGCCTGGGGCAGAGCAAGGCAGTACTATCCCAGGCCTGGAGCAGAGCAAGGCAGTACTATCCCAGGCCTGGGATAGAGCACGGCAGGACTATCCCAGGCCTGGGGTAGAGCAAGGCAGGACTATCCCAGGCCTGGGGTAGAGCAAGGCAGGACTATCCCAGGCCTGGGGTAGAGCAAGGCAGTACTATCCCGGGCCTGGGGTATAGCAAGGCAGTACTATCCCAGGCATGGGGCAGAGCAAGGCAGTACTATCCCAGGCCTAGGGCAGAGCAAGGTAGTACTATCCTGGGCCTGGAGCAGAGCAATGCAGCACTATCCCAGGCCTGGGGCAGAACAAGGCAGTACTATCCCAGGCCTAGGGCAGAGCAAGGTAGTACTATCCTGGGCCTGGAGCAGAGCAATGCAGCACTATCCCAGGCCTGGGGCAGAACAAGGCAGTAGTATCCCATGCCTTGGGTTATCGCAATGCAGTACTATCCCAGGCCTCGGGTAGAGCAAGGCAGGACTATCCCAGGCCTAGGGGCAGAGCAAGGCAGTACTATCCCAGGCCTGGAGCAGAGCAAGGCAGTACTATCCCATGCCTTGGGTAGAGCAAGGCAGTACTGTCCCAGGCTCGGGATAGAGCAAGGCAGTACTATCCCAAGCCTGGGGCAGAGCAAGACAGTACTATCCCAGAGCAAGGCAGTACTATCCCAGGCCTGGGGTATATCAAGGCAGTACTATCCCAGGCCTGGGGTATATCAAGGCAGTACTATCCCGGGCCTGGGGTAGAGCAAGGCAGTACAATCCCAGGCGTGGGGTAGAGCAAGGCAGTACTATCCTAAGCCTGAGGTATATCAAGGCAGTACGATCCCGGGCATGGGGTAGATCAAGGCAGTACTATCCCGGGGCATGGGGTATATTAAGGCAGTACTATCCCGGGCCTGGGATAGAGCAAGGCAGTACTATCCCAGGCCTGGGGTATATCAAGGCAGTACTATCCCGTGCCTGGGGCATAGCAAGGCAGTACTATCCCAGGCTTGGGGTATATCAAGGCAGTACTATATAAGGCGTGGGGTAGAGCAAGGCCGTACTATCCCAGGCCTGGGGTATATCAAGGCAGGACTATCCCTGGCCTGGGGTATATCAAGGCAGGACTATCCCGAGCCTCGGGTATATCAAGGCAGTACTGTTCTGGGCCTGGGGAATATCAAGGCAGTACTAGCCCAGGCGTGGGATAGAGCATGGCAGTACTATCCCAGGCCTGGGGTACATTAAGGCAGTACTATCCCGGGCATGGGGTATATCAAGGCAGTACTATCCCAGGCATGGGGTATATCAAGGCAGTACTATCCCGGGCATGAGGTATATCAAGGCAGTACTATCCCGGGCATGAGGTAGAGCAAGGCAGCACTATCCCGGGCATGGGGTATATCAAGGCAGGACAATCCCAGTCCTGGAGCAGAGCAAGGCAGCACTGTCCCACGCCTGGGGCAGAGCAAGGCAGTACTATCCCAGGCCTGGGGCAGAGCAAGGCAGTACTATCCCAGTCCTGGAGCAGAGCAAGGCAGCACTATCACGGGCATGGGGTATATCAAGGCAGTACTATCCCGGGCCTGGGGTAGAGCAAGGCAGTACTATCCCAGGCCTGGGGTAGAGCAAGGCAGTACTATCCCAGGCCTGGGGTAGAGCAAGGCAGTACTATCCCAGGCCTGGGGTAGAGCAAGGAAGTACTATCCAAGGCCTGGGGTAGAGCAAGGCAGTACTATCCCAGGCCTGCAGTAGAGCAAGGCAGCACTATCCCAGGCCTGGGGCAGAGCAAGGCAGTACTATCCCAGGCCTGGGGCAGAGCAAGGCAGTACTATCCCAGGCCTGGAGCAGAGCAAGGCAGTACTATCCCAGGCCTGGGCTAGAGCAAGGCAGGACTAACCCAGGCCTGGGGTAGAGCAAGGCAGTACTATCACGGGCATGGGGTATATCAAGGCAGTACTATCCCGGGCATGGGGTATATCAAGGCAGTACTATCCCAGGACTGGGGTAGAGCAAGGCAGTACTATCCCAGGCCTGGGGTATATCAAGGCAGTACTATCCCAGGCCTGGGGTATATCAAGGCAGTACTATCCCGGGCCTGGGGTAGAGCAAGGCAGTACAATCCCAGGCGTGGGGTAGAGCAAGGCAGTACTATCCTAAGCCTGATGTATATCAAGGCAGTACGATCCCGGGCATGGGGTAGATCAAGGCAGTACTATCCCGGGGCATGGGGTATATTAAGGCAGTACTATCCGGGCCTGGGATAGAGCAAGGCAGTACTATCCGGGCCTGGGATAGAGCAAGGCAGTACTATCCCAGGCCTGGGGTATATCAAGGCAGTACTATCCCGTGCCTGGGGTATAGCAAGGCAGTACTATCCCAGGCTTGGGGTATATCAAGGCAGTACTATATAAGGCGTGGGGTAGAGCAAGGCCGTACTATCCCAGGCCTGGGGTATATCAAGGCAGGACTATCCCTGGCTTGGGGTATATCAAGGCAGGACTATCCCGAGCCTCGGGTATATCAAGGCAGTACTGTTCTGGGCCTGGGGAATATCAAGGCAGTACTAGCCCAGGCGTGGGATAGAGCATGGCAGTACTATCCCAGGCCTGGGGTACATTAAGGCAGTACTATCCCGGGCATGGGGTATATCAAGGCAGTACTATCCCAGGCATGGGGTATATCAAGGCAGTACTATCCCGGGCATGAGGTATATCAAGGCAGTACTATCCCGGGCATGAGGTAGAGCAAGGCAGCACTATCCCGGGCATGGGGTATATCAAGGCAGCACTATCCCGGGCATGGGGTATATCAAGGCAGTACTATCCCGGGCCTGGGGTAGAGCAAGGCAGTACTATCCCAGGCCTGGGGTAGAGCAAGGCAGTACTATCCCAGGCCTGGGGTAGAGCAAGGCAGTACTATCCCAGGCCTGGGGTAGAGCAAGGAAGTACTATCCAAGGCCTGGGGTAGAGCAAGGCAGTACTATCCCAGGCCTGCAGTAGAGCAAGGCAGCACTATCCCAAGCCTGGGGCAGAGCAAGGCAGTACTATCCCAGGCCTGGGGCAGAGCAAGGCAGCACTGTCCCAGGCCTGGGGCAGAGCAAGGCAGCACTGTCCCAGGCCTGGGGCAGAGCAAGGCAGTACTATCCCAGGCCTGGAGCAGAGCAAGGCAGCACTATCCCGGGCATGGGGTATATCAAGGCAGTACTATCCCGGGCCTGGGGTAGAGCAAGGCAGTACTATCCCAGGCCTGGGGTAGAGCAAGGCAGTACTATCCCAGGCCTGGGGTAGAGCAAGGCAGTACTATACCAGGCCTGGGGTAGAGCAAGGCAGTACTATCCCAGGCCTGGGGTAGAGCAAGGCAGTACTATCCCAGGCCTGGGGTAGAGCAAGGCAGCACTATCCCAGGCCTGGGGCAGAGCAAGGCAGTACTATCCCAGGCCTGGGGCAGAGCAAGGCAGTACTATCCCAGGCCTGGGGCAGAGCAAGGCAGTACTATCCCAGGCCTGGGGCAGAGCAAGGCAGGACTATCCCAGGCCTGGGGTAGAGCAAGGCAGGACTATCCCAGGCCTGGGGTAGAGCAAGGCAGGACTATCCCAGGCCTGGGGTAGAGCAAGGCAGGACTATCCCGGGCCTGTGGTATATCAAGGCAGGACTATCCCGAGCCTCGGGTATATCAAGGCAGTACTGTTCCGGGCCTGGGGTACATCAAGGCAGTACTATCCCAGGCATGGGGTATATCAAGGCAGTACTATCCCGGGCAGGGGGTATATCAAGGCAGTACTATCCCGGGCAGGGGGTATATCAAGGCAGTACTATCCCGGGCATGGGGTATATCAAGGCAGTACTATCCCAGGCATGGGGTATATCAAGGCAGTACTATCCCGGGCATGAGGTATATCAAGGCAGTACTATCCCGGGCATGGGGTAGAGCAAGGCAGCACTATCCCGGGCATGGGGTATATCAAGGCAGCACTATCCCGGGAATGGGGTATATCAAGGCAGTACTATCCCGGGCCTGGGGTAGAGCAAGGCAGTGCTATCCCAGGCCTGGGGTAGAGCAAGGCAGTACTATCCCAGGCCTGGGGTAGAGCAAGGCAGTACTATCCCAGGCATGGGGTAGAGCAAGGCAGTACTATCCCAGGCCTGGGGTAGAGCAAGGCAGTACTATCCCAGGCCTGGGGTAGAGCAAGGAAGTACTATCCAAGGCCTGGGGTAGAGCAAGGCAGTACTATCCCAGGCCTGCAGTAGAGCAAGGCAGCACTATCCCAGGCCTGGGGCAGAGCAAGGCAGTACTATCCCAGGCCTGGGGCAGAGCAAGGCAGTACTATCCCAGGCCTGGAGCAGAGCAAGGCAGTACTATCCCAGGCCTGGGATAGAGCACGGCAGGACTATCCCAGGCCTGGGGTAGAGCAAGGCAGGACTATCCCAGGCCTGGGGTAGAGCAAGGCAGGACTATCCCAGGCCTGGGGTAGAGCAAGGCAGTACTATCCCGGGCCTGGGGTAGAGCAAGGCAGTACTATCCCGGGCCTGGGGTAGAGCAAGGCAGTACTATCCCAGGCATGGGGCAGAGCAAGGCAGTACTATCCCAGGCCTAGGGCAGAGCAAGGTAGTACTATCCTGGGCCTGGAGCAGAGCAATGCAGCACTATCCCAGGCCTGGGGCAGAACAAGGCAGTACTATCCCAGGCCTAGGGCAGAGCAAGGTAGTACTATCCTGGGCCTGGAGCAGAGCAATGCAGCACTATCCCAGGCCTGGGGCAGAACAAGGCAGTACTATCCCATGCCTTGGGTTATCGCAATGCAGTACTATCCCAGGCCTCGGGTAGAGCAAGGCAGGACTATCCCAGGCCTAGGGGCAGAGCAAGGCAGTACTATCCCAGGCCTGGAGCAGAGCAAGGCAGTATTATCCCATGCCTTGGGTAGAGCAAGGCAGTACCATCTCAGGTCTAATAGAGCAAGGCAGTACTATCCCAGGCCTGGGGCAGAGCAAGGTAGTACTATCCCAAGCCTGGGGCAGAGCAAGACAGTACTATCCCAGAGCAAGGCAGTACTATCCCGGGCATGGGGTAGATCAAGGCAGTACTATCCCGGGCATGGGGTATATTAAGGCAGTACTATCCCGGGCCTGGGGTAGAGCAATGCAGTACTATCCCAGGCCTGGGGTATATCAAGGCAGTACTATCCCGGGCCTGGGGTATAGCAAGGCAGTACTAACCCAGGCTTGGAGTATATCAAGGCAGTACTATATAAGGCGTGGGGTAGAGCAAGGCCGTACTATCCCAGTCCTGGGGTATATCAAGGCAGGACTACCCCTGGCCTGGGGTATATCAAGGCAGGACTATCCCGAGCCTCGGGTATATCAAGGCAGTACTGTTCTGGGCCTGGAGCAGAGCAAGGCAGTACTATCCCAGGCCTGGAGCAGAGCAAGGCAGTACTATCCCAGGCATGGGATAGAGCATGGCAGTACTATCCCAGGCCTGGGGTACATCAAGGCAGTACTATCCCGGGTATGGGGTATATCAAGGCAGTACTATCCCTGGCAGGGGGTATATCAAGGCAGTACTATCCCGGGCATGGGGTATATCAAGGCAGTACTATCCCAGGCATGGGGTAGAGCAAGGCAGCACTATCCCGGGCATGGGGTATATCAAGGCAGCACTATCCCGGGCATGGGGTATATCAAGGCAGCACTATCCCGGGCATGGGGTAGAGCAAGGCAGTACTATCCCAGGCCTGCAGTAGAGCAAGGCAGCACTATCCCAAGCCTGGGGCAGAGCAAGGCAGTACTATCCCAGGCCTGGGGCAGAGCAAGGCAGCACTGTCCCAGGCCTGGGGCAGAGCAAGGCAGCACTGTCCCAGGCCTGGGGCAGAGCAAGGCAGTACTATCCCAGGCCTGGGGTAGAGCAAGGCAGTACTATCACAGGCCTGGGGTAGAGCAAGGCAGTACTATCCCATGCCTGGGGTAGAGCAAGGAAGTACTATCCCATGCCTGGGGTAGAGCAAGGAAGTACTATCCAAGGCCTGGGGTAGAGCAAGGAAGTACTATCCAAGGCCTGGGGTAGAGCAAGGCAGTACTATCCCAGGCCTGCAGTAGAGCAAGGCAGCACTATCCCAGGCCTGGGGCAGAGCAAGGCAGCACTATCCCAGGCCTGGGGCAGAGCAAGGCAGTACTATCCCAGGCCTGGAGCAGAGCAAGGCAGTACTATCCCAGGCCTGGGATAGAGCAAGGCAGGACTATCCGAGGCCTGGGGTAGAGCAAGGCAGGACTATCCCGGGCCTGGGGTATATCAAGGCAAGACTATCCCGAGCCTCGGGTATATCAAGGCAGTACTGTTACGGGCCTGGGGTATATCAAGGCAGTACTATCCCAGGCCTGGGGTACATCAAGGCAGTACTATCCCAGGCATGTGGTATATCAAGGCAGTACTATCCCGGGCAGGGGGTATATCAAGGCAGTACTATCCCAGGCATGGGGTATATCAAGGCAGTACTATCCCAGGCATGGGGTATATCAAGGCAGTACTATCCCGGGCATGGGGTAGAGCAAGGCAGCACTATCCCGGGCATGGGGTATATCAAGGCAGCACTATCCCGGGCATGGGGTATATCAAGGCAGCACTATCCCGGGCATGGGGTATATCAAGGCAGTACTATCCCGGGCCTGGGGTAGAGCAAGGCAGTACTATCCCAGGCCTGGGGTAGAGCAAGGCAGTACTATCCCAGGACTGGGGTAGAGCAAGGCAGTACTATCCCAGGACTGGGGTAGAGCAAGGCAGTACTATCCCAGGCCTGGGGTAGAGCAAGGCAGTACTATCCCAGGCCTGGAGTAGAGCAAGGAAGTACTATTCAAGGCCTGGGGTATATCAAGGCAGTACTATCCTGGGCACGGGGTATATCAAGGCAGTACTATCCCAGGCGTGGGGTAGAGCAAGGCAGTACTATCCCAGGCGTGGGGTAGAGCAAGGCAGTACTATCCCGGGCATGGGGTATATCAAGGCAGTACTATCCTGGGCATGGGGTATATCAAGGCAGTACTATCCCAGGACTGGGGTAGAGCAAGGCAGTACTATCCCAGGCCTGGGGTATATCAAGGCAGTACTATCCCAGGCCTGGGGTATATCAAGGCAGTACTATCCCGGGCCTGGGGTAGAGCAAGGCAGTACAATCCCAGGCGTGGGGTAGAGCAAGGCAGTACTATCCTAAGCCTGATGTATATCAAGGCAGTACGATCCCGGGCATGGGGTAGATCAAGGCAGTACTATCCCGGGGCATGGGGTATATTAAGGCAGTACTATCCGGGCCTGGGATAGAGCAAGGCAGTACTATCCCAGGCCTGGGGTATAGCAAGGCAGTACTATCCCAGGCTTGGGGTATATCAAGGCAGTACTATATAAGGCGTGGGGTAGAGCAAGGCCGTACTATCCCAGGCCTGGGGTATATCAAGGCAGGACTATCCCTGGCTTGGGGTATATCAAGGCAGGACTATCCCGAGCCTCGGATATATCAAGGCAGTACTGTTCTGGGCCTGGGGAATATCAAGGCAGTACTAGCCCAGGCGTGGGATAGAGCATGGCAGTACTATCCCAGGCCTGGGGTACATTAAGGCAGTACTATCCCGGGCATGGGGTATATCAAGGCAGTACTATCCCAGGCATGGGGTATATCAAGGCAGTACTATCCCGGGCATGAGGTAGAGCAAGGCAGTACTATCCCGGGCATGAGGTAGAGCAAGGCAGCACTATCCCGGGCATGGGGTATATCAAGGCAGCACTATCCCGGGCATGGGGTATATCAAGGCAGCACTATCCCGGGCCTGGGGTAGAGCAAGGCAGTACTATCCCAGGCCTGGGGTAGAGCAAGGCAGTACTATCCCAGGCCTGGGGTAGAGCAAGGCAGTACTATCCCAGGCCTGGGGTAGAGCAAGGCAGTACTATCCCAGGCCTGGGGTAGAGCAAGGAAGTAATATCCAAGGCCTGGGGTAGAGCAAGGCAGTACTATCCCAGGCCTGGGGCAGAGCAAGGCAGTACTATCCCAGGCCTGGGGCAGAGCAAGGTAGTACTATCCCAGGCCTGGGGCAGAGCAAGGCAGCACTGTCCCAGGCCTGGGGCAGAGCAAGGCAGCACTGTCCCAGGCCTGGGGCAGAGCAAGGCAGTACTATCCCAGGCCTGGAGCAGAGCAAGGCAGCACTATCCCGGGCATGGGGTATATCAAGGCAGTACTATCCCGGGCCTGGGGTAGAGCAAGGCAGTACTATCCCAGGCCTGGGGTAGAGCAAGGCAGTACTATCCCAGGCCTGGGGTAGAGCAAGGCAGTACTATCCCAGGCCTGGGGTAGAGCAAGGCAGTACTATCCCAGGCCTGGGGTAGAGCAAGGCAGTACTATCCCAGGCCTGCGGTAGAGCAAGGCAGCACTATCCCAGGCCTGGGGCAGAGCAAGGCAGTACTATCCCAGGCCTGGGGCAGAGCAAGGCAGTACTATCCCAGGCCTGGAGCAGAGCAAGGCAGTACTATCCCAGGCCTGGGATAGAGCAAGGCAGGACTATCCCAGGCCTGGGGTAGAGCAAGGCAGGACTATCCCAGGCCTGGGGTAGAGCAAGGCAGTACTATCCCGGGCCTGTGGTATATCAAGGCAGGACTATCCCGAGCCTCGGGTATATCAAGGCAGTACTGTTCCGGGCCTGGGGTACATCAAGGCAGTACTATCCCAGGCATGGGGTATATCAAGGCAGTACTATCCCGGGCAGGGGGTATATCAAGGCAGTACTATCCCGGGCATGGGGTATATCAAGGCAGTACTATCCCGGGCATGGGGTATATCAAGGCAGTACTATCCCAGGCATGGGGTATATCAAGGCAGTACTATCCCGGGCATGAGGTATATCAAGGCAGTACTATCCCGGGCATGGGGTAGAGCAAGGCAGCACTATCCCGGGCATGGGGTATATCAAGGCAGCACTATCCCGGGAATGGGGTATATCAAGGCAGTACTATCCCGGGCCTGGGGTAGAGCAAGGCAGTGCTATCCCAGGCCTGGGGTAGAGCAAGGCAGTACTATCCCAGGCCTGGGGTAGAGCAAGCCAGTACTATCCCAGGCATGGGGTAGAGCAAGGCAGTACTATCCCAGGCCTGGGGTAGAGCAAGGCAGTACTATCCCAGGCCTGGGGTAGAGCAAGGAAGTACTATCCAAGGCCTGGGGTAGAGCAAGGCAGTACTATCCCAGGCCTGCAGTAGAGCAAGGCAGCACTATCCCAGGCCTGGGGCAGAGCAAGGCAGTACTATCCCAGGCCTGGGGCAGAGCAAGGCAGTACTATCCCAGGCCTGGAGCAGAGCAAGGCAGTACTATCCCAGGCCTGGGATAGAGCACGGCAGGACTATCCCAGGCCTGGGGTAGAGCAAGGCAGGACTATCCCAGGCCTGGGGTAGAGCAAGGCAGTACTATCCAGGGCCTGGGGTATAGCAAGGCAGTACTATCCCAGGCATGGGGCAGAGCAAGGCAGTACTATCCTGGGCCTGGAGCAGAGCAATGCAGCACTATCCCAGGCCTGGGGCAGAACAAGGCAGTACTATCCCAGGCCTAGGGCAGAGCAAGGTAGTACTATCCTGGGCCTGGAGCAGAGCAATGCAGCACTATCCCAGGCCTGGGGCAGAACAAGGCAGTACTATCCCATGCCTTGGGTTATCGCAATGCAGTACTATCCCAGGCCTCGGGTAGAGCAAGGCAGGACTATCCCAGGCCTAGGGGCAGAGCAAGGCAGTACTATCCCAGGCCTGGAGCAGAGCAAGGCAGTATTATCCCATGCCTTGGGTAGAGCAAGGCAGTACCATCTCAGGTCTAATAGAGCAAGGCAGTACTGTCCCAGGCTCGGGATAGAGCAAGGCAGTACTATCCCAGGCCTGGGGCAGAGCAAGGTAGTACTATCCCAAGCCTGGGGCAGAGCAAGACAGTACTATCCCAGAGCAAGGCAGTACTATCCCAGGCCTGGGGTATATCAAGGCAGTACTATCCCAGGCCTGGGGTATATCAAGGCAGTACTATCCCGGGCCTGGGGTAGAGCAAGGCAGTACAATCCCAGGCGTGGGGTAGAGCAAGGCAGTACAATCCCAGGCGTGGGGTAGAGCAAGGCAGTACTATCCTAAGCCTGAGGTATATCAAGGCAGTACGATCCCGGGCATGGGGTAGATCAAGGCAGTACTATCCCGGGGCATGGGGTATATTAAGGCAGTACTATCCCGGGCCTGGGATAGAGCAAGGCAGTACTATCCCGGGCCTGGGATAGAGCAAGGCAGTACTATCCCAGGCCTGGGGTACATCAAGGCAGTACTATCCCGTGCCTGGGGCATAGCAAGGCAGTACTATCCCAGGCTTGGGGTATATCAAGGCAGTACTATATAAGGCGTGGGGTAGAGCAAGGCCGTACTATCCCACGCCTGGGGTATATCAAGGCAGGACTATCCCTGGCCTGGGGTATATCAAGGCAGGACTATCCCGAGCCTCGGGTATATCAAGGCAGTACTGTTCTGGGCCTGGGGAATATCAAGGCAGTACTAGCCCAGGCGTGGGATAGAGCATGGCAGTACTATCCCAGGCCTGGGGTACATTAAGGCAGTACTATCCCGGGCATGGGGTATATCAAGGCAGTACTATCCCAGGCATGGGGTATATCAAGGCAGTACTATCCCGGGCATGAGGTATATCAAGGCAGTACTATCCCGGGCATGAGGTAGAGCAAGGCAGCACTATCCCGGGCATGGGGTATATCAAGGCAGCACTATCCCGGGCCTGGGGTAGAGCAAGGCAGTACTATCCCGGGCCTGGGGTAGAGCAAGGCAGTACTATCCCAGGCCTGGGGTAGAGCAAGGCAGTACTATCCCAGGCCTGGGGTAGAGCAAGGCAGTACTATCCCAGGCCTGGGGTAGAGCAAGGCAGTACTATCCCAGGCCTGGGGTAGAGCAAGGCAGTACTATCCCAGGCCTGGGGTAGAGCAAGGAAGTACTATCCAAGGCCTGGGGTAGAGCAAGGCAGCACTATCCCAGGCCTGCAGTAGAGCAAGGCAGCACTATCCCAGGCCTGGGGCAGAGCAAGGCAGTACTATCCCAGGCCTGGGGCAGAGCAAGGCAGCACTGTCCCAGGCCTGGGGCAGAGCAAGGCAGTACTATCCCAGGCCTGGGGCAGAGCAAGGCAGTACTATCCCAGTCCTGGAGCAGAGCAAGGCAGCACTATCACGGGCATGGGGTATATCAAGGCAGTACTATCCCGGGCCTGGGGTAGAGCAAGGCAGTACTATCCCAGGCCTGGGGTAGAGCAAGGCAGTACTATCCCAGGCCTGGGGTAGAGCAAGGCAGTACTATCCCAGGCCTGGGGTAGAGCAAGGCAGTACTATCCCAGGCCTGGAGTAGAGCAAGGCAGTACTATCCCAGGCCTGGGGTAGAGCAAGGAAGTACTATCCAAGGCCTGGGGTAGAGCAAGGCAGTACTATCCCAGGCCTGCAGTTTAGCAAGGCAGCACTATCCCAGGCCTGGGGCAGAGCAAGGCAGTACTATCCCAGGCCTGGGGCAGAGCAAGGCAGTACTATCCCAGGCCTGGGGCAGAGCAAGGCAGTACTATCCCAGGCCTGGAGCAGAGCAAGGCAGTACTATCCCAGGCCTGGGATAGAGCAAGGCAGGACTAACCCAGGCCTGGAGTAGAGCAAGGCAGGACTATCCCAGGCCTGGGGTAGAGCAAGGCAGTACTATCCCGGGCCTGTGGTATATCAAGGCAGGACTATCCCGAGCCTCGGGTATATCAAGGCAGTACTGTTCCGGGCCTGGGGTACATCAAGGCAGTACTATCCCAGGCAGGGGGTATATCAAGGCAGTACTATCCCGGGCAGGGGGTATATCAAGGCAGTACTATCCCAGGCATGGGGTATATCAAGGCAGTACTATCCCAGGCATGGGGTATATCAAGGCAGTACTATCCCGGGCATGAGGTATATCAAGGCAGTACTATCCCGGGCATGGGGTAGAGCAAGGCAGCACTATCCCGGGCATGGGGTATATCAAGGCAGCACTATCCCGGGAATGGGGTATATCAAGGCAGTACTATCCCGGGCCTGGGGTAGAGCAAGGCAGTGCTATCCCAGGCCTGGGGTAGAGCAAGGCAGTACTATCCCAGGCCTGGGGTAGAGCAAGGCAGTACTATCCCAGGCCTGGGGTAGAGCAAGGCAGTACTATCCCAGGCCTGGGGTAGAGCAAGGCAGTACTATCCCAGGCATGGGGTAGAGCAAGGCAGTACTATCCCAGGCCTGGGGTATATCAAGGCAGTACTATCCCAGGCCTGGGGTATATCAAGGCAGTACTATCCCGGGCCTGGGGTAGAGCAAGGCAGTACAATCCCAGGCGTGGGGTAGAGCAAGGCAGTACTATCCTAAGCCTGAGGTATATCAAGGCAGTACGATCCCGGGCATGGGGTAGATCAAGGCAGTACTATCCCGGGCATGGGGTATATTAAGGCAGTACTATCCCGGGCCTGGGATAGAGCAAGGCAGTACTATCCCAGGCCTGGGGTATATCAAGGCAGTACTATCCCGTGCCTGGGGTATAGCAAGGCAGTACTATCCCAGGCTTGGGGTATATCAAGGCAGTACTATATAAGGCGTGGGGTAGAGCAAGGCCGTACTATCCCAGGCCTGGGGTATATCAAGGCAGGACTATCCCTGGCCTGGGGTATATCAAGGCAGGACTATCCCGAGCCTCGGGTATATCAAGGCAGTACTGTTCTGGGCCTGGGGAATATCAAGGCAGTACTAGCCCAGGCGTGGGATAGAGCATGGCAGTACTATCCCAGGCCTGGGGTACATTAAGGCAGTACTATCCCGGGCATGGGGTATATCAAGGCAGTACTATCCCAGGCATGGGGTATATCAAGGCAGTACTATCCCGGGCATGAGGTATATCAAGGCAGTACTATCCCGGGCATGAGGTAGAGCAAGGCAGCACTATCCCGGGCATGGGGTATATCAAGGCAGCACTATCCCGGGCATGGGGTATATCAAGGCAGTACTATCCCGGGCCTGGGGTAGAGCAAGGCAGTACTATCCCAGGCCTGGGGTAGAGCAAGGCAGTACTATCCCAGGCCTGCAGTAGAGCAAGGCAGCACTATCCCAAGCCTGGGGCAGAGCAAGGCAGTACTATCCCAGGCCTGGGGTATATCAAGGCAGGACTATCCCTGGCCTGGGGTATATCAAGGCAGGACTATCCCGAGCCTCGGGTATATCAAGGCAGTACTGTTCTGGGCCTGGGGAATATCAAGGCAGTACTAGCCCAGGCGTGGGATAGAGCATGGCAGTACTATCCCAGGCCTGGGGTACATTAAGGCAGTACTATCCCGGGCATGGGGTATATCAAGGCAGTACTATCCCAGGCATGGGGTATATCAAGGCAGTACTATCCCGGGCATGAGGTAGAGCAAGGCAGTACTATCCCGGGCATGAGGTAGAGCAAGGCAGCACTATCCCGGGCATGGGGTATATCAAGGCAGCACTATCCCGGGCATGGGGTAGAGCAAGGCAGTACTATCCCAGGCCTGGGGTAGAGCAAGGCAGTACTATCCCAGGCCTGGGGTAGAGCAAGGCAGTACTATCCCAGGCCTGGGGTAGAGCAAGGCAGTACTATCCCAGGCCTGGGGTAGAGCAAGGCAGTACTATCCCAGGCCTGGGGTAGAGCAAGGCAGTACTATCCCAGGCCTGGGGTAGAGCAAGGCAGTACTATCCCAGGCCTGGGGTAGAGCAAGGCAGTACTATCCCAGGCCTGGGGTAGAGCAAGGCAGTACTATCCCAGGCCTGGGGTAGAGCAAGGCAGTACTATCCCAGGCCTGGGGCAGAGCAAGGCAGTACTGTCCCAGGCCTGGGGCAGAGCAAGGCAGCACTGTCCCAGGCCTGGGGCAGAGCAAGGCAGTACTATCCAAGGCCTGGGGTAGAGCAAGGCAGTACTATCCCAGGCCTGCAGTAGAGCAAGGCAGCACTATCCCAAGCCTGGGGCAGAGCAAGGCAGTACTATCCCAGGCCTGGGGCAGAGCAAGGCAGCACTGTCCCAGGCCTGGGGCAGAGCAAGGCAGTACTATCCCAGGCCTGGGGCAGAGCAAGGCAGTACTATCCCAGGCCTGGAGCAGAGCAAGGCAGCACTATCCCGGGCATGGGGTATATCAAGGCAGTACTATCCCGGGCCTGGGGTAGAGCAAGGCAGTACTATCCCAGGCCTGGGGTAGAGCAAGGCAGTACTATCCCAGGCCTGGGGTAGAGCAAGGCAGTACTATCCCAGGCCTGGGGTAGAGCAAGGCAGTACTATCCCAGGCCTGCAGTAGAGCAAGGCAGCACTATCCCAAGCCTGGGGCAGAGCAAGGCAGTACTATCCCAGGCCTGGGGCAGAGCAAGGCAGCACTGTCCCAGGCCTGGGGCAGAGCAAGGCAGTACTATCCCAGGCCTGGGGCAGAGCAAGGCAGTACTATCCCAGGCCTGGAGCAGAGCAAGGCAGCACTATCCCGGGCATGGGGTATATCAAGGCAGTACTATCCCGGGCCTGGGGTAGAGCAAGGCAGTACTATCCCAGGCCTGGGGTAGAGCAAGGCAGTACTATCCCAGGCCTGGGGTAGAGCAAGGCAGTACTATCCCAGGCCTGGGGTAGAGCAAGGCAGTACTATCCCAGGCCTGGGGTAGAGCAAGGCAGTACTATCCCAGGCCTGGGGTAGAGCAAGGCAGTACTATCCCAGGCCTGCGGTAGAGCAAGGCAGCACTATCCCAGGCCTGGGGCAGAGCAAGGCAGTACTATCCCAGGCCTGGGGCAGAGCAAGGCAGTACTATCCCAGGCCTGGGGCAGAGCAAGGCAGTACTATCCCAGGCCTGGAGCAGAGCAAGGCAGTACTATCCCAGGCCTGGGGTAGAGCAAGGCAGGACTATCCCAGGCCTGGGGTAGAGCAAGGCAGGACTATCCCAGGCCTGGGGTAGAGCAAGGCAGTACTATCCCGGGCCTGTGGTATATCAAGGCAGGACTATCCCGAGCCTCGGGTATATCAAGGCAGTACTGTTCCGGGCCTGGGGTACATCAAGGCAGTACTATCCCAGGCATGGGGTATATCAAGGCAGTACTATCCCGGGCAGGGGGTATATCAAGGCAGTACTATCCCGGGCATGGGGTATATCAAGGCAGTACTATCCCAGGCATGGGGTATATCAAGGCAGTACTATCCCGGGCATGAGGTATATCAAGGCAGTACTATCCCGGGCATGGGGTAGAGCAAGGCAGCACTATCCCGGGCATGGGGTATATCAAGGCAGCACTATCCCGGGAATGGGGTATATCAAGGCAGTACTATCCCGGGCCTGGGGTAGAGCAAGGCAGTGCTATCCCAGGCCTGGGGTAGAGCAAGGCAGTACTATCCCAGGCCTGGGGTAGAGCAAGGAAGTACTATCCAAGGCCTGGGGTAGAGCAAGGCAGTACTATCCCAGGCCTGCAGTAGAGCAAGGCAGCACTATCCCAGGCCTGGGGCAGAGCAAGGCAGTACTATCCCAGGCCTGGGGCAGAGCAAGGCAGTACTATCCCAGGCCTGGAGCAGAGCAAGGCAGTACTATCCCAGGCCTGGGATAGAGCACGGCAGGACTATCCCAGGCCTGGGGTAGAGCAAGGCAGGACTATCCCAGGCCTGGGGTAGAGCAAGGCAGTACTATCCCGGGCCTGGGGTATAGCAAGGCAGTACTATCCCAGGCATGGGGCAGAGCAAGGCAGTACTATCCCAGGCCTAGGGCAGAGCAAGGTAGTACTATCCTGGGCCTGGAGCAGAGCAATGCAGCACTATCCCAGGCCTGGGGCAGAACAAGGCAGTACTATCCCAGGCCTAGGGCAGAGCAAGGTAGTACTATCCTGGGCCTGGAGCAGAGCAATGCAGCACTATCCCAGGCCTGGGGCAGAACAAGGCAGTACTATCCCATGCCTTGGGTTATCGCAATGCAGTACTATCCCAGGCCTCGGGTAGAGCAAGGCAGGACTATCCCAGGCCTAGGGGCAGAGCAAGGCAGTACTATCCCAGGCCTGGAGCAGAGCAAGGCAGTACTATCCCATGCCTTGGGTAGAGCAAGGCAGTACCATCTCAGGTCTAATAGAGCAAGGCAGTACTGTCCCAGGCTCGGGATAGAGCAAGGCAGTACTATCCCAAGCCTGGGGCAGAGCAAGACAGTACTATCCCAGAGCAAGGCAGTACTATCCCAGGCCTGGGGTATATCAAGGCAGTACTATCCCAGGCCTGGGGTATATCAAGGCAGTACTATCCCGGGCCTGGGGTAGAGCAAGGCAGTACAATCCCAGGCGTGGGGTAGAGCAAGGCAGTACTATCCTAAGCCTGAGGTATATCAAGGCAGTACGATCCCGGGCATGGGGTAGATCAAGGCAGTACTATCCCGGGGCATGGGGTATATTAAGGCAGTACTATCCCGGGCCTGGGATAGAGCAAGGCAGTACTATCCCAGGCCTGGGGTATATCAAGGCAGTACTATCCCGTGCCTGGGGCATAGCAAGGCAGTACTATCCCAGGCTTGGGGTATATCAAGGCAGTACTATATAAGGCGTGGGGTAGAGCAAGGCCGTACTATCCCAGGCCTGGGGTATATCAAGGCAGGACTATCCCTGGCCTGGGGTATATCAAGGCAGGACTATCCCGAGCCTCGGGTATATCAAGGCAGTACTGTTCTGGGCCTGGGGAATATCAAGGCAGTACTAGCCCAGGCGTGGGATAGAGCATGGCAGTACTATCCCAGGCCTGGGGTACATTAAGGCAGTACTATCCCGGGCATGGGGTATATCAAGGCAGTACTATCCCAGGCATGGGGTATATCAAGGCAGTACTATCCCGGGCATGAGGTATATCAAGGCAGTACTATCCCGGGCATGAGGTATATCAAGGCAGTACTATCCCGGGCATGAGGTAGAGCAAGGCAGCACTATCCCGGGCATGGGGTATATCAAGGCAGGACAATCCCAGTCCTGGAGCAGAGCAAGGCAGCACTGTCCCAGGCCTGGGGCAGAGCAAGGCAGTACTATCCCAGGCCTGGGGCAGAGCAAGGCAGTACTATCCCAGTCCTGGAGCAGAGCAAGGCAGCACTATCACGGGCATGGGGTATATCAAGGCAGTACTATCCCGGGCCTGGGGTAGAGCAAGGCAGTACTATCCCAGGCCTGGGGTAGAGCAAGGCAGTACTATCCCAGGCCTGGGGTAGAGCAAGGCAGTACTATCCCAGGCCTGGGGTAGAGCAAGGAAGTACTATCCAAGGCCTGGGGTAGAGCAAGGCAGTACTATCCCAGGCCTGCAGTAGAGCAAGGCAGCACTATCCCAGGCCTGGGGCAGAGCAAGGCAGTACTATCCCAGGCCTGGGGCAGAGCAAGGCAGTACTATCCCAGGCCTGGAGCAGAGCAAGGCAGTACTATCCCAGGCCTGGGATAGAGCAAGGCAGGACTAACCCAGGCCTGGGGTAGAGCAAGGCAGGACTAACCCAGGCCTGGGGTAGAGCAAGGCAGGACTATCCCAGGCCTGGGGTAGAGCAAGGCAGTACTATCCCGGGCCTGTGGTATATCAAGGCAGGACTATCCCGAGCCTCGGGTATATCAAGGCAGTACTGTTCCGGGCCTGGGGTACATCAAGGCAGTACTATCCCAGGCATGGGGTATATCAAGGCAGTACTATCCCGGGCAGGGGGTATATCAAGGCAGTACTATCCCGGGCATGAGGTATATCAAGGCAGTACTATCCCGGGCATGAGGTATATCAAGGCAGTACTATCCCGGGCATGGGGTAGAGCAAGGCAGCACTATCCCGGGAATGGGGTATATCAAGGCAGCACTATCCCGGGAATGGGGTATATCAAGGCAGCACTATCCCGGGAATGGGGTATATCAAGGCAGTACTATCCCGGGCCTGGGGTAGAGCAAGGCAGTACTATCCCAGGCCTGGGGTAGAGCAAGGCAGTACTATCCCAGGCCTGGGGTAGAGCAAGGCAGTACTATCCCAGGCCTGGGGTAGAGCAAGGCAGTACTATCCCAGGCCTGGGGTAGAGCAAGGCAGTACTATCCCAGGCATGGGGTAGAGCAAGGCAGTACTATCCCAGGCCTGGGGTATATCAAGGCAGTACTATCCCAGGCCTGGGGTATATCAAGGCAGTACTATCCCGGGCCTGGGGTAGAGCAAGGCAGTACAATCCCAGGCGTGGGGTAGAGCAAGGCAGTACTATCCTAAGCCTGAGGTATATCAAGGCAGTACGATCCCGGGCATGGGGTAGATCAAGGCAGTACTATCCCGGGGCATGGGGTATATTAAGGCAGTACTATCCCGGGCCTGGGATAGAGCAAGGCAGTACTATCCCAGGCCTGGGCTATATCAAGGCAGTACTATCCCGTGCCTGGGGTATAGCAAGGCAGTACTATCCCAGGCTTGGGGTATATCAAGGCAGTACTATATAAGGCGTGGGGTAGAGCAAGGCCGTACTATCCCAGGCCTGGGGTATATCAAGGCAGGACTATCCCTGGCCTGGGGTATATCAAGGCAGGACTATCCCGAGCCTCGGGTATATCAAGGCAGTACTGTTCTGGGCCTGGGGAATATCAAGGCAGTACTAGCCCAGGCGTGGGATAGAGCATGGCAGTACTATCCCAGGCCTGGGGTACTTTAAGGCAGTACTATCCCAGGCATGGGGTATATCAAGGCAGTACTATCCCAGGCATGGGGTATATCAAGGCAGTACTATCCCGGGCATGAGGTATATCAAGGCAGTACTATCCCGGGCATGAGGTAGAGCAAGGCAGCACTATCCCGGGCATGAGGTAGAGCAAGGCAGCACTATCCCGGGCATGGGGTATATCAAGGCAGCACTATCCCGGGCATGGGGTATATCAAGGCAGTACTATCCCGGGCCTGGGGTAGAGCAAGGCAGTACTATCCCAGGCCTGGGATAGAGCAAGGCAGTACTATCCCAGGCCTGGGGTAGAGCAAGGCAGTACTATCCCAGGCCTGGGGTAGAGCAAGGCAGCACTGTCCCAGGCCTGGGGCAGAGCAAGGCAGCACTGTCCCAGGCCTGGGGCAGAGCAAGGCAGCACTGTCCCAGGCCTGGGGCAGAGCAAGGCAGCACTGTCCCAGGCCTGGGGCAGAGCAAGGCAGCACTGTCCCAGGCCTGGGGCAGAGCAAGGCAGCACTGTCCCAGGCCTGGGGCAGAGCAAGGCAGTACTATCCCAGGCCTGGGGCAGAGCAAGGCAGTACTATCCCAGGCCTGGAGCAGAGCAAGGCAGCACTATCCCGGGCATGGGGTATATCAAGGCAGTACTATCCCGGGCCTGGGGTAGAGCAAGGAAGTACTATCCAAGGCCTGGGGTAGAGCAAGGCAGTACTATCCCAGGCCTGGGGTAGAGCAAGGCAGTACTATCCCAGGCCTGGGGTAGAGCAAGGCAGTACTATCCCAGGCCTGGGGTAGAGCAAGGCAGTACTATCCCAGGCCTGGGGTAGAGCAAGGAAGTACTATCCAAGGCCTGGGGTAGAGCAAGGCAGTACTATCCCAGGCCTGCAGTAGAGCAAGGCAGCACTATCCCAGGCCTGGGGCAGAGCAAGGCAGTACTATCCCAGGCCTGGGGCAGAGCAAGGCAGTACTATCCCAGGCCTGGAGCAGAGCAAGGCAGTACTATCCCAGGCCTGGGATAGAGCAAGGCAGGACTATCCCAGGCCTGGGGTAGAGCAAGGCAGGACTATCCCAGGCCTGGGGTAGAGCACGGCAGGACTATCCCAGGCCTGGGGTAGAGCAAGGCAGTACTATCCCGGGCCTGTGGTATATCAAGGCAGGACTATCCCGAGCCTCGGGTATATCAAGGCAGTACTGTTCCGGGCCTGGGGTACATCAAGGCAGTACTATCCCAGGCATGGGGTATATCAAGGCAGTACTATCCCGGGCAGGGGGTATATCAAGGCAGTACTATCCCGGGCAGGGGGTATATCAAGGCAGTACTATCCCGGGCATGGGGTATATCAAGGCAGTACTATCCCAGGCATGGGGTATATCAAGGCAGTACTATCCCGGGCATGAGGTAGAGCAAGGCAGCACTATCCCGGGCATGGGGTAGAGCAAGGCAGCACTATCCCGGGCATGGGGTAGAGCAAGGCAGCACTATCCCGGGCATGGGGTATATCAAGGCAGCACTATCCCGGGAAGGGGGTATATCAAGGCAGTACTATCCCGGGCCTGGGGTAGAGCAAGGCAGTGCTATCCCAGGCCTGGGGTAGAGCAAGGCAGTACTATCCCAGGCCTGGGGTAGAGCAAGGCAGTACTATCCCAGGCATGGGGTAGAGCAAGGCAGTACTATCCCAGGCCTGGGGTAGAGCAAGGCAGTACTATCCCGGGTATGTGGTATATCAAGGCAGTACTATCCCGGGCAGGGGGTATATCAAGGCAGTACTATCCCGGGCAGGGGGTATATCAAGGCAGTACTATCCCGGGCATGGGGTATATCAAGGCAGTACTATCCCAGGCATGGGGTATATCAAGGCAGTACTATCCCGGGCATGAGGTAGAGCAAGGCAGCACTATCCCGGGCATGGGGTAGAGCAAGGCAGCACTATCCCGGGCATGGGGTAGAGCAAGGCAGCACTATCCCGGGCATGGGGTATATCAAGGCAGCACTATCCCGGGAATGGGGTATATCAAGGCAGTACTATCCCGGGCCTGGGGTAGAGCAAGGCAGTGCTATCCCAGGCCTGGGGTAGAGCAAGGCAGTACTATCCCAGGCCTGGGGTAGAGCAAGGCAGTACTATCCCAGGCATGGGGTAGAGCAAGGCAGTACTATCCCAGGCCTGGGGTAGAGCAAGGCAGTACTATTCCAGGCCTGGGGTAGAGCAAGGCAGTACTATCCCAGGCCTGGGGTAGAGCAAGGAAGTACTATCCAAGGCCTGGGGTAGAGCAAGGCAGTACTATCCCAGGCCTGGGGCAGAGCAAGGCAGTACTATCCCAGGCCTGGGGCAGAGCAAGGCAGCACTGTCCCAGGCCTGGGGCAGAGCAAGGCAGCACTGTCCCAGGCCTGGGGCAGAGCAAGGCAGTACTATCCCAGGCCTGGGGCAGAGCAAGGCAGTACTATCCCATGCCTGGAGCAGAGCAAGGCAGCACTATCCCGGGCATGGGGTATATCAAGGCAGTACTATCCCGGGCCTGGGGTATATCAAGGCAGCACTATCCCGGGCATGGGGTATATCAAGGCAGTACTATCCCGGGCCTGGGGTAGAGCAAGGCAGTACTATCCCAGGCCTGGGATAGAGCAAGGCAGTACTATCCCAGGCCTGGGGTAGAGCAAGGCAGTACTATCCCAGGCCTGGGGTAGAGCAAGGCAGTACTATCCCAGGCCTGCAGTAGAGCAAGGCAGTACTATCCCAGGCCTGGGGCAGAGCAAGGCAGTACTATCCCAGGCCTGGGGCAGAGCAAGGCAGCACTGTCCCAGGCCTGGGGCAGAGCAAGGCAGCACTGTCCCAGGCCTGGGGCAGAGCAAGGCAGTACTATCCCAGGCCTGGGGCAGAGCAAGGCAGTACTATCCCAGGCCTGGGGCAGAGCAAGGCAGTACTATCCCAGGCCTGGGGCAGAGCAAGGCAGTACTATCCCAGGCCTGGAGCAGAGCAAGGCAGCACTATCCCGGGCATGGGGTATATCAAGGCAGTACTATCCCGGGCCTGGGGTAGAGCAAGGCAGTACTATCCCAGGCCTGGGGTAGAGCAAGGCAGTACTATCCCAGGCCTGGGGTAGAGCAAGGCAGTACTATCCCAGGCCTGGGGTAGAGCAAGGCAGTACTATCCCAGGCCTGGGGTAGAGCAAGGCAGCACTGTCCCAGGCCTGGGGCAGAGCAAGGCAGCACTGTCCCAGGCCTGGGGCAGAGCAAGGCAGTACTATCCCAGGCCTGGGGCAGAGCAAGGCAGCACTGTCCCAGGCCTGGGGCAGAGCAAGGCAGCACTGTCCCAGGCCTGGGGCAGAGCAAGGCAGTACTTTCCCAGGCCTGGGGCAGAGCAAGGCAGTACTATCCCAGGCCTGGGGCAGAGCAAGGCAGTACTATCCCAGGCCTGGAGCAGAGCAAGGCAGCACTATCCCGGGCATGGGGTATATCAAGGCAGTACTATCCCGGGCCTGGGGTAGAGCAAGGCAGTACTATCCCAGGCCTGGGGTAGAGCAAGGCAGTACTATTCCAGGCCTGGGGTAGAGCAAGGCAGTACTATCCCAGGCCTGGGGTAGAGCAAGGCAGTACTATCCCAGGCCTGGGGTAGAGCAAGGCAGTACTATCCCAGGCCTGGGGTAGAGCAAGGCAGTACTATCCCAGGCCTGGGGTAGAGCAAGGAAGTACTATCCAAGGCCTGGGGTAGAGCAAGGCAGTACTATCCCAGGCCTGCAGTAGAGCAAGGCAGCACTATCCCAGGCCTGGGGCAGAGCAAGGCAGTACTATCCCAGGCCTGGGGCAGAGCAAGGCAGTACTATCCCAGGCCTGGAGCAGAGCAAGGCAGTACTATCCCAGGCCTGGGATAGAGCAAGGCAGGACTATCCCAGGCCTGGGGTAGAGCAAGGCAGGACTATCCCAGGCCTGGGGTAGAGCAAGGCAGGACTATCCCAGGCCTGGGGTAGAGCAAGGCAGTACTATCCCGGGCCTGTGGTATATCAAGGCAGGACTATCCCGAGCCTCGGGTATATCAAGGCAGTACTGTTCCGGGCCTGGGGTACATCAAGGCAGTACTATCCCAGGCATGGGGTATATCAAGGCAGTACTATCCCGGGCAGGGGGTATATCAAGGCAGTACTATCCCGGGCATGGGGTATATCAAGGCAGTACTATCCCGGGCATGGGGTATATCAAGGCAGTACTATCCCAGGCATGGGGTATATCAAGGCAGTACTATCCCGGGCATGGGGTAGAGCAAGGCAGCACTATCCCGGGCATGGGGTAGAGCAAGGCAGCACTATCCCGGGCATGGGGTATATCAAGGCAGCACTATCCCGGGAATGGGGTATATCAAGGCAGTACTATCCCGGGCCTGGGGTAGAGCAAGGCAGTGCTATCCCAGGCCTGGGGTAGAGCAAGGCAGTACTATCCCAGGCCTGGGGTAGAGCAAGGCAGTACTATCCCAGGCCTGGGGTAGAGCAAGGCAGTACTATCCCAGGCCTGGGGTAGAGCAAGGCAGTACTATCCCAGGCATGGGGTAGAGCAAGGCAGTACTATCCCAGGCCTGGGGTAGAGCAAGGCAGTACTATCCCAGGCCTGGGGTAGAGCAAGGCAGTACTATCCAAGGCCTGGGGTAGAGCAAGGCAGTACTATCCCAGGCCTGCAGTAGAGCAAGGCAGCACTATCCCAGGCCTGGGGCAGAGCAAGGCAGTACTATCCCAGGCCTGGGGCAGAGCAAAGCAGTACTATCCCAGGCCTGGGGCAGAGCAAGGCAGTACTATCCCAGGCCTGGGGCAGAGCAAGGCAGTACTATCCCAGGCCTGGGATAGAGCACGGCAGGACTATCCCAGGCCTGGGGTAGAGCAAGGCAGGACTATCCCAGGCCTGGGGTAGAGCAAGGCAGTACTATCCCGGGCCTGGGGTATAGCAAGGCAGTACTATCCCAGGCCCGGGGTAGAGCAAGGCAGTACTATCCCAGGCATGGGGCAGAGCAAGGCAGTACTATCCCAGGCCTAGGGCAGAGCAAGGTAGTACTATCCTGGGCCTGGAGCAGAGCAATGCAGCACTATCCCAGGCCTGGGGCAGAACAAGGCAGTACTATCCCAGGCCTAGGGCAGAGCAAGGTAGTACTATCCTGGGCCTGGAGCAGAGCAATGCAGCACTGTCCCAGGCCTGGGGCAGAACAAGGCAGTACTATCCCATGCCTTGGGTTATCGCAATGCAGTACTATCCCAGGCCTCGGGTAGAGCAAGGCAGGACTATCCCAGGCCTAGGGGCAGAGCAAGGCAGTACTATCCCAGGCCTGGAGCAGAGCAAGGCAGTACTATCCCATGCCTTGGGTAGAGCAAGGCAGTACCATCTCAGGTCTGAATAGAGCAAGGCAGTACTGTCCCAGGCCTCGGGATAGAGCAAGGCAGTACTATCCCAGGCCTGGGGCAGAGCAAGGTAGTACTATCCCAAGCCTGGGGCAGAGCAAGACAGTACTATCCCAGAGCAGCAGGCAGTACTATCCCAGGCCTGGGGTATATCAAGGCAGTACTATCCTGGGCCTGGGGTATATCAAGGCAGTACTATTCCGGGAATGGGGTATATCAAGGCAGTACTATTCCGGGAATGGGGTAGATCAAGGTAGTACTATCCCGGGCATGGGGTATATCAAGGAAGTACTATCGCGGGCTTGGTGTAGAGTAAGGCAGTACTAACCCAGGCCTGGGTATATCAAGGCAGTACTATCCTGGGCCTGGGGTTTATCAAGGCAGTACTATCCCAGGCCTGGGATAGAGCAAGGCAGGACTATCCGAGGCCTGGGGTAGAGCAAGGCAGGACTATCCCAGGCCTGGGGTAGAGCAAGGCAGTACTATCCCAGGCCTGGGGTACATCAAGGCAGTACTATCCCAGGCATGTGGTATATCAAGGCAGTACTATCCCGGGCATGGGGTATTTCAAGGCAGTACTATGCCAAGCGTGGGATAGAGCAAGGCAGTACTATACCAGGCGTAGGGTAGAGCATGGCAGTACTATCCCAGGCCTGGGGTACATCAAGGCAGTACTATCCCAGGCATGGGGTATATCAAGGCAGTACTATCCCAGGCAGGGGGTATATCAAGGCAGTACTATCCCGGGCATGGGGTATATCAAGGCACTACTATCCCGGGCATGGGGTATATCAAGGCAGTACTATCCCGGGCATGGGGTAGAGCAAGGCAGCACTATCCCGGGCATGGGGTATATCACGGCAGTACTATCCCGGGCATGGGGTATATCAAGGCAGTACTATCCCGGGCCTGGGGTAGAGCAAGGCAGTACTATCCCAGGGCTGGGGTAGAGCAAGGCAGTACTATCCCAAGCCTGGGGTAGAGCAAGGCCGTACTATCCCAGGCCTGGGGTAGAGCAAGGAAGTACTATCCAAGGTCTGGGGTAGAGCAAGGCAGTCCTATCCCAGGCCTGCAGTAGAGCAACGCAGCACTATCCCAGGCCTGGGGTAGAGCAAGGCAGGACTATCCCAGGCCTGGGGTATAGCAAGGCAGAACTATCCCAGGCCTGGGGTAGAGCAAGGCAGGACTATCCCAGGCCTAGGGGCAGAGCAAGGCAGTAGTATCCCATGCCTTGGGCAGAGCAAGGCAGTACTATCCCAGGCCTGGGGCAGAGCAAGGCAGTACTATCCAAGGCCTGGGGCAGAGCAAGGCAGTACTGTCCCAGAGGCAGAGCAAGGCAGTACTATTGCAGGCCTGGGGTGGAGCAAGGCAGTACTATCTCAGGTTTAATAGAGCAAAACAATATTATCCCAGGCCTGGGGTATATCAAGGCAGTACTATCCCGGGTATGTGGTATATCAAGGCAGTACTATCCCGGGCATGGGGTATATCAATGCAGTACTATTCTGGGCATGGGGTATATCAAGGCAGTACTATCCCAGGCCTGGAGTATATCAAGGCAGTACTATCCCAGGCGTGGGGTAGAGCAAGGCAGTACTATACCAGGCGTGGGGTAGAGAAAGGCAGGACTATCCCAGGCCTGGGGTATATCAAGGCAATACTATCCCGGGCCTGGGGTATATCAAGGCAGTACTATCCCGGGCCAGGGGTATATCAAGGCAGTACTATCCCGGGCCAGGGGTATAGCAAGGTAGGACTATCCCAGGCATGGGGTAGAGCAAGGCAGTACTATCCCGGGCATGGGATATATCAAGGCAGTACTATCGCGGGCATGGGGTATATCAAGGCAGTACTATCCCGGGCCAGAGGTATAGCAAGGCACAACTTTCCCAGGCTTGGGTATATCAAGGCAGTACTATCCCAGGCGTGGGGTAGAGCAAGGCAGTACTATCCCAGGCCTGGGGTATATCAAGGCAGTACTATCCCGGGCCTGGGGTATATCAAGGCAGTAGTATCCCGGGCCTGGGGTATATCAAGGCAGTACTATCCCGGGCCTGGGGTATATCAAGGCAGTACTATCCCGGGCCTGGGGTATATCAAGGCAGTAATATCCCAGGCGTGGGGTAGAGCAAGGCAGTACTATCCCAGGCGTGGTGTAGAGCAAGGCAGTACTATCCCAGGCCTGGGGTATATCAAGGCAGTACTATCCCAGGCCTGGGGTATATTAAGGCATTACTATCCCGGGCATGGGGTATATCAAGGTAGTACTATACCGGGCCTGGGGTATATCAAGGCAGTACTATCCCAGACCTGGGGTAGAGCAAGGCAGTACTATCCCTGGCCTGGGGTAGAGCAAGGCAGTACTATCCCTGGCCTGGGGTAGAGCAAGGCAGTACTATCCCAGGCCTGGGGTAGGCAGTACTATCCCAGGCCTGGGGTAGAGCAAAGCAGTACTATCCCAGGCCTGGGGCAGAGCAAGGCAGTACTATTCCGGGCCTGGGGCAGAGCAAGGCAGTACTATCCCAGGCCTGGGGCAGAGCAAGGCAGTACTATACCGGGCCTGGGGCAGAGTAAGGCAGTACTATCCCAGGCCTGGGGTATATCAAGGCAGTACTATCCCGGGCATGGGGTATATCAAGGCAGTACTATACGGGGCCTGGGGTATATCAAGGCAGTACTATCCGGGGCATGGGGTATATCAAGGCAGAACTATACCGGGCCTGGGGTATATCAAGGCAGTACTATCCCAGGCCAGGGGTAGAGCAAGGCAGTACTATCCCAGGCCTGGGGTAGAGCAAAGCAGTACTATCCCAGGCCTGTGGCAGAGCAAGACAGTACTATCGCAGGCCTGGGGCAGAGCAAGGCAGTACTATCGCAGGCCTGGGGCAGAGCAAGGTAGTACTATACCGGACCTGGGGCAGAGCAAGGCAGTACTATCCCAGGCCTGGGGTATATCAAGGCAGTACTATCCCGGGCACGGGGTATATCAAGGCAGTACTATACGGGGCCTGGAGTATATCAAGGCAGTAATATCACAGGCCTGGGGTAGAGCAAGGCAGTACTATCCCAGGCCTGCGGTAGAGCAAAGCAGCTCTATCCCAGGCCTGGGGCAGAGCAAGGCAGTACTATCCCAGGCCTGGGGCAGAGCAAGGGAGTACTATACCAGGCCTGGAGCAGAGCAATGCAGTACTATCCCAGGCCTGAGGCAGAGCAAGGCAGTACTATCCCAGGCCCGGGGTAGAGCAAGGCCGTACTATCCCAGGCCTGAGGCAGAGCAAGGCAGTACTATCCCAGGCCTGGGGCAGAGCAAGGCAGTACTATCCCAGGCCTGGGGCAGAGCAAGGCAGTACTATCTCAGGCATGGGGCAGAGTAAGACAGTACTATCCCAGAGCAAGGCAGTACTATCCCAGGCCTGGGGTATATCAAGGCAGTACTATCCTGGGCCTGGGGTATATCAAGGCAGTACTATCCTAGGCATGGGGTAGAGCGAGGCAGTACTATCCCAGGCCTGGGGTATATCAAGGCAGTGCTATCCCGGGCCTGGGGTATATCAAGGCAGTACAATCCCGGGCCTGGGGTATATCAAAGCAGTACTATCCCAGGTGTGGGGTAGAGCAAGGCAGTACTATCCCAGGCCTGGGGTATATCAAGGCAGTACTATCCCAGGCCCGGGGTAGAGCAAGGCCGTACTATCCCAGGCCTGAGGCAGAGCAAGGCAGTGCTATCCCAGGCCTGGGGCAGAGCAAGGCAGTGCTATCTCAGGCATGGGGCAGAGTAAGACAGTACTATCCCAGAGCAAGGCAGTACTATCCCAGGCCTGGGGTATATCAAGGCAGTACTATCTTGGGCCTGGGGTATATCAAGGCAGTACTATCCTAGGCATGGGGTAGAGCGAGGCAGTACTATCCCAGGCCTGGGGTATATCAAGGCAGTGCTATCCCGGGCCTGGGGTATTGCAAGGCAGTACAATCCCGGGCCTGGGGTATATCAAAGCAGTACTATCCCAGGTGTGGGGTAGAGCAAGGCAGTACTATCCCAGGCCTGGGGTATATCAAGGCAGTACTATCCCAGGCCTGGGGTATATCAAGGCAGTACTATCCCAGGCCTGGGGTATATTAAAGCAGTACTATCCCGGGCCTAGGGTATATCAATGCAGTACTATCCCAGGCGTGGGGTAGGACAAGGCAGTACTATCCCAGGCGTGGGGTAGAGCAAGGCAGTGCTATCCCAGGCCTGGGGTATATCAAGGCAGTACTATCCCGGGCCTGGGGTAGAGCAAGGCAGTACTATCCCAGGCCTGGGGTAGAGCAAGGCAGTACTATCCCAGGCCTGGGGTAGAGCAAGGCAGTACTATCCCATGCCTGGGGTAGAGCAAGGAAGTACTATCCAAGGCCTGGGGTAGAGCAAGGCAGTACTATCCCAGGCCTGCAGTAGAGCAAGGCAGCACTATCCCAGGCCTGGGGCAGAGCAAGGCAGCACTATCCCAGGCCTGGGGCAGAGCAAGGCAGTACTATCCCAGGCCTGGAGCAGAGCAAGGCAGTACTATCCCAGGCCTGGGATAGAGCAAGGCAGGACTATCCGAGGCCTGGGGTAGAGCAAGGCAGGACTATCCCAGGCCTGGGGTAGAGCAAGGCAGTACTATCCCGGGCCTGGGGTATATCAAGGCAGGACTATCCCGAGCCTCGGGTATATCAAGGCAGTACTGTTCCGGGCCTGGGGTATATCAAGGCAGTACTATCCCAGGCCTGGGGTATATCAAGGCAGTACTATCCCGGGCAGGGGGTATATCAAGGCAGTACTATCCCGGGCATGGGGTATATCAAGGCAGTACTATCCCAGGCATGGGGTATATCAAGGCAGTACTATCCCGGGCATGGGGTATATCAAGGCAGCACTATCCCGGGCATGGGGTATATCAAGGCAGTGCTATCCCGGGCCTGGGGTAGAGCATGGCAGTACTATCCCAGGCCTGGGGTAGAGCAAGGCAGTACTATCCCAGGCCTGGGGTAGAGCAAGGCAGTACTATCCCAGGCATGGAGTAGAGCAAGGAAGTACTATTCAAGGCCTGGGGTATATCAAGGCAGTACTATCCTGGGCACGGGGTATATCAAGGCAGTACTATCACAGGCCTGGGGTAGAGCAAGGCAGTACTACCCCAGGCCTGGGGTATATCAAGGCAGTACTATCCAGGGCCTGGGGTAGAGCAAGGCAGTACTATCCCAGGCCTGGGGTATATCAAGGCAGTACTATCCCGGGCCTCGGTTATAGCAAGGCAGTACTATCCCGAGCCTCGGGTATATCAAGGCAGTACTATCCCGGGCCTGGGGTATTTCAAGGCAGTACTATGCCAGGTGTGGGATAGAGCAAGGCAGTACTATACCAGGCGTAGGGTAGAGCATGGCAGTACTATCCCAGGCCTGGGGTACATCAAGGCAGTACTATCCCGGGCATGGGGTATATCAAGGCAGTACTATCCCAGGCAGGGGGTATATCAAGGCAGTACTATCCCGGGCATGGGGTATATCAAGGCACTACTATCCCGGGCATGGGGTATATCAAGGCAGTACTATCCCGGGCATGGGGTAGAGCAAGGCAGCACTATCCCGGGCATGAGGTATATCAAGGCAGTACTATCCCGGGCATGGGGTATATCAAGGCAGTACTATCCCGGGCCTGGGGTAGAGCAAGGCAGTACTATCCCAAGCCTGGGGTAGAGCAAGGCAGTACTATCCCAAGCCTGGGGTAGAGCAAGGCAGTACTATCCCAAGCCTGGGGTAGAGCAAGGCAGTACTATCCAAGGTCTGGGGTAGAGCAAGGCAGTCCTATCCCAGGCCTGCAGTAGAGCAGCGCAGCACTATCCCAGGCCTGGGGCAGAGCAAGGCAGTTCTATCCCAGGCCTGGAGCAGAGCAAGGCAGGACTATCCCAGGCCTGGGGTAGAGCAAGGCAGGACTATCCCAGGCCTGGGGTAGAGCAAGGCAGAACTATCCCAGGCCTGAGGTAGAGCAAGGCAGAACTATCCCAGGCCTGGGGTAGAGCAAGGCAGGACTATCCCAGGCCTAGGGGCAGAGCAAGGCAGTAGTATCCCATGCCTTGGGCAGAGCAAGGCAGTACTATCCCAGGCCTGGGGCAGAGCAAGGCAGTACTATCCCAGGCCTGGGGCAGAGCAAGGCAGTACTGTCCCAGAGGCAGAGCAAGGCAGTACTATCGCAGGCCTGGGGTGGAGCAAGGCAGTACTATCTCAGGTTTAATAGAGCAAAACAATATTATCCCAGGCCTGGGGTATATCAAAGCAGTACTATCCCAGGCCTGGGGTAGAGCAAGGCAGTACTATCCCAGGCCTGGGGTATATCAAGGCAGTACTATCCTAGGCATGGGGTAGAGCGAGGCAGTACTATCCCAGGCCTGGGGTATATCAAGGCAGTGCTATCCCGGGCCTGGGGTATTGCAAGGCAGTACAATCCCGGGCCTGGGGTATATCAAAGCAGTACTATCCCAGGTGTGGGGTAGAGCAAGGCAGTACTATCCCAGGCCTGGGGTATATCAAGGCAGTACTATCCCAGGCCTGGGGTATATCAAGGCAGTACTATCCCAGGCCTGGGGTATGTTAAAGCAGTACTATCCCGGGCCTAGGGTATATCAATGCAGTACTATCCCAGGCGTGGGGTAGGACAAGGCAGTACTATCCCAGGCGTGGGGTAGAGCAAGGCAGTGCTATCCCAGGCCTGGGGTATATCAAGGCAGTACTATCCCGGGCCTGGGGTAGAGCAAGGCAGTACTATCCCAGGCCTGGGGTAGAGCAAGGCAGTACTATCCCAGGCCTGGGGTAGAGCAAGGCAGTACTATCCCAGGCCTGGGGTAGAGCAAGGCAGTACTATCCCATGCCTGGGGTAGAGCAAGGAAGTACTATCCAAGGCCTGGGGTAGAGCAAGGCAGTACTATCCCAGGCCTGCAGTAGAGCAAGGCAGCACTATCCCAGGCCTGGGGCAGAGCAAGGCAGCACTATCCCAGGCCTGGGGCAGAGCAAGGCAGTACTATCCCAGGCCTGGAGCAGAGCAAGGCAGTACTATCCCAGGCCTGGGATAGAGCAAGGCAGGACTATCCGAGGCCTGGGGTAGAGCAAGGCAGGACTATCCCAGGCCTGGGGTAGAGCAAGGCAGTACTATCCCGGGCCTGGGGTATATCAAGGCAGGACTATCCCGAGCCTCGGGTATATCAAGGCAGTACTGTTCCGGGCCTGGGGTATATCAAGGCAGTACTATCCCAGGCCTGGGGTATATCAAGGCAGTACTATCCCGGGCAGGGGGTATATCAAGGCAGTACTATCCCGGGCATGGGGTATATCAAGGCAGTACTATCCCAGGCATGGGGTATATCAAGGCAGTACTATCCCGGGCATGGGGTATATCAAGGCAGCACTATCCCGGGCATGGGGTATATCAAGGCAGTGCTATCCCGGGCCTGGGGTAGAGCATGGCAGTACTATCCCAGGCCTGGGGTAGAGCAAGGCAGTACTATCCCAGGCCTGGGGTAGAGCAAGGCAGTACTATCCCAGGCATGGAGTAGAGCAAGGAAGTACTATTCAAGGCCTGGGGTATATCAAGGCAGTACTATCCTGGGCACGGGGTATATCAAGGCAGTACTATCACAGGCCTGGGGTGAGAGCAAGGCAGTACTACCCCAGGCCTGGGGTATATCAAGGCAGTACTATCCAGGGCCTGGGGTAGAGCAAGGCAGTACTATCCCAGGCCTGGGGTATATCAAGGCAGTACTATCCCGGGCCTCGGTTATAGCAAGGCAGTACTATCCCGAGCCTCGGGTATATCAAGGCAGTACTATCCCGGGCCTGGGGTATTTCAAGGCAGTACTATGCCAGGTGTGGGATAGAGCAAGGCAGTACTATACCAGGCGTAGGGTAGAGCATGGCAGTACTATCCCAGGCCTGGGGTACATCAAGGCAGTACTATCCCGGGCATGGGGTATATCAAGGCAGTACTATCCCAGGCAGGGGGTATATCAAGGCAGTACTATCCCGGGCATGGGGTATATCAAGGCACTACTATCCCGGGCATGGGGTATATCAAGGCAGTACTATCCCGGGCATGGGGTAGAGCAAGGCAGCACTATCCCGGGCATGAGGTATATCAAGGCAGTACTATCCCGGGCATGGGGTATATCAAGGCAGTACTATCCCGGGCCTGGGGTAGAGCAAGGCAGTACTATCCCAAGCCTGGGGTAGAGCAAGGCAGTACTATCCCAAGCCTGGGGTAGAGCAAGGCAGTACTATCCCAAGCCTGGGGTAGAGCAAGGCAGTACTATCCAAGGTCTGGGGTAGAGCAAGGCAGTCCTATCCCAGGCCTGCAGTAGAGCAGCGCAGCACTATCCCAGGCCTGGGGCAGAGCAAGGCAGTTCTATCCCAGGCCTGGAGCAGAGCAAGGCAGGACTATCCCAGGCCTGGGGTAGAGCAAGGCAGGACTATCCCAGGCCTGGGGTAGAGCAAGGCAGAACTATCCCAGGCCTGAGGTAGAGCAAGGCAGAACTATCCCAGGCCTGGGGTAGAGCAAGGCAGGACTATCCCAGGCCTAGGGGCAGAGCAAGGCAGTAGTATCCCATGCCTTGGGCAGAGCAAGGCAGTACTATCCCAGGCCTGGGGCAGAGCAAGGCAGTACTATCCCAGGCCTGGGGCAGAGCAAGGCAGTACTGTCCCAGAGGCAGAGCAAGGCAGTACTATCGCAGGCCTGGGGTGGAGCAAGGCAGTACTATCTCAGGTTTAATAGAGCAAAACAATATTATCCCAGGCCTGGGGTATATCAAAGCAGTACTATCCCAGGCCTGGGGTAGAGCAAGGCAGTACTATCCCAGGCCTGGGGTATATCAAGGCAGTACTATCCCAGGCCTGGGGTATATCAAGGCAGTACTATCCCAGGCCTGGGGTATATCAAGGCAGTACTATCCCAAACGTGGGGTAGAGCAAGGCAATACTATCCCGGGCCTGGGGTAGAGCAAGGCAGTACTATCCCAGGCGTGGGGTATATCAAGGCAGTACTATCCCGGGCAGGGGGTATATCAAGGCAGTACTATCCCGGGCATGGGGTATATCAAGGCAGTACTATCCCAGGCATGGGGTATATCAAGGCAGTACTATCCCGGGCATGAGGTATAGCAAGGCAGCACTATCCCGGGCATGGGGTAGAGCAAGGCAGCACTATCCCGGGAATGGGGTATATCAAGGCAGTGCTATCCCGGGCCTGGGGTAGAGCAAGGCAGTGCTATCCCAGGCCTGGGGTAGAGCAAGGCAGTGCTATCCCAGGCCTGGGGTAGAGCAAGGCAGTACTATCCCAGGCCTGGGGTAGAGCAAGGCAGTACTATCCCAGGCCTGGGGTAGAGCAAGGCAGTACTATCCCGGGCATGGGGTATATCAAGGCAGCACTATCCCGGGCATGGGGTATATCAAGGCAGCACTATCCCGGGAATGGGGTATATCAAGGCAGTACTATCCCAGGCCTGGGGTAGAGCAAGGCAGTGCTATCCCAGGCCTGGGGTAGAGCAAGGCAGTACTATCCCAGGCCTGGGGTAGAGCAAGGCAGTACTATCCCAGGCATGGGGTAGAGCAAGGCAGTACTATCCCAGGCCTGGGGTAGAGCAAGGCAGTACTATCCCAGGCCTGGGGTAGAGCAAGGCAGTACTATCCCAGGCCTGGGGTATATCAAGGCAGTACTATCCCGGGCATGAGGTATAGCAAGGCAGCACTATCCCGGGCATGGGGTAGAGCAAGGCAGCACTATCCATGGAATGGGGTATATCAAGGCAGTGCTATCCCGGGCCTGGGGTAGAGCAAGGCAGTGCTATCCCAGGCCTGGGGTAGAGCAAGGCAGTGCTATCCCAGGCCTGGGGTAGAGCAAGGCAGTACTATCCCAGGCCTGGGGTAGAGCAAGGCAGTACTATCCCAGGCCTGGGGTAGAGCAAGGAAGTACTATCCCAGGCCTGGGGTGGAGCAAGGCAGTACTATCCCAGGCCTGCAGTAGAGCAAGGCAGCACTATCCCAGGCCTGGGGCAGAGCAAGGCAGTACTATCCCAGGCCTGGGGCAGAGCAAGGCAGTACTATCCCAGGCCTGGAGCAGAGCAGGGCAGTACTATCCCAGGCCTGGGATAGAGCACGGCAGGACTATCCCAGGCCTGGGGTAGAGCAAGGCAGGACTATCCCAGGCCTGGGGTAGAGCAAGGCAGGACTATCCCAGGCCTGGGGTAGAGCAAGGCAGTACTATCCCGGGCCTGGGGTATAGCAAGGCAGTACTATCCCAGGCCCGGGTAGAGCAAGGCAGTACTATCCCAGGCATGGGGCAGAGCAAGGCAGTACTATCCCAGGCCTAGGGCAGAGCAAGGTAGTACTATCCTGGGCCTGGAGCAGAGCAATGCAGCACTATCCCAGGCCTGGGGCAGAACAAGGCAGTACTATCCCAGGCCTAGGGCAGAGCAAGGTAGTACTATCCTGGGCCTGGAGCAGAGCAATGCAGCACTATCCCAGGCCTGGGGCAGAACAAGGCAGTACTATCCCATGCCTTGGGTTATCGCAATGCAGTACTATCCCAGGCCTCGGGTAGAGCAAGGCAGGACTATCCCAGGCCTAGGGGCAGAGCAAGGCAGTACTATCCCAGGTCTGGAGCAGAGCAAGGCAGTACCATCTCAGGTCTAATAGAGCAAGGCAGTACTGTCCCAGGCTCGGGATAGAGCAAGGCAGTACTATCCCAGGCCTGGGGCAGAGCAAGGTAGTACTATCCCAAGCCTGGGGCAGAGCAAGACAGTACTATCCCAGAGCAAGGCAGTACTATCCCAGGCCTGGGGTATATCAAGGCAGTACTATCCTGGGCCTGGGGTATATCAAGGCAGTACTATCCCAGGCGTGGGGTAGAGCAAGTCAGTACTATCCCAGGCCTGGGGTATGGCAAGGCAGTACTATCCCAGGCCTGGGGTAGAGCAAGGCAGTACTATTCCAGGCCTGGGGTATATCAAGGCAGTACTATCCCAAGCCTGAGGTATATCAAGGCAGTACTATTCCGGGAATGGGGTAGATCAAGGCAGTACTATCCCGGGCATGGGGTATATCAATGAAGTACTATCCCGGGCTTGGTGTAGAGTAAGGCAGTACTACCCCAGGCCTGGGTATATCAAGGCAGTACTATCCTGGGCCTGGGGTATATCAAGGCAGTACTATCCTGGGCCTGGGGTATATCAAGGCAGTACTATCCCGGGCTTGGGGTATATCAAGGCAGTACTACCCCAGGCCGGGGGTATATCAAGGCAGTACTATCCGGGGCTGGGGTATAGCAAGGCAGTACTATCCCGAGCCCCGGGTATATCAAAGCAGTACTATCCCGGGCCTGGGGTATATCAAGGCAGTACTATGCCAGGCGTGGGATAGAGCAAGGCAGTACTATCCCAGGCGTGGGGTAGAGCAAGGCAGTACTATCCCAGGCCTGGAGTACATCAAGGCAGTACTATCCTGGGCATGGGGTATATCAAGGCAGTACTATCCCAGGCCTGGGGTAGAGCAAGGCAGTACTATCCCAGGCCTGGGGTATATCAAGGCAGTACTATCCCAGGCCTGGGGTATATCAAGGCAGTACTATCCCGGGCCTGGGGTAGAGCAAGGCAGTACAATCCCAGGCGTGGGGTAGAGCAAGGCAGTACTATCCTAAGCCTGAGGTAAATCAAGGCAGTACTATCCCGGGCATGGGGTAGATCAAGGCAGTACTATCCCGGGCATGGGGTATATTAAGGCAGTACTATCCCGGGCCTGGGGTAGAGCAAGGCAGTACTATCCCATGCCTGGGGTATATCAAGGCAGTACTATCCCGGGCCTGGGGTATAGCAAGGCAGTACTATCCCAGGCTTGGGGTATATCAAGGCAGTACTATCCCGGGAATGGGGTATATCAAGGCAGTACTATCCCAGGCCTGGGGTAGAGCAAGGCAGTGCTATCCCAGGCGTGGGGTAGAGCAAGGCCGTACTATCCCAGTCCTGGGGTATATCAAGGCAGGACTACCCCTGGCCTGGGGTATATCAAGGCAGGACTATCCCGAGCCTCGGGTATATCAAGGCAGTACTGTTCTGGGCCTGGGGTATATCAAGGCAGTACTATCCCAGGCATGGGATAGAGCATGGCAGTACTATCCCAGGCCTGGGGTACATCAAGGCACTACTATCCCGGGTATGGGGTATATCAAGGCAGTACTATCCCGGGTATGGGGTATATCAAGGCAGTACTATCCCGGGCATGGGGTATAGCAAGGCAGCACTATCCCGGGCATGGGGTAGAGCAAGGCAGCACTATCCCGGGCATGGGGTATATCAAGGCAGTACTAATCCGGGCATGGGGTATATCAAGGCAGTACTATCCCGGGCCTGGGGTAGAGCAAGGCAGTACTATCCCAGGGCTGGGGTAGAGCAAGGTAGTACTATCCCAAGCCTGGGGTAGAGCAAGGCCGTACTATCCCAGGCCTGGGGTAGAGCAAGGAAGTACTATCCAAGGTCTGGGGTAGAGCAAGGCAGTCCTATCCCAGGCCTGCAGTAGAGCAACGCAGCTCTATCCCAGGCCTGGGGCAGAGCAAGGCAGGACTATCCCAGGCCTGGGGAAGAGCAAGGCAGGACTATCCCAGGCCTGGGGTAGAGCAAGGCAGAACTATCCCAGGCCTGGGGTAGAGCAAGGCAGGACTATCCCAGGCCTAGGGGCAGAGCAAGGCAGTAGTATCCCATGCCTTGGGCAGAGCAAGGCAGGACTATCCCAGGCCTGGGGAAGAGCAAGGCAGGACTATCCCAGGCCTGGGGTAGAGCAAGGCAGAACTATCCCAGGCCTGGGGTAGAGCAAGGCAGGACTATCCCAGGCCTAGGGGCAGAGCAAGGCAGTAGTATCCCATGCCTTGGGCAGAGCAAGGCAGTACTATCCCAGGCCTGGGGCAGAGCAAGGCAGTACTATCCCAGGCCTGGGGCAGAGCAAGGCAGTACTATCCCAGGCCTGGGGCAGAGCAAGGCAGTACTATCCCAGGCCTGGGGCAGAGCAAGGCAGTACTATCCCAGGCCTGGGGCAGAGCAAGGCAGTACTGTCCCAGAGGCAGAGCAAGGCAGTACTATTGCAGGCCTGGGGTGGAGCAAGGCAGTACTATCTCAGGTTTAATAGAGCAAAACAATATTATCCCAGGCCTGGGGTATATCAAGGCAGTACTATCCCGGGTATGTGGTATATCAAGGCAGTACTATCCCGGGCATGGGGTATATCAATGCAGTACTATTCTGGGCATGGGGTATATCAAGGCAGTACTATCCCAGGCCTGGAGTATATCAAGGCAGTACTATCCCAGGCGTGGGGTAGGGCAAGGCAGTACTATCCCAGGCGTGGGGTAGAGAAAGGCAGGACTATCCCAGGCCTGGGGTATATCAAGGCAATACTATCCCGGGCCTGGGGTATATCAAGGCAGTACTATCCCGGGCCAGGGGTATAGCAAGGCAGGACTATCCCGGGCCTGAGGTAGAGCAAGGCAGTACTATCCCAGGCATGGGTTAGAGCAAGGCAGTACTATCCCGGGCATGGGATATATCAAGGCAGTACTATCGCGGGCATGGGGTATATCAAGGCAGTACTATCCCGGGCCAGGGGTATATCAAGGCAGTACTATCCTGGGCCTGGGGTATATCAAGGCAGTACTATCCCAGGCCTGGGGTAGAGCAAGGCAGTACTATTCCAGGCCTGGGGTATATCAAGGCAGTACTATCCCAAGCCTGAGGTATATCAAGGCAGTACTATTCCGGGAATGGGGTAGATCAAGGCAGTACTATCCCGGGCATGGGGTATATCAATGAAGTACTATCCCGGGCTTGGTGTAGAGTAAGGCAGTACTACCCCAGGCCTGGGTATATCAAGGCAGTACTATCCTGGGCCTGGGGTATATCAAGGCAGTACTATCCTGGACCTGGGGTATATCAAGGCAGTACTATCCCGGGCTTGGGGTATATCAAGGCAGTACTACCCCAGGCCGGGGGTATATCAAGGCAGTACTATCCGGGGCTGGGGTATAGCAAGGCAGTACTATCCCGAGCCCCGGGTATATCAAAGCAGTACTATCCCGGGCCTGGGGTATATCAAGGCAGTACTATGCCAGGCGTGGGATAGAGCAAGGCAGTACTATCCCAGGCGTGGGGTAGAGCAAGGCAGTACTATCCCAGGCCTGGAGTACATCAAGGCAGTACTATCCTGGGCATGGGGTATATCAAGGCAGTACTATCCCAGGCCTGGGGTAGAGCAAGGCAGTACTATCCCAGGCCTGGGGTATATCAAGGCAGTACTATCCCAGGCCTGGGGTATATCAAGGCAGTACTATCCCGGGCCTGGGGTAGAGCAAGGCAGTACAATCCCAGGCGTGGGGTAGAGCAAGGCAGTACTATCCTAAGCCTGAGGTAAATCAAGGCAGTACTATCCCGGGCATGGGGTAGATCAAGGCAGTACTATCCCGGGCATGGGGTATATTAAGGCAGTACTATCCCGGGCCTGGGGTAGAGCAAGGCAGTACTATCCCATGCCTGGGGTATATCAAGGCAGTACTATCCCGGGCCTGGGGTATAGCAAGGCAGTACTATCCCAGGCTTGGGGTATATCAAGGCAGTACTATCCCGGGAATGGGGTATATCAAGGCAGTACTATCCCAGGCCTGGGGTAGACCAAGGCAGTGCTATCCCAGGCGTGGGGTAGAGCAAGGCCGTACTATCCCAGTCCTGGGATATATCAAGGCAGGACTACCCCTGGCCTGGGGTATATCAAGGCAGGACTATCCCGAGCCTCGGGTATATCAAGGCAGTACTGTTCTGGGCCTGGGGTATATCAAGGCAGTACTATCCCAGGCATGGGATAGAGCATGGCAGTACTATCCCAGGCCTGGGGTACATCAAGGCACTACTATCCCGGGTATGGGGTATATCAAGGCAGTACTATCCCGGGTATGGGGTATATCAAGGCAGTACTATCCCGGGCATGGGGTATATCAAGGCAGCACTATCCCGGGCATGGGGTAGAGCAAGGCAGCACTATCCCGGGCATGGGGTATATCAAGGCAGTACTAATCCGGGCATGGGGTATATCAAGGCAGTACTATCCCGGGCCTGGGGTAGAGCAAGGCAGTACTATCCCAGGGCTGGGGTAGAGCAAGGTAGTACTATCCCAAGCCTGGGGTAGAGCAAGGCCGTACTATCCCAGGCCTGGGGTAGAGCAAGGAAGTACTATCCAAGGTCTGGGGTAGATCAAGGCAGTCCTATCCCAGGCCTGCAGTAGAGCAACGCAGCTCTATCCCAGGCCTGGGGCAGAGCAAGGCAGGACTATCCCAGGCCTGGGGAAGAGCAAGGCAGGACTATCCCAGGCCTGGGGTAGAGCAAGGCAGAACTATCCCAGGCCTGGGGTAGAGCAAGGCAGGACTATCCCAGGCCTAGGGGCAGAGCAAGGCAGTAGTATCCCATGCCTTGGGCAGAGCAAGGCAGGACTATCCCAGGCCTGGGGAAGAGCAAGGCAGGACTATCCCAGGCCTGGGGTAGAGCAAGGCAGAACTATCCCAGGCCTGGGGTAGAGCAAGGCAGGACTATCCCAGGCCTAGGGGCAGAGCAAGGCAGTAGTATCCCATGCCTTGGGCAGAGCAAGGCAGTACTATCCCAGGCCTGGGGCAGAGCAAGGCAGTACTATCCCAGGCCTGGGGCAGAGCAAGGCAGTACTATCCCAGGCCTGGGGCAGAGCAAGGCAGTACTATCCCAGGCCTGGGGCAGAGCAAGGCAGTACTGTCCCAGAGGCAGAGCAAGGCAGTACTATTGCAGGCCTGGGGTGGAGCAAGGCAGTACTATCTCAGGTTTAATAGAGCAAAACAATATTATCCCAGGCCTGGGGTATATCAAGGCAGTACTATCCCGGGTATGTGGTATATCAAGGCAGTACTATCCCGGGCATGGGGTATATCAATGCAGTACTATTCTGGGCATGGGGTATATCAAGGCAGTACTATCCCAGGCCTGGAGTATATCAAGGCAGTACTATCCCAGGCGTGGGGTAGGGCAAGGCAGTACTATCCCAGGCGTGGGGTAGAGAAAGGCAGGACTATCCCAGGCCTGGGGTATATCAAGGCAATACTATCCCGGGCCTGGGGTATATCAAGGCAGTACTATCCCGGGCCAGGGGTATAGCAAGGCAGGACTATCCCGGGCCTGAGGTAGAGCAAGGCAGTACTATCCCAGGCATGGGATATATCAAGGCAGTACTATCGCGGGCATGGGGTATATCAAGGCAGTACTATCCCGGGCCAGGGGTATAGCAAGGCACAACTTTCCCGGGCTTGGGTATATCAAGGCAGTACTATCCCAGGCGTGGGGTAGAGCAAGGCAGTACTATCCCAGGCCTGGGGTATATCAAGGCAGTACTATCCCGGGCCTGGGGTATATCAAGGCAGTAGTATCCCGGGCCTGGGGTATATCAAGGCAGTACTATCCCGGGCCTGGGGTATATCAAGGCAGTAATATCCCAGGCGTGGGGTAGAGCAAGGCAGTACTATCCCAGGCGTGGTGTAGAGCAAGGCAGTACTATCCCAGGCCTGGGGTATATCAAGGCAGTACTATCCCAGGCCTGGGGTATATCAAGGCATTACTATCCCGGGCATGGGGTATATCAAGGCATTACTATCCCGGGCATGGGGTATATCAAGGTAGTACTATACCGGGCCTGGGGTATATCAAGGCAGTACTATCCCAGACCTGGGGTATATCAAGGCAGTACTATCCCAGACCTGGGGTAGAGCAAGGCAGTACTATCCCTGGCCTGGGGTAGAGCAAGGCAGTACTATCCCTGGCCTGGGGTAGAGCAAAGCAGTACTATCCCAGGCCTGGGGCAGAGCAAGGCAGTACTATCCCGGGCCTGGGGCAGAGCAAGGCAGTACTATCCCAGGCCTGGGGCAGAGCAAGGCAGTACTATACCGGGCCTGGGGCAGAGTAAGGCAGTACTATCCCAGGCCTGGGGTATATCACGGCAGTACTATCCCGGGCATGGGGTATATCAAGGCAGTACTATACGGGGCCTGGGCTATATCAAGGCAGTACTATCCCGGGCATGGGGTATATCAAGGCAGTACTATACCGGGCCTGGGGTATATCAAGGCAGTACTATCCCAGGCCAGGGGTAGAGCAAGGCAGTACTATCCCAGGCCTGGGGTAGAGCAAAGCAGTACTATCCCAGGCCTGTGGCAGAGCAAGACAGTACTATCGCAGGCCTGGGGCAGAGCAAGGCAGTACTATCGCAGGCCTGGGGCAGAGCAAGGTAGTACTATACCGGATCTGGGGCAGAGCAAGGCAGTACTATCCCAGGCCTGGGGTATATCAAGGCAGTACTATCCCGGGCACGGGGTATATCAAGGCAGTACTATACGGGGCCTGGAGTATATCAAGGCAGTAATATCACAGGCCTGGGGTAGAGCAAGGCAGTACTATCCCAGGCCTGCGGTAGAGCAAAGCAGCTCTATCCCAGGCCTGGGGCAGAGCAAGGCAGTACTATCCCAGGCCTGGGGCAGAGCAAGGGAGTACTATCCCAGGCCTGGAGCAGAGCAATGCAGTACTATCCCAGGCCTGGGGCAGAGCAATGCAGTACTATCCCAGGCCTGGGGTATATCAAGGCAGTACTATCCCGGGCCTCGGTTATAGCAAGGCAGTACTATCCCGAGCCTCGGGTATATCAAGGCAGTACTATCCCGGGCCTGGGGTATTTCAAGGCAGTACTATGCCAGGTGTGGGATAGAGCAAGGCAGTACTAAACCAGGCGTAGGGTAGAGCATGGCAGTACTATCCCAGGCCTGGGGTACATCAAGGCAGTACTATCCCGGGCATGGGGTATATCAAGGCAGTACTATCCCAGGCAGGGGGTATATCAAGGCAGTACTATCCCGGGCATGGGGTATATCAAGGCACTACTATCCCGGGCATGGGGTATATCAAGGCAGTACTATCCCGGGCATGGGGTAGAGCAAGGCAGCACTATCCCGGGCATGGGGTATATCAAGGCAGTACTATCCCGGCCTGGGGTATATCAAGGCAGTACTATCCCAGGCCTGGGGTAGAGCAAGGCAGTACTATCCCAGGCCTGGGGTAGAGCAAGGCAGTACTATCCCAGGCCTGGGGTAGAGCAAGGCAGTACTATCCCAGGCCTGGGGTAGAGCAAGGCAGTACTATCCCAAGCCTGGGGTAGAGCAAGGCAGTACTATCCCAGGCCTGGGGTAGAGCAAGGAAGTACTATCCAAGGTCTGGGGTAGAGCAAGGCAGTCCTATCCCAGGCCTGCAGTAGAGCAGCGCAGCACTATCCCAGGCCTGGGGCAGAGCAAGGCAGTTCTATCCCAGGCCTGGAGCAGAGCAAGGCAGGACTATCCCAGGCCTGGGGTAGAGCAAGGCAGGACTATCCCAGGCCTGGGGTAGAGCAAGGCAGAACTATCCCAGGCCTGGGGTAGAGCAAGGCAGAACTATCCCAGGCCTAGGGTAGAGCAAGGCAGGACTATCCCAGGCCTAGGGGCAGAGCAAGGCAGTACTATCCCAGGCCTGGGGCAGAGCAAGGCAGTACTATCCCAGGGCTGGGGCAGAGCAAGGCAGTACTGTCCCAGAGGCAGAGCAAGGCAGTACTATCTCAGGTTTAATAGAGCAAAACAATATTATCCCAGGCCTGGGGTATATCAAAGCAGTACTATCCCAGGCCTGGGGTATATCAAGGCAGTACTATCCCAGGCCTGGGGTATATCAAGGCAGTACTATCCCAGGCCTGGGGTATATCAAGGCAGTACTATCCCAAACGTGGGGTAGAGCAAGGCAATACTATCCCGGGCCTGGGGTAGAGCAAGGCAGTACTATCCCAGGCGTGGGGTAAAGCAAGGAAGTACTATCCAAGGCCTGGGGTATATTAAAGCAGTACAATCCCGGGCCTAGGGTATATCAATGCAGTACTATCCCAGGCGTGGGGTAGGACAAGGCAGTACTATCCCAGGCGTGGGGTAGAGCAAGGCAGTACTATCCCGGGCCTGGGGTAGAGCAAGGCAGTACTATCCCAGGCCTGGGGTAGAGCAAGGCAGTACTATCCCAGGCCTGGGGTAGAGCAAGGCAGTACTATCACAGGCCTGGGGTAGAGCAAGGCAGTACTATCACAGGCCTGGGGTAGAGCAAGGAAGTACTATCCAAGGCCTGGGGTAGAGCAAGGCAGTACTATCCCAGGCCTGCAGTAGAGCAAGGCAGCACTATCCCAGGCCTGGGGCAGAGCAAGGCAGCACTATCCCAGGCCTGGGGCAGAGCAAGGCAGTACTATCCCAGGCCTGGGGCAGAGCAAGGCAGGACTATCCCAGGCCTGGGGTAGAGCAAGGCAGTACTATCCCGGGCCTGGGGTATATCAAGGCAGGACTATCCCGAGCCTCGGGTATATCAAGGCAGTACTGTTCCGGGCCTGGGGTATATCAAGGCAGTACTATCCCAGGCCTGGGGTACATCAAGGCAGTACTATCCCAAGCAAGTGGTATATCAAGGCAGTACTATCCCGGGCATGGGGTATATCAAGGCAGTACTATCCTGGGCATGGGGTAGAGCTAGGCAGCACTATCCCGGGCATGGGGTATATCAAGGCAGCACTATCCCGGGCATGGGGTATATCAAGGCAGTACTATCCCGGGCCTGGGGTAGAGCAAGGCAGTACTATCCCAGGCCTGGGGTAGAGCAAGGCAGTACTATCCCAGGCCTGGGGTAGAGCAAGGCAGTACTATCCCAGGCCTGGGGTAGAGCAAGGCAGTACTATCCCAGGCCTGGGGTAGAGCAAGGCAGTACTATCCCAGGCCTGGAGTAGAGCAAGGAAGTACTATTCAAGGCCTGGGGTATATCAAGGCAGTACTATCCCGGGCCTCGGTTATAGCAAGGCAGTACTATCCCGAGCCTCAGGTATATCAAGGCAGTACTATCCCGGGCCTGGGGTATTTCAAGGCAGTACTATGCCAGGTGTGGGATAGAGCAAGGCAGTACTATACCAGGCGTAGGGTAGAGCATGGCAGTACTATCCCAGGCCTGGGGTACATCAAGGCAGTACTATCCCGGGCATGGGGTATATCAAGGCAGTACTATCCCAGGCAGGGGGTATATCAAGGCAGTACTATCCCGGGCATGGGGTATATCAAGGCACTACTATCCCGGGCATGGGGTATATCAAGGCAGTACTATCCCGGGCATGGGGTAGAGCAAGGCAGTACTATCCCGGGCATGGGGTAGAGCAAGGCAGCACTATCCCGGGCATGGGGTATATCAAGGCAGTACTATCCCGGGCATGGGGTATATCAAGGCAGTACTATCCCAGGCCTGGGGTAGAGCAAGGCAGTACTATCCCAAGCCTGGGGTAGAGCAAGGCAGTACTATCCCAGGCCTGGGGTAGAGCAAGGAAGTACTATCCAAGGTCTGGGGTAGAGCAAGGCAGTCCTATCCCAGGCCTGCAGTAGAGCAACGCAGCACTATCCCAGGCCTGGGGCAGAGCAAGGCAGTTCTATCCCAGGCCTGGAGCAGAGCAAGGCAGGACTATCCCAGGCCTGGGGTAGAGCAAGGCAGGACTATCCCAGGCCTGGGGTAGAGCAAGGCAGAACTATCCCAGGCCTGGGGTAGAGCAAGGCAGGACTATCCCAGGCCTAGGGGCAGAGCAAGGCAGTAGTATCCCATGCCTTGGGCAGAGCAAGGCAGTACTATCCCAGGCCTGGGGCAGAGCAAGGCAGTACTATCCCAGGCCTGGGGCAGAGCAAGGCAGTACTGTCCCAGAGGCAGAGCAAGGCAGTACTATCGCAGGCCTGGGGTGGAGCAAGGCAGTACTATCTCAGGTTTAATAGAGCAAAACAATATTATCCCAGGCCTGGGGTATATCAAGGCAGTACTATCCCGGGTATGTGGTATATCAAGGCAGTACTATCCCGGGCATGGGGTATATCAAAGCAGTACTATTCTGGGCATGGGGTATATCAAGGCAGTACTATCCCAGGCCTGGAGTATATCAAGGCAGTACTATCCCAGGCGTGGGGTAGGGCAAGGCAGTACTATCCCAGGCGTGGGGTAGAGAAAGGCAGGACTATCCCAGGCCTGGGGTATATCAAGGCAGTACTATCCCGGGCATGGGGTATATCAAGGCAGTACTATACTGGGCCTGGGGTATATCAAGGCAGTACTATCCCGGGCATGGGGTATATCAAGGCAGTACTATACTGGGCCTGGGGTATATCAAGGCAGTACTATCCCGGGCATGGGGTATATCAAGGCAGTACTATACCGGGCCTGGGGTATATCAAGGCAGTACTATCCCAGGCCAGGGGTAGAGCAAGGCAGTACTATCCCAGGCCTGGGGTAGAGCAAAGCAGTACTATCCCAGGCCTGGGGCAGAGCAAGACAGTACTATCCCGGGTCTGGGGTATACAAGGCAGTACTATCCGGGCCTAGGGTAGCAAGGCAGTAATATCCCAGGCGTGGGGTAGAGCAAGGCAGTACTATCCCAGGCGTGGTGTAGAGCAAGGCAGTACTATCCCATTCCTGGGGTATATCAAGGCAGTACTATCCCAGGCCTGGGGTATATCAAGGCAGTACTATCCCAGACCTGGGGTAGAGCAAGGCAGTACTATCCCTGGCCTGGGGTAGAGCAAGGTAGTACTATCCCAGGCCTGGGGTAGAGCAAAGCAGTACTATCCCAGGCCTGGGGCAGAGCAAGGCAGTACTATCCCGGGCCTGGGGCAGAGCAAGGCAGTACTATCCCAGGCCTGGGGTATATCAAGGCAGTACTATCCCGGGCATGGGGTATATCAAGGCAGTACTATACTGGGCCTGGGGTATATCAAGGCAGTACTATCCCGGGCATGGGGTATATCAAGGCAGTACTATACTGGGCCTGGGGTATATCAAGGCAGTACTATCCCGGGCATGGGGTATATCAAGGCAGTACTATACCGGGCCTGGGGTATATCAAGGCAGTACTATCCCAGGCCAGGGGTAGAGCAAGGCAGTACTATCCCAGGCCTGGGGTAGAGCAAAGCAGTACTATCCCAGGCCTGGGGCAGAGCAAGACAGTACTATCGCAGGCCTGGGGCAGAGCAAGACAGTACTATCGCAGGCCTGGGGCAGAGCAAGGCAGTACTATCCCAGGCCTGGGGCAGAGCAAGGTAGTACTATACCGGACCTGGGGCAGAGCAAGGTAGTACTATACCGGACCTGGGGCAGAGCAAGGCAGTACTATACCGGACCTGGGGTATATCAAGGCAGTACTATCCCGGGCACGGTGTATATCAAGGCAGTACTATACGGGGCCTGGAGTATATCAAGGCAGTAATATCACAGGCCTGGGGTAGAGCAAGGCAGTACTATCCCAGGCCTGCGGTAGAGCAAAGCAGCTATATCCCAGGCCTGGGCAGAGCAAGGCAGTACTATCCCAGGCCTGGGGCAGAGCAAGGGAGTACTATCCCAGGCCTGGGGCAGAGCAAGGCAGTACTATCCCAGGCCCGGGGTAGAGCAAGGCCGTACTATCCCAGGCCTGAGGCAGAGCAAGGCAGTACTATCCCAGGCCTGGGGCAGAGCAAGGCAGTACTATCCCAGGCATGGGGCAGAGTAAGACAGTACTATCCCAGAGCAAGGCAGTACTATCCCAGGCCTGGGGTATATCAAGGCAGTACTATCCTGGGCCTGGGGTATATCAAGGCAGTACTATCCTAGGCATGGGGTATATCAAGGCAGTACTATCCTAGGCATGGGGTAGAGCGAGGCAGTACTATCCCAGGCCTGGGGTATATCAAGGCAGTGCTATCCCGGGCCTGGGGTATTGCAAGGCAGTACAATCCCGGGCCTGGGGTATATCAAAGCAGTACTATCCCAGGTGTGGGGTAGAGCAAGGCAGTACTATCCCAGGCCTGGGGTATATCAAGGCAGTACTATTCCAGGCCTGGGGTATATCAAGGCAGTACTATCCCAAACGTGGGGTAAAGCAAGGAAGTACTATCCAAGGCCTGGGGTATATTAAAGCAGTACTATCCCGGGCCTAGGGTATATCAATGCAGTACTATCCCAGGCGTGGGGTAGGCAGGGGCGGTGCGTCCATTGGGGCGTTGGGGCATAGCCCCCCGCCCGCAGCTCTCGGCGTCTTTGAACCTAAGTAAACTGAATCAGTTTACTTAAGTTCAAAGACGCCGAGAGAACTGACAATCATGTCAGTCAGCATGACGTCTGATCGCCCACCCCTTCAGAGTCTGAAGGGGGTGGGCGGTCCTGCGTCATGTTGACTGACATGATTGTCAGAGGGACCAGGGGCAGCAGGCAGCACTGCAGCACAAGTGCGCATGAGTGGGTAAGGGCACCGAATTTTCGCGCCGTGCCCAGTCATGCGCACTTGTGTGTGCACTGGCATGCGCATGCCCATTAGGAGAGCGAGGCTGAGCAAAGGCTCAAACCTCGGTCTCCTAATGGGCAGGCGGGCGAGAGGTAACCGTGCCCTAAGCCAATCCTGGCGCTGCCAGCAGCGCCAGGATTGGCTGAGTGGGGCTATGCGCAAACGGAGTCGGACCCGAGGCGGTGCGGACGGCGGACCTGCTCAGCTTAGGTAGGAGGATTTTCTTTTTTAGTTAAAAATCCCCGGGCCCCGGCAAACCCCCCGCGCGCGAGCTGCGACTGTTTGATTATCTCTTTTGATGATTAGCAAGTAAAACAAACAATAGAAGAGTCTAGGGATCCCTGTGTAGGGATAGAACCCTGTGTAGGGATAGAACTGATATTACAGGATTATTTTTAAAGCGCACACTGATAAACCAATCACCTCCAGGCGCTTGCCTGTGTTTAAAGTGTGGATTTGTGTTTAAAGGAGCCGGTTTACGAGCAACGGTCCGGAAGTCCTTTACAGCCAGGTGCCCTTCTCACACTGCCCACCAGTTCTTCATCTTTGTTGAGCCAGGGTGCAAACGGGGATGGTGGCATTGTTTTGAATTGTCATTGAATTTATACAGCGCGCGAGGCGCCGAAGTGCGCCTGACAACGGGTAGCATGTTACTCCACTGCTGTAGTGATCTTTCCATATGGACCCAGCGTGGGCTGTATGGGCGCCATGCATCATGTACCTCACTTATGCCAGCTAAAACACTAACCAGCCGACCGTGCTCAATGTGTGGTATGGTAGTCATATTCCCCGCTTTCTGTTGCAGCATGCAATTTGCCCAGCTTTAGTTTTGGCTTCCTTCCAGCCCATATGAATGTCTTCATGAGTGTCGTGGGTTCTGCGGACAGATGGGCAAGTATGTGGAGAGGCACTGGGCTGTCCTGTGTCCATGTTCAGAGGTGTTGCTTCTGGTGTAACCTGATCTTCCCCCTCTCGCTCCCCTTCCTCTCAACTCTCTCATGCTCCCGCTCATCTCCTTTGTCATACTCGTTCCCTTTTCAGTGGCTGCTTGGCCTGTTCTCACCTGCCTCTTCCCCAGGTCTCTCTCCCTTTTAGTCCTGCTCCCCTAGACTGTATTCTCTATCTCTCATTCATTCACTTCACCTCACCCATCCTCCCTCTCTTTACTCCGCTCTCCCTTTCCTCCTCCCTCGCTTTTCTTCTCTCACTCTCTCTGCCCCATCCCCCCTGGCTGCTCTGACTGGCTCTCCATAATCCCACTGCATATATAGGCTGTACCTGCAGCCCAAACAGTCTGGGTGGAAGGTATTGTGCCGTCACGGTCTCCTAAATAAGTGCACAGGTAAGCTCTCAATCGTTGTTTATCATCTTTACCGGGACATATTCAGTCTCCATCGATCGGCCCGCAAAGGGTTTCATAAGGCTAAGATCTCACCATATCTGAATAGTGTTGTGATCTGATACAATATTGTGTTTCCGCTTGTCTGGCGAACAGGCTAATTGAGAACGTGGTTCAAATACAGACAAGCAAATATACACTTTCATTGAGATGGATGGATGGATGGAAGGGAGGTTGTCTGAAGATGGCTGGATGCTCTGGTTATTCACCAGTGGTGAAAGGATACATAGATGAATGAGTGGGCAGAAGAGTTACAGGAGAGTGTGTCCAGAAGGATGAGTGAATGTGTACATGAATGAATGCTCCAAATGATGGACAAATGAGTTGAAGATTTTCTAGTGAATGGCTACATGGATGGATGAGCGAATGGGATCGTCTCTAGAAGGACCGATGGATGGATGGATGAACAGATGAATACAGTGGATGATAGAAACATGGATAAATTAATGGGGGATGATTGGGTGAATGATGCATGGGCTGAACACCTCTTATGTCGGCCGCACTCGCTCACTACGTAAAATTCATGCCCAACTTTTACGCCCACCACTTTCAAATGTCACCAGCCACCACTGGGGGTAGGACAAGGCAGTACTATCCCAGGCGTGGGGTAGAGCAAGGCAGTGCTATCCCAGGCCTGGGGTATATCAAGGCAGTACTATCCCGGGCCTGGGGTATAGCAAGGCAGAACTATCCCGGACCTGGGGTATATCAAGGCAGTACTATCCCAGGTGTGGGGTATATCAAGGCAGTACTATCCCGGGCCTGGGGTATAGCAAGGCAGTACTATTCCAGGCCTGGGGTATATCAAGGCAGTACTATCCCGGGCCTGGGTATATCAAGGCAGTACTATCCCGGGCCTGGGGTATATCAAGGCAATACTATCCCAAACGTGGGGTAGAGCAAGGCCGTGCTATCCGAGGCCTGGGGTAGAGCAAGGCAGTACTATCCCAGGTGTGGGATAGAGCAAGGCAGTACTATCCCAGGCCTGGAGCAGAGCAAGGCAGTACTATCCCAGGCCTGGGATAGAGCAAGGCAGGACTATCCCAGGCCTGGGATAGAGCAAGGCAGGACTATCCCAGGCCTGGGGTAGAGCAAGGCAGTACTATCCCAGGCCTGGAGTAGAGCAAGGAAGTACTATTCAAGGCCTGGGGTATATCAAGGCAGTACTATCACAGGCCTGGGGTAGAGCAAGGCAGTACTACCCCAGGCCTGGGGTATATCAAGGCAGTACTATCCAGGGCCTGGGGTAGAGCAAGGCAGTACTATCCCAGGCCTGGGTATATCAAGGCAGTACTATCCCAGGCCTGGGATAGAGCAAGGCAGGACTATCCGAGGCCTGGGGTAGAGCAAGGCAGGACTATCCCAGGCCTGGGGTAGAGCAAGGCAGGACTATCCCAGGCCTGGGGTAGAGCAAGGCAGGACTATCCCAGGCCTGGGGTAGAGCAAGGCAGTACTATCCCAGGTCTGGGGTACATCAAGGCAGTACTATCCCGGGCATGTGGTATATCAAGGCAGTACTATCCCGGGCATGGGGTATTTCAAGGCAGTACTATGCCAAGCGTGGGATAGAGCAAGGCAGTACTATACCAGGCGTAGGGTAGAGCATGGCAGTACTATCCCAGGCCTGGGGTACATCAAGGCAGTACTATCCCGGGCATGGGGTATATCAAGGCAGTACTATCCCAGGCAGGGGGTATATCAAGGCAGTACTATCCCGGGCATGGGGTATATCAAGGCACTACTATCCCGGGCATGGGGTATATCAAGGCAGTACTATCCCGGGCATGGGGTAGAGCAAGGCAGCACTATCCCGGGCATGGGGTATATCAAGGCAGTACTATCCCGGGCATGGGGTATATCAAGGCAGTACTATCCCGGGCCTGGGGTAGAGCAAGGCAGTACTATCCCAGGGCTGGGGTAGAGCAAGGCAGTACTATCCCAAGCCTGGGGTAGAGCAAGGCCGTACTATCCCAGGCCTGGGGTAGAGCAAGGAAGTACTATCCAAGGTCTGGGGTAGAGCAAGGCAGTCCTATCCCAGGCCTGCAGTAGAGCAACGCAGCACTATCCCAGGCCTGGGGCAGAGCAAGGCAGTACTATCCCAGGCCTGGGGCAGAGCAAGGCAGGACTATCCCAGGCCTGGGGAAGAGCAAGGCAGGACTATCCCAGGCCTGGGGCAGAGCAAGGCAGAACTATCCCAGGCCTGGGGTAGAGCAAGGCAGAACTATCCCAGGCCTGGGATAGAGCAAGGCAGGACTATCCGAGGCCTGGGGTAGAGCAAGGCAGTACTATCCCAGGCAGGGGGTATATCAAGGCAGTACTATCCCGGGCATGGGGTATATCAAGGCACTACTATCCCGGGCATGGGGTATATCAAGGCAGTACTATCCCGGGCATGGGGTAGAGCAAGGCAGCACTATCCCGGGCATGGGGTATATCAAGGCAGTACTATCCCGGGCATGGGGTATATCAAGGCAGTACTATCCCGGGCCTGGGGTAGAGCAAGGCAGTACTATCCCAGGGCTGGGGTAGAGCAAGGCAGTACTATCCCAAGCCTGGGGTAGAGCAAGGCCGTACTATCCCAGGCCTGGGGTAGAGCAAGGAAGTACTATCCAAGGTCTGGGGTAGAGCAAGGCAGTCCTATCCCAGGCCTGCAGTAGAGCAACGCAGCACTATCCCAGGCCTGGGGCAGAGCAAGGCAGTACTATCCCAGGCCTGGGGCAGAGCAAGGCAGGACTATCCCAGGCCTGGGGAAGAGCAAGGCAGGACTATCCCAGGCCTGGGGTAGAGCAAGGCAGAACTATCCCAGGCCTGGGGTAGAGCAAGGCAGAACTATCCCAGGCCTGGGGTAGAGCAAGGCAGGACTATCCCAGGCCTAGGGGCAGAGCAAGGCAGGACTATCCCAGGCCTAGGGGCAGAGCAAGGCAGTAGTATCCCATGCCTTGGGCAGAGCAAGGCAGTACTATCCCAGGCCTGGGGCAGAGCAAGGCAGTACTATCCCAGGCCTGGGGCAGAGCAAGGCAGTACTGTCCCAGAGGCAGAGCAAGGCAGTACTATTGCAGGCCTGGGGTGGAGCAAGGCAGTACTATCTCAGGTTTAATAGAGCAAAACAATATTATCCCAGGCCTGGGGTATATCAAGGCAGTACTATCCCGGGTATGTGGTATATCAAGGCAGTACTATCCCGGGCATGGGGTATATCAATGCAGTACTATTCTGGGCATGGGGTATATCAAGGCAGTACTATCCCAGGCCTGGAGTATATCAAGGCAGTACTATCCCAGGCGTGGGGTAGGGCAAGGCAGTACTATCCCAGGCGTGGGGTAGAGAAAGGCAGGACTATCCCAGGCCTGGGGTATATCAAGGCAATACTATCCCGGGCCTGGGGTATATCAAGGCAGTACTATCCCGGGCCTGGGGTATATCAAGGCAGTACTATCCCGGGCCAGGGGTATAGCAAGGCAGGACTATCCCGGGCCTGAGGTAGAGCAAGGCAGTACTATCCCAGGCATGGGGTAGAGCAAGGCAGTACTATCCCGGGCATGGGATATATCAAGGCAGTACTATCCCGGGCCAGGGGTATAGCAAGGCACAACTTTCCCGGGCTTGGGTATATCAAGGCAGTACTATCCCAGGCGTGGGGTAGAGCAAGGCAGTACTATCCCAGGCCTGGGGTATATCAAGGCAGTACTATCCCGGGCCTGGGGTATATCAAGGCAGTAGTATTCCGGGCCTGGGGTATATCAAGGCAGTACTATCCCGGGCCTGGGGTATATCAAGGCAGTAATATCCCAGGCGTGGGGTAGAGCAAGGCAGTACTATCCCAGGCGTGGTGTAGAGCAAGGCAGTACTATCCCAGGCCTGGGGTATATCAAGGCAGTACTATCCCAGGCCTGGGGTATATCAAGGCATTACTATCCCGGGCATGGGGTATATCAAGGTAGTACTATACCGGGCCTGGGGTATATCAAGGCAGTACTATCCCAGACCTGGGGTAGAGCAAGGCAGTACTATCCCTGGCCTGGGGTAGAGCAAGGTAGTACTATCCCAGGCCTGGGGTAGAGCAAAGCAGTACTATCCCAGGCCTGGGGCAGAGCAAGGCAGTACTATCCCAGGCCTGGGGCAGAGCAAGGCAGTACTATCCCGGGCCTGGGGCAGAGCAAGGCAGTACTATCCCGGGCCTGGGGCAGAGCAAGGCAGTACTATCCCAGGCCTGGGGCAGAGCAAGGCAGTACTATACCGGGCCTGGGGCAGAGTAAGGCAGTACTATCCCAGGCCTGGGGTATATCAAGGCAGTACTATCCCGGGCATGGGGTATATCAAGGCAGTACTATACGGGGCCTGGGCTATATCAAGGCAGTACTATCCCGGGCATGGGGTATATCAAGGCAGTACTATACCGGGCCTGGGGTATATCAAGGCAGTACTATCCCAGGCCAGGGGTAGAGCAAGGCAGTACTATCCCAGGCCTGTGGCAGAGCAAGACAGTACTATCGCAGGCCTGGGGCAAAGCAAGGCAGTACTATCGCAGGCCTGGGGCAAAGCAAGGCAGTACTATCGCAGGCCTGGGGCAAAGCAAGGTAGTACTATACCGGACCTGGGGCAGAGCAAGGAAGTACTATCCCAGGCCTGGGGTATATCAAGGCAGTACTATCCCGGGCACGGGGTATATCAAGGCAGTACTATACGGGGCCTGGAGTATATCAAGGCAGTAATATCACAGGCCTGGGGTAGAGCAAGGCAGTACTATCCCAGGCCTGCGGTAGAGCAAAGCAGCTCTATCCCAGGCCTGGGGTAGAGCAAGGCAGTACTATCCCAGGCCTGCGGTAGAGCAAAGCAGCTCTATCCCAGGCCTGGGGCAGAGCAAGGCAGTACTATCCCAGGCCTGGGGCAGAGCAAGGGAGTACTATCCCAGGCCTGGAGCAGAGCAATGCAGTACTATCCCAGGCCTGGGGCAGAGCAAGGCAGTACTATCCCAGGCCCGGGGTAGAGCAAGGCCGTACTATCCCAGGCCTGAGGCAGAGCAAGGCAGTATTATCCCAGGCCTGGGGCAGAGCAAGGCAGTACTATCTCAGGCATGGGGCAGAGTAAGACAGTACTATCCCAGAGCAAGGCAGTACTATCCCAGGCCTGGGGTATATCAAGGCAGTACTATCCTGGGCCTGGGGTATATCAAGGCAGTACTATCCTAGGCATGGGGTAGAGCGAGGCAGTACTATCCCAGGCCTGGGGTATATCAAGGCAGTGCTATCCCGGGCCTGGGGTATTGCAAGGCAGTACAATCCCGGGCCTGGGGTATTGCAAGGCAGTACTATCCCAGGTGTGGGGTAGAGCAAGGCAGTACTATCCCAGGCCTGGGGTATATCAAGGCAGTACTATCCCAGGCCTAGGGTATATCAAGGCAGTACTATCCCAGGCCTGGGGTATATCAAGGCAGTACTATCCGAAACGTGGGGTAGAGCAAGGAAATACTATCCTGGGCCTGGGGTAGAGCAAGGCAGTACTATCCCAGGCGTGGGGTAAAGCAAGGAAGTACTATCCAAGGCCTGGGGTATATTAAAGCAGTACTATCCCGGGCCTAGGGTATATCAATGCAGTACTATCCCAGGCGTGGGGTAGGACAAGGCAGTACTATCCCAGGCGTGGGGTAGAGCAAGGCAGTGCTATCCCAGGCCTGGGGTATATCAAGGCAGTACTATCCCGGGCCTGGGGTAGAGCAAGGTAGTACTATCACAGGCCTGGGGTAGAGCAAGGCAGTACTATCACAGGCCTGGGGTAGAGCAAGGCAGTACTATCACAGGCCTGGGGTAGAACAAGGAAGTACTATCCAAGGCCTGGGGTAGAGCAAGGCAGCACTATCCCAGGCCTGGGGCAGAGCAAGGCAGCACTATCCCAGGCCTGGGGCAGAGCAAGGCAGCACTATCCCAGGCCTGGGGCAGAGCAAGGCAGTACTATCCCAGACCTGGAGCAGAGCAAGGCAGTACTATCCCAGGCCTGGGATAGAGCAAGGCAGGACTATCCGAGGCCTGGGGTAGAGTAAGGCAGGACTATCCGAGGCCTGGGGTAGAGCAAGGCAGGACTATCCCAGGCCTGGGGTAGAGCAAGGTAGTACTATCCCGGGCCTGGGGTATATCAAGGCAGGACTATCCCGAGCCTCGGGTATATCAAGGCAGTACTGTTCCGGGCCTGGGGTATATCAAGGCAGTACTATCCCAGGCCTGGCGTACATCAAGGCAGTACTATCCCAGGCATGTGGTATATCAAGGCAGTACTATCCCGGGCAGGGGGTATATCAAGGCAGTACTATCCCGGGCAGGGGGTATATCAAGGCAGTACTATCCCGGGCATGGGGTATATCAAGGCAGTACTATCCCGGGCATGAGGTATATCAAGGCAGTACTATCCTGGGCATGGGGTAGAGCAAGGCAGCGCTATCCCGGGCATGGGGTATATCAAGGAAGCGCTATCCCGGGCCTGGGGTAGAGCATGGCAGTACTATCCCAGGCCTGGGGTAGAGCAAGGCAGTACTATCCCAGGCCTGGGGTAGAGCAAGGCAGTACTATCCCAGGCCTGGGGTAGAGCAAGGCAGTACTATCCCAGGCCTGGGGTAGAGCAAGGCAGTACTATCCCAGGCATGGAGTAGAGCAAGGAAGTACTATTCAAGGCCTGGGGTATATCAAGGCAGTACTATCCTGGGCACGGGGTATATCAAGGCAGTACTATCACAGGCCTGGGGTAGAGCAAGCAGTACTACCCCAGGCCTGGGGTATATCAAGGCAGTACTATCCAGGGCCTGGGGTAGAGCAAGGCAGTACTATCCCAGGCCTGGGGTATATCAAGGCAGTACTATCCCGGGCCTCGGTTATAGCAAGGCAGTACTATCCCGAGCCTCGGGTATATCAAGGCAGTACTATCCCGGGCCTGGGGTATTTCAAGGCAGTACTATGCCAGGTGTGGGATAGAGCAAGGCAGTACTATACCAGGCGTAGGGTAGAGCATGGCAGTACTATCCCAGGCCTGGGGTACATCAAGGCAGTACTATCCCGGGCATGGGGTATATCAAGGCAGTACTATCCCAGGCAGGGGGTATATCAAGGCAGTACTATCCCGGGCATGGGGTATATCAAGGCACTACTATCACGGGCATGGGGTATATCAAGGCAGTACTATCCCGGGCATGGGGTAGAGCAAGGCAGCACTATCCCGGGCATGGGGTATATCAAGGCAGTACTATCCCGGGTATGGGGTATATCAAGGCAGTACTATCCCAGGCCTGGGGTAGAGCAAGGCAGTACTATCCCAGGCCTGGGGTAGAGCAAGGCAGTACTATCCCAAGCCTGGGGTAGAGCAAGGCAGTACTATCCCAGGCCTGGGGTAGAGCAAGGAAGTACTATCCAAGGTCTGGGGTAGAGCAAGGCAGTCCTATCCCAGGCCTGCAGTAGAGCAGCGCAGCACTATCCCAGGCCTGGGGCAGAGCAAGGCAGTACTATCCCAGGCCTGGGGCAGAGCAAGGCAGTACTATCCCAGGCCTGGGGCAGAGCAAGGCAGTACTATCCCAGGCCTGGGGCAGAGCAAGGCAGTACTATCCCAGGCCTGGGGCAGAGCAAGGCAGTACTCTCCCAGGCCTGGGGCAGAGCAAGGCAGTACTGTCCCAGAGGCAGAGCAAGGCAGTACTATCGCAGGCCTGGGGTGGAGCAAGGCAGTACTATCTCAGGTTTAATAGAGCAAAACAATATTATCCCAGGCCTGGGGTATATCAAGGCAGTACTATCCCAGGCCTGGGGTATATCAAGGCAGTACTATCCCAGGCCTGGGGTATATCAAGGCAGTACTATCCCAGGCCTGGGGTAGAGCAAGGCAATACTATCCTGGGCCTGGGGTAGAGCAAGGCAGTACTATCCCAGGCGTGGGGTAAAGCAAGGAAGTACTATCCAAGGCCTGGGGTATATTAAAGCAGTACAATCCCGGGCCTAGGGTATATCAATGCAGTACTATCCCAGGCGTGGGGTAGGACAAGGCAGTACTATCCCAGGCGTGGGGTAGAGCAAGGCAGTGCAATCCCAGGCCTGGGGTATATCAAGGCAGTGCTATCCCGGGCCTGGGGTAGAGCAAGGCAGTACTATCCCAGGCTTGGGGTAGAGCAAGGCAGTACTATCCCAGGCCTGGGGTAGAGCAAGGAAGTACTATCCAAGGCCTGGGGTAGAGCAAGGCAGTACTATCCAAGGCCTGGGGTAGAGCAAGGCAGCACTATCCCAGGCCTGGGGCAGAGCAAGGCAGCACTATCCCAGGCCTGGGGCAGAGCAAGGCAGCACTATCCCAGGCCTGGGGCAGAGCAAGGCAGTACTATCCCAGGCCTGGGGCAGAGCAAGGCAGTACTATCCCAGGCCTGGGATAGAGCAAGGCAGGACTATCCGAGGCCTGGGATAGAGCAAGGCAGGACTATCCCAGGCCTGGGGTAGAGCAAGGCAGTACTATCCCGGGCCTGGGGTATATCAAGGCAGGACTATCCCGAGCCTCGGGTATATCAAGGCAGTACTGTTCCGGGCCTGGGGTATATCAAGGCAGTACTATCCCAGGCCTGGGGTACATCAAGGCAGTACTATCCCAAGCATGTGGTATATCAAGGCAGTACTATCCCGGGCATGGGGTATATCAAGGCAGTACTATCCTGGGCATGGGGTAGAGCTAGGCAGCACTATCCCGGGCATGGGGTATATCAAGGCAGCACTATCCCGGGCCTGGGGTACATCAAGGCAGTACTATCCCAAGCATGTGGTATATCAAGGCAGTACTATCCCGGGCCTGGGGTAGAGCAAGGCAGTACTATCCCGGGCCTGGGGTAGAGCAAGGCAGTACTATCCCAGGCCTGGGGTAGAGCAAGGCAGTACTATCCCAGGCCTGGGGTAGAGCAAGGCAGTACTATCCCAGGCCTGGGGTAGAGCAAGGCAGTACTATCCCAGGCCTGGGGTAGAGCAAGGCAGTACTATCCCAGGCCTGGAGTAGAGCAAGGAAGTACTATTCAAGGCCTGGGGTATATCAAGGCAGTACTATCCTGGGCACGGGGTATATCAAGGCAGTACTATCACAGGCCTGGGGTAGAGCAAGGCAGTACTACCCCAGGCCTGGGGTATATCAAGGCAGTACTATCCAGGGCCTGGGGTAGAGCAAGGCAGTACTATCCCAGGCCTGGGGTATATCAAGGCAGTACTATCCCGGGCCTCGGTTATAGCAAGGCAGTACTATCCCGAGCCTCGGGTATATCAAGGCAGTACTATCCCGGGCCTGGGGTATTTCAAGGCAGTACTATGCCAGGTGTGGGATAGAGCAAGGCAGTACTATACCAGGCGTAGGGTAGAGCATGGCAGTACTATGTCAGGCCTGGGGTACATCAAGGCAGTACTATCCCGGGCATGGGGTATATCAAGGCAGTACTATCCCAGGCAGGGGGTATATCAAGGCAGTACTATCCCGGGCATGGGGTATATCAAGGCACTACTATCCCGGGCATGGGGTATATCAAGGCAGTACTATCCCGGGCATGGGGTAGAGCAAGGCAGCACTATCCCGGGCATGGGGTATATCAAGGCAGTACTATCCCGGGCATGGGGTATATCAAGGCAGTACTATCCCGGGCCTGGGGTAGAGCAAGGCAGTACTATCCCAAGCCTGGGGTAGAGCAAGGCAGTACTATCCCAGGCCTGGGGTAGAGCAAGGAAGTACTATCCAAGGTCTGGGGTAGAGCAAGGCAGTCCTATCCCAGGCCTGCAGTAGAGCAACGCAGCACTATCCCAGGCCTGGGGCAGAGCAAGGCAGTTCTATCCCAGGCCTGGAGCAGAGCAAGGCAGGACTATCCCAGGCCTGGGGTAGAGCAAGGCAGGACTATCCCAGGCCTGGGGTAGAGCAAGGCAGTCCTATCCCAGGCCTGCAGTAGAGCAACGCAGCACTATCCCAGGCCTGGGGCAGAGCAAGGCAGTTCTATCCCAGGCCTGGAGCAGAGCAAGGCAGTTCTATCCCAGGCCTGGGGTAGAGCAAGGCAGGACTATCCCAGGCCTGGGGTAGAGCAAGGCAGGACTATCCCAGGCCTAGGGGCAGAGCAAGGCAGTAGTATCCCATGCCTTGGGCAGAGCAAGGCAGTACTATCCCAGGCCTGGGGCAGAGCAAGGCAGTACTATCCCAGGCCTGGAGCAGAGCAAGGCAGTACTGTCCCAGAGGCAGAGCAAGGCAGTACTATCGCAGGCCTGGGGTGGAGCAAGGCAGTACTATCTCAGGTTTAATAGAGCAAAACAATATTATCCCAGGCCTGGGGTATATCAAGGCAGTACTATCCCGGGCCTGGGGCAGAGCAAGGCAGTACTATCCCAGGCCTGGGGTATATCAAGGCAGTACTATCCCGGGCATGGGGTATATCAAGGCAGTACTATACTGGGCCTGGGGTATATCAAGGCAGTACTATCCCGGGCATGGGGTAGAGCAAAGCAGTACTATCCCAGGCCTGGGGCAGAGCAAGACAGTACTATCGCAGGCCTGGGGCAGAGCAAGGCAGTACTATCCCAGGCCTGGGGCAGAGCAAGGTAGTACTATACCGGACCTGGGGCAGAGCAAGGTAGTACTATACCGGACCTGGGGCAGAGCAAGGCAGTACTATCCCAGGCCTGGGGTATATCAAGGCAGTACTATCCCGGGCACGGTGTATATCAAGGCAGTACTATACGGGGCCTGGAGTATATCAAGGCAGTAATATCACAGGCCTGGGGTAGAGCAAGGCAGTACTATCCCAGGCCTGCGGTAGAGCAAAGCAGCTCTATCCCAGGCCTGGGCAGAGCAAGGCAGTACTATCCCAGGCCTGGGGCAGAGCAAGGAGTACTATCCCAGGCCTGGGGCAGAGCAATGCAGTACTATCCCAGGCCTGGGGCAGAGCAAGGCAGTACTATCCCAGGCCCGGGGTAGAGCAAGGCCGTACTATCCCAGGCCTGAGGCAGAGCAAGGCAGTACTATCCCAGGCCTGGGGCAGAGCAAGGCAGTACTATCCCAGGCATGGGGCAGAGTAAGACAGTACTATCCCAGAGCAAGGCAGTACTATCCCAGGCCTGGGGTATATCAAGGCAGTACTATCCTGGGCCTGGGGTATATCAAGGCAGTACTATCCTAGGCATGGGGTAGAGCAAGGCAGTACTATCCCAGGCCTGGGGTATATCAAGGCAGTGCTATCCCGGGCCTGGGGTATTGCAAGGCAGTACAATCCCGGGCCTGGGGTATATCAAAGCAGTACTATCCCAGGTGTGGGGTAGAGCAAGGCAGTACTATCCCAGGCCTGGGGTATATCAAGGCAGTACTATCCAAGGTCTGGGGTAGAGCAAGGCAGTCCTATCCCAGGCCTGCAGTAGAGCAACGCAGCACTATCCCAGGCCTGGGGCAGAGCAAGGCAGTTCTATCCCAGGCCTGGGGAAGAGCAAGGCAGGACTATCCCAGGCCTGGGGTAGAGCAAGGCAGAACTATCCCAGGCCTGGGGTAGAGCAAGGCAGAACTATCCCAGGCCTGGGGTAGAGCAAGGCAGGACTATCCCAGGCCTAGGGGCAGAGCAAGGCAGTAGTATCCCATGCCTTGGGCAGAGCAAGGCAGTAGTATCCCAGGCCTGGGGCAGAGCAAGGCAGTACTATCCCAGGCCTGGGGCAGAGCAAGGCAGTACTATCCCAGGCCTGGGGCAGAGCAAGGCAGTACTATCCCAGGCCTGGGGCAGAGCAAGGCAGTACTGTCCCAGAGGCAGAGCAAGGCAGTACTATTGCAGGCCTGGGGTGGAGCAAGGCAGTACTATCTCAGGTTTAATAGAGCAAAACAATATTATCCCAGGCCTGGGGTATATCAAGGCAGTACTATCCCGGGTATGTGGTATATCAAGGCAGTACTATCCCGGGCATGGGGTATATCAATGCAGTACTATTCTGGGCATGGGGTATATCAAGGCAGTACTATCCCAGGCCTGGAGTATATCAAGGCAGTACTATCCCAGGCGTGGGGTAGGGCAAGGCAGTACTATCCCAGGCGTGGGGTAGAGAAAGGCAGGACTATCCCAGGCCTGGGGTATATCAAGGCAATACTATCCCGGGCCTGGGGTAGATCAAGGCAGTACTATCCCGGGCCAGGGGTATAGCAAGGCAGGACTATCCCGGGCCTGAGGTAGAGCAAGGCAGTACTATCCCAGGCATGGGGTAGAGCAAGGCAGTACTATCCCGGGCATGGGATATATCAAGGCAGTACTATCGCGGGCATGGGGTATATCAAGGCAGTACTATCCCGGGCCAGGGGTATAGCAAGGCACAACTTTCCCGGGCTTGGGTATATCAAGGCAGTACTATCCCAGGCGTGGGGTAGAGCAAGGCAGTACTATCCCAGGCCTGGGGTATATCAAGGCAGTACTATCCCGGGCCTGGGGTATATCAAGGCAGTAGTATCCCGGGCCTGGGGTATATCAAGGCAGTACTATCCCGGGCCTGGGGTATATCAAGGCAGTACTATCCCGGGCCTGGGGTATATCAAGGCAGTAATATCCCAGGCGTGGGGTAGAGCAAGGCAGTACTATCCCAGGTGTGGTGTAGAGCAAGGCAGTACTATCCCAGGCCTGGGGTATATCAAGGCAGTACTATCCCAGGCCTGGGGTATATCAAGGCATTACTATCCCGGGCATGGGGTATATCAAGGTAGTACTATACCGGGCCTGGGGTATATCAAGGCAGTACTATCCCAGACCTGGGGTAGAGCAAGGCAGTACTATCCCTGGCCTGGGGTAGAGCAAGGTAGTACTATCCCAGGCCTGGGGTAGAGCAAAGCAGTACTATCCCAGGCCTGGGGCAGAGCAAGGCAGTACTATCCCAGGCCTGGGGCAGAGCAAGGCAGTACTATACCGGGCCTGGGGCAGAGTAAGGCAGTACTATCCCAGGCCTGGGGTATATCAAGGCAGTACTATCCCGGGCATGGGGTATGGGGTATATCAAGGCAGTACTATACGGGGCCTGGGCTATATCAAGGCAGTACTATCCCGGGCATGGGGTATATCAAGGCAGTACTATACCGGGCCTGGGGTATATCAAGGCAGTACTATCCCAGGCCAGGAGTAGAGCAAGGCAGTACTATCCCAGGCCTGGGGTAGAGCAAAGCAGTACTATCCCAGGCCTGTGGCAGAGCAAGACAGTACTATCGCAGGCCTGGGGCAGAGCAAGGCAGTACTATCGCAGGCCTGGGGCAGAGCAAGGTAGTACTATACCGGACCTGGGGCAGAGCAAGGCAGTACTATCCCAGGCCTGGGGTATATCAAGGCAGTACTATCCCGGGCACGGGGTATATCAAGGCAGTACTATACGGGGCCTGGAGTATATCAAGGCAGTAATATCACAGGCCTGGGGTAGAGCAAGGCAGTACTATCCCAGGCCTGCGGTAGAGACAAAGCAGCTCTATCCCAGGCCTGGGGCAGAGCAAGGCAGTACTATCCCAGGCCTGGGGCAGAGCAAGGGAGTACTATCCCAGGCCTGGAGCAGAGCAATGCAGTACTATCCCAGGCCTGGGGCAGAGCAAGGCAGTACTATCCCAGGCCCGGGGTAGAGCAAGGCCGTACTATCCCAGGCCTGAGGCAGAGCAAGGCAGTACTATCTCAGGCATGGGGCAGAGTAAGACAGTACTATCCCAGAGCAAGGCAGTACTATCCCAGGCCTGGGGTATATCAAGGCAGTACTATCCTGGGGTATATCAAGGCAGTACTATCCTAGGCATGGGGTAGAGCGAGGCAGTACTATCCCAGGCCTGGGGTATATCAAGGCAGTGCTATCCCGGGCCTGGGGTATTGCAAGGCAGTACAATCCCGGGCCTGGGGTATATCAAAGCAGTACTATCCCAGGTGTGGGGTAGAGCAAGGCAGTACTATCCCAGGCCTGGGGTATATCAAGGCAGTACTATCCCAGGCCTAGGGTATATCAAGGCAGTACTATCCCAGGCCTGGGGTATATCAAGGCAGTACTATCCCAAACGTGGGGTAGAGCAAGGCAATACTATCCTGGGCCTGGGGTAGAGCAAGGCAGTACTATCCCAGGCGTGGGGTAAAGCAAGGAAGTACTATCCAAGGCCTGGGGTATATTAAAGCAGTACTATCCCGGGCCTAGGGTATATCAATGCAGTACTATCCCAGGCGTGGGGTAGGACAAGGCAGTACTATCCCAGGCGTGGGGTAGGACAAGGCAGTACTATCCCAGGCGTGGGGTAGAGCAAGGCAGTGCTATCCCAGGCCTGGGGTATATCAAGGCAGTACTATCCCGGGCCTGGGGTAGAGCAAGGTAGTACTATCACAGGCCTGGGGTAGAGCAAGGCAGTACTATCCCAGGCATGGGGTAGAGCAAGGCAGTACTATCCCAGGCCTGGGGTAGAACAAGGAAGTACTATCCAAGGCCTGGGGTAGAGCAAGGCAGTACTATCCCAGGCCTGCAGTAGAGCAAGGCAGCACTATCCCAGGCCTGGGGCAGAGCAAGGCAGCACTATCCCAGGCCTGGGGCAGAGCAAGGCAGTACTATCCCAGACCTGGAGCAGAGCAAGGCAGTACTATCCCAGGCCTGGGATAGAGCAAGGCAGGACTATCAGAGGCCTGGGGTAGAGCAAGGCAGGACTATCCCAGGCCTGGGGTAGAGGAAGGCAGTACTATCCCGGGCCTGGGGTATATCAAGGCAGGACTATCCCGAGCCTCGGGTATATCAAGGCAGTACTATCCCGGGCCTGGGGTATATCAAGGCAGTACTATCCCAGGCCTGGGGTACATCAAGGCAGTACTATCCCAGGCATGTGGTATATCAAGGCAGTACTATCCCGGGCAGGGGGTATATCAAGGCAGTACTATCCCGGGCATGGGGTATATCAAGGCAGTACTATCCCAGGCATGGGGTATATCAAGGCAGTACTATCCCGGGCATGAGGTATATCAAGGCAGTACTATCCTGGGCATGGGGTAGAGCAAGGCAGCACTATCCCGGGCATGGGGTATATCAAGGCAGCGCTATCCCGGGCATGGGGTATATCAAGGCAGTGCTATCCCGGGCCTGGGGTAGAGCATGGCAGTACTATCCCAGGCCTGGGGTAGAGCAAGGCAGTACTATCCCAGGCCTGGGGTAGAGCAAGGCAGTACTATCCCAGGCCTGGGGTAGAGCAAGGCAGTACTATCCCAGGCATGGAGTAGAGCAAGGAAGTACTATTCAAGGCCTGGGGTATATCAAGGCAGTACTATCCTGGGCACGGGGTATATCAAGGCAGTACTATCACAGGCCTGGGGTAGAGCAAGGCAGTACTACCCCAGGCCTGGGGTATATCAAGGCAGTACTATCCCGGGCCTCGGTTATAGCAAGGCAGTACTATCCCGAGCCTCGGGTATATCAAGGCAGTACTATCCCGAGCCTGGGGTATTTCAAGGCAGTACTATGCCAGGTGTGGGATAGAGCAAGGCAGTACTATACCAGGCGTAGGGTAGAGCATGGCAGTACTATCCCAGGCCTGGGGTACATCAAGGCAGTACTATCCCGGGCATGGGGTATATCAAGGCAGTACTATCCCAGGCAGGGGGTATATCAAGGCAGTACTATCCCAGGCATGGGGTATATCAAGGCACTACTATCCCGGGCATGGGGTATATCAAGGCAGTACTATCCCGGGCATGGGGTAGAGCAAGGCAGCACTATCCCGGGCATGGGGTAGAGCAAGGCAGCACTATCCCGGGCATGGGGTATATCAAGGCAGTACTATCCCAGGCCTGGGGTAGAGCAAGGCAGTACTATCCCAGGCCTGGGGTAGAGCAAGGCAGTACTATCCCAAGCCTGGGGTAGAGCAAGGCAATACTATCCCAGGCCTGGGGTAGAGCAAGGAAGTACTATCCAAGGTCTGGGGTAGAGCAAGGCAGTCCTATCCCAGGCCTGCAGTAGAGCAGCGCAGCACTATCCCAGGCCTGGGGCAGAGCAAGGCAGTTCTATCCCAGGCCTGGAGCAGAGCAAGGCAGGACTATCCCAGGCCTGGGGTAGAGCAAGGCAGGACTATCCCAGGCCTGGGGTAGAGCAAGGCAGGACTATCCCAGGCCTGGGGTAGAGCAAGGCAGAACTATCCCAGGCCTGGGGTAGAGCAAGGCAGGACTATCCCAGGCCTAGGGGCAGAGCAAGGCAGTAGTATCCCATGCCTTGGGCAGAGCAAGGCAGTACTATCCCAGGCCTGGGGCAGAGCAAGGCAGTACTATCCCAGGCCTGGGGCAGAGCAAGGCAGTACTGTCCCAGAGGCAGAGCAAGGCAGTACTATCGCAGGCCTGGGGTGGAGCAAGGCAGTACTATCTCAGGTTTAATAGAGCAAAACAATATTATCCCAGGCCTGGGGTATATCAAGGCAGTACTATCCCGGGTATGTGGTATATCAAGGCAGTACTATCCCGGGCATGGGGTATATCAAAGCAGTACTATCCCAGGTGTGGGGTAGAGCAAGGCAGTACTATCCCAGGCCTGGGGTATATCAAGGCAGTACTATCCCAGGCCTGGGGTATATCAAGGCAGTACTATCCCAGGCCTGGGGTATATCAAGGCAGTACTATCCCAAACGTGGGGTAGAGCAAGGCAATACTATCCTGGGCCTGGGGTAGAGCAAGGCAGTACTATCCCAGGCGTGGGGTAAAGCAAGGAAGTACTATCCAAGGCCTGGGGTATATTAAAGCAGTACAATCCCGGGCCTAGGGTATATCAATGCAGTACTATCCCAGGCGTGGGGTAGGACAAGGCAGTACTATCCCAGGCGTGGGGTAGAGCAAGGCAGTGCAATCCCAGGCCTGGGGTATATCAAGGCAGTACTATCCCAGGCCTGGGGTAGAGCAAGGCAGTACTATCCCAGGCCTGGGGTAGAGCAAGGCAGTACTATCACAGGCCTGGGGTAGAGCAAGGCAGTACTATCCCATGCCTGGGGTAGAGCAAGGAAGTACTATCCAAGGCCTGGGGTAGAGCAAGGCAGTACTATCCCAGGCCTGCAGTAGAGCAAGGCAGCACTATCCCAGGCCTGGGGCAGAGCAAGGCAGCACTATCCCAGGCCTGGGGCAGAGCAAGGCAGCACTATCCCAGGCCTGGGGCAGAGCAAGGCAGCACTATCCCAGGCCTGGGGCAGAGCAAGGCAGCACTATCCCAGGCCTGGAGCAGAGCAAGGCAGTACTATCCCAGGCCTGGGATAGAGCAAGGCAGTACTATCCCAGGCCTGGAGCAGAGCAAGGCAGTACTATCCCAGGCCTGGGATAGAGCAAGGCAGGACTATCCGAGGCCTGGGATAGAGCAAGGCAGGACTATCCCAGGCCTGGGGTAGAGCAAGGCAGTACTATCCCGGGCCTGGGGTATATCAAGGCAGGACTATCCCGAGCCTCGGGTATATCAAGGCAGTACTGTTCCGGGCCTGGGGTATATCAAGGCAGTACTATCCCAGGCCTGGGGTACATCAAGGCAGTACTATCCCAAGCATGTGGTATATCAAGGCAGTACTATCCCGGGCATGGGGTATATCAAGGCAGTACTATCCTGGGCATGGGGTAGAGCTAGGCAGCACTATCCCGGGCATGGGGTATATCAAGGCAGCACTATCCCGGGCATGGGGTATATCAAGGCAGTACTATCCCGGGCCTGGGGTAGAGCAAGGCAGTACTATCCCAGGCCTGGGGTAGAGCAAGGCAGTACTATCCCAGGCCTGGGGTAGAGCAAGGCAGTACTATCCCAGGCCTGGGGTAGAGCAAGGCAGTACTATCCCAGGCCTGGGGTAGAGCAAGGCAGTACTATCCCAGGCCTGGAGTAGAGCAAGGAAGTACTATTCAAGGCCTGGGGTATATCAAGGCAGTACTATCCTGGGCACGGGGTATATCAAGGCAGTACTATCACAGGCCTGGGGTAGAGCAAGGCAGTACTACCCCAGGCCTGGGGTATATCAAGGCAGTACTATCCAGGGCCTGGGGTAGAGCAAGGCAGTACTATCCCAGGCCTGGGGTATATCAAGGCAGTACTATCCCGGGCCTCGGTTATAGCAAGGCAGTACTATCCCGAGCCTCAGGTATATCAAGGCAGTACTATCCCGGGCCTGGGGTATTTCAAGGCAGTACTATGCCAGGTGTGGGATAGAGCAAGGCAGTACTATACCAGGCGTAGGGTAGAGCATGGCAGTACTATCCCAGGCCTGGGGTACATCAAGGCAGTACTATCCCGGGCATGGGGTATATCAAGGCAGTACTATCCCGGGCAGGGGGTATATCAAGGCAGTACTATCCCGGGCATGGGGTATATCAAGGCACTACTATCCCGGGCATGGGGTATATCAAGGCAGTACTATCCCGGGCATGGGGTAGAGCAAGGCAGCACTATCCCGGGCATGGGGTATATCAAGGCAGTACTATCCCGGGCATGGGGTATATCAAGGCAGTACTATCCCGGGCCTGGGGTAGAGCAAGGCAGTACTATCCCAAGCCTGGGGTAGAGCAACGCAGCACTATCCCAGGCCTGGGGTAGAGCAAGGAAGTACTATCCAAGGTCTGGGGTAGAGCAAGGCAGTCCTATCCCAGGCCTGCAGTAGAGCAACGCAGCACTATCCCAGGCCTGGGGTAGAGCAAGGCAGGACTATCCCAGGCCTGGGGTAGAGCAAGGCAGAACTATCCCAGGCCTGGGGTAGAGCAAGGCAGTACTATCCCAGGCGTGGGGTAGAGAAAGGCAGGACTATCCCAGGCCTGGGGTATATCAAGGCAATACTATCCCGGGCCTGGGGTATATCAAGGCAGTACTATCCCGGGCCAGGGGTATAGCAAGGCAGGACTATCCCGGGCCTGAGGTAGAGCAAGGCAGTACTATCCCAGGCATGGGGTAGAGCAAGGCAGTACTATCCCGGGCATGGGATATATCAAGGCAGTACTATCGCGGGCATGGGGTATATCAAGGCAGTACTATCCCGGGCCAGGGGTATAGCAAGGCACAACTTTCCCGGGCTTGGGTATATCAAGGCAGTACTATCCCAGGCGTGGGGTAGAGCAAGGCAGTACTATCCCAGGCCTGGGGTATATCAAGGCAGTACTATCCCGGGCCTGGGGTATATCAAGGCAGTAGTATCCCGGGTCTGGGGTATATCAAGGCAGTACTATCCCGGGCCTGGGGTATATCAAGGCAGTAATATCCCAGGCGTGGGGTAGAGCAAGGCAGTACTATCCCAGGCGTGGTGTAGAGCAAGGCAGTACTATCCCAGGCCTGGGGTATATCAAGGCAGTACTATCCCAGGCCTGGGGTATATCAAGGCAGTACTATCCCAGACCTGGGGAGGAGCAAGGCAGTACTATCCCTGGCCTGGGGTAGAGCAAGGTAGTACTATCCCAGGCCTGGGGTAGAGCAAAGCAGTACTATCCCAGGCCTGGGGCAGAGCAAGGCAGTACTATCCCGGGCCTGGGGTATATCAAGGCAGTACTATCCCGGGCATGGGGTATATCAAGGCAGTACTATACTGGGCCTGGGGTATATCAAGGCAGTACTATCCCGGGCATGGGGTATATCAAGGCAGTACTATACTGGGCCTGGGGTATATCAAGGCAGTACTATCCCGGGCATGGGGTATATCAAGGCAGTACTATACCGGGCCTGGGGTATATCAAGGCAGTACTATCCCAGGCCTGGGGTAGAGCAAAGCAGTACTATCCCAGGCCTGGGGCAGAGCAAGACAGTACTATCGCAGGCCTGGGGCAGAGCAAGGCAGTACTATCCCAGGCCTGGGGCAGAGCAAGGTAGTACTATACCGGCCCTGGGGCAGAGCAAGGTAGTACTATACCGGACCTGGGGCAGAGCAAGGCAGTACTATCCCAGGCCTGGGGTATATCAAGGCAGTACTATCCCGGGCACGGTGTATATCAAGGCAGTACTATACGGGGCCTGGAGTATATCAAGGCAGTAATATCACAGGCCTGGGGTAGAGCAAGGCAGTACTATCCCAGGCCTGCGGTAGAGCAAAGCAGCTCTATCCCAGGCCTGGGCAGAGCAAGGCAGTACTATCCCAGGCCTGGGGCAGAGCAAGGGAGTACTATCCCAGGCCTGGGGCAGAGCAATGCAGTACTATCCCAGGCCTGGGGCAGAGCAAGGCAGTACTATCCCAGGCCCGGGGTAGAGCAAGGCCGTACTATCCCAGGCCTGAGGCAGAGCAAGGCAGTACTATCCCAGGCCTGGGGCAGAGCAAGGCAGTACTATCCCAGGCATGGGGCAGAGTAAGACAGTACTATCCCAGAGCAAGGCAGTACTATCCCAGGCCTGGGGTATATCAAGGCAGTACTATCCTGGGCCTGGGGTATATCAAGGCAGTACTATCCTAGGCATGGGGTAGAGCGAGGCAGTACTATCCCAGGCCTGGGGTATATCAAGGCAGTGCTATCCCGGGCCTGGGGTATTGCAAGGCAGTACAATCCCGGGCCTGGGGTATATCAAAGCAGTACTATCCCAGGTGTGGGGTAGAGCAAGGCAGTACTATCCCAGGCCTGGGGTATATCAAGGCAGTACTATCCCAGGCCTGGGGTATATCAAGGCAGTACTATTCCAGGCCTGGGGTATATCAAGGCAGTACTATCCCAAACGTGGGGTAAAGCAAGGAAGTACTATCCAAGGCCTGGGGTATATTAAAGCAGTACTATCCCGGGCCTAGGGTATATCAATGCAGTACTATCCCAGGCGTGGGGTAGGCAGGGGCGGTGCGTCCATTGGGGCGTTGGGGCATAGCCCCCCCGCCCGCAGCTCCCTCGGCGTCTTTGAACCTAAGTAAACTGAATCAGTTTACTTAAGTTCAAAGACGCCGAGGGAGAACTGACAATCATGTCAGTCAGCATGACGTCTGACCGCCCACCCCTTCAGAGTCTGAAGGGGGTGGGCGGTCCTGCGTCATGTTGACTGACATGATTGTCAGAGGGACCAGGGGCAGCAGGCAGCACTGCAGCACAAGTGCGCATGAGTGGGTAAGGGCACCGAATTTTCGCGCCGTGCCCAGTCATGCGCACTTGTGTGTGCACTGGCTTGCGCATGCCCATTAGGAGAGCGAGGGTTGAGCAAAGGCTCAAACCTCGGTCTCCTAATGGGCAGGCGGGCGAGAGGTAACCGTGCCCTAAGCCAATCCTGGCGCTGCCAGCAGCGCCAGGATTGGCTGAGTGGGGCTATGCGCAAACGGAGTCGGACCCGAGGCGGTGCGGACGGCAGACCTGCTCAGCTTAGGTAGGAGGATTTTCTTTTTTTAGTTAAAAAAATCCCCCGGGCCCCCGGCAAACCCCCCCCCCCCCCGCGCGCGCGAGCTGCGACTGTTTGATTATCTCTTTTGATGATTAGCAAGTAAAACAAACAATAGAAGAGTCTAGGGATCCCTGTGTAGGGATAGAACCCTGTGTAGGGATAGAACTGATATTACAGGATTATTTTTAAAGCGCACACTGATAAACCAATCACCTCCAGGCGCTTGCCTGTGTTTAAAGTGTGGATTTGTGTTTAAAGGAGCCGGTTTACGAGCAACGGTCCGGAAGTCCTTTACAGCCAGGTGCCCTTCTCACACTGCCCACCAGTCCTTCATCTTTGTTGAGCCAGGGTGCAAACGGGGATGGTGGCATTGTTTTGAATTGTCATTGAATTTATACAGCGCAGGAGGAGAGGCGCCGAAGTGCGCCTGACAACGGGTAGCATGTTACTCCACTGCTGTAGTGATCTTTCCATATGGACCCAGCGTGGGCTGTATGGGCGCCATGCATCATGTACCTCACTTATGCCAGCTAAAACACTAACCAGCCGACCGTGCTCAATGTGTGGTATGGTAGTCATATTCCCCGCTTTCTGTTGCAGCATGCAATTTGCCCAGCTTTAGTTTTGGCTTCCTTCCAGCCCATATGAATGTCTTCATGAGTGTCGCGGGTTCTGCGGACAGATGGGCAAGTATGTGGAGAGGCACTGGGCTGTCCTGTGTCCATGTTCAGAGGTGTTGCTTCTGGTGTAACCTGATCTGCCCCCTCTCGCTCCCCTTCCTCTCAACTCTCTCATGCTCCCGCTCATCTCCTTTGTCATACTCGTTCCCTTTTCAGTGGCTGCTTGGCCTGTTCTCACCTGCCTCTTCCCCAGGTCTCTCTCCCTTTTAGTCCTGCTCCCCTAGACTGTATTCTCTATCTCTCATTCATTCACTTCACCTCACCCATCCTCCCTCCCTCTCTTTACTCCGCTCTCTCTTTCCTCCTCCCTCGCTTTTCTTCTCTCACTCTCTCTGCCCCATCCCCCCTGGCTGCTCTGACTGGCTCTCCATAATCCCACTGCATATATAGGCTGTACCTGCAGCCCAAACAGTCTGGGTGGAAGGTATTGTGCCGTCACGGTCTCCTAAATAAGTGCACAGGTAAGCTCTCAATCGTTGTTTATCATCTTTACCGGGACATATTCAGTCTCCATCGATCGGCCCGCAAAGGGTTTCATAAGGCTAAGATCTCACCATATCTGAATAGTGTTGTGATCTGATACAATATTGTGTTTCCGCTTGTCTGGCGAACAGGCTAATTGAGAACGTGGTTCAAATACAGACAAGCAAATATACACTTTCATTGAGATGGATGGATGGATGGAAGGGAGGTTGTCTGAAGATGGCTGGATGCTCTGGTTATTCACCAGTGGTGAAAGGATACATAGATGAATGAGTGGGCAGAAGAGTTACAGGAGAGTGTGTCCAGAAGGATGAGTGAATGTGTACATGAATGAATGCTCCAAATGATGGACAAATGAGTTGAAGATTTTCTAGTGAATGGATACATGGATGGATGAGCGAATGGGATCGTCTCTAGAAGGACCGATGGATGGATGGATGAACAGATGAATACAGTGGATGATAGAAACATGGATAAATTAATGGGGGATGATTGGGTGAATGATGCATGGGCTGAACACCTCTTATGTCGGCCGCACTCGCTCACTACGTAAAATTCATGCCCAACTTTTACGCCCCACCACTTTCAAATGTCACCAGCCACCACTGGGGGTAGGACAAGGCAGTACTATCCCAGGCGTGGGGTAGAGCAAGGCAGTGCTATCCCAGGCCTGGGGTATATCAAGGCAGTACTATCCCGGGCCTGGGGTATAGCAAGGCAGAACTATCCCGGACCTGGGGTATATCAAGGCAGTACTATCCCAGGTGTGGGGTATATCAAGGCAGAACTATCCCGGGCCTGGGGTATAGCAAGGCAGTACTATTCCAGGCCTGGGGTATATCAAGGCAGTACTATCCCGGGCCTGGGTATATCAAGGCAATACTATCCCGGGCCTGGGGTATATCAAGGCAATACTATCCCAAACGTGGGGTAGAGCGAGGCCGTGCTATCCGAGGCCTGGGGTAGAGCAAGGCAGTACTATCCCAGGTGTGGGATAGAGCAAGGCTGTACTATCCCAGGCCTGGGGCAGAGCAAGGCAGTACTATCCCAGGCCTGGGGAAGAGCAAGGCAGTACTATCCCAGGCCTGGGGCAGAGCAAGGCAGTACTATACCGGGCCTGGGGCAGAGCAAGGCAGTACTATACTGGGCCTGGGATATATCAAGGCAGTACTATCCCATGACTGCGGTAGAGCAAGGCAGTACTATCCCAGGCCTGGGGCAGAGCAAGGCAGTACTATCCCAGGCCTGGGGTAGAGCAAGGCAGTACTATCCCAGGCCTGGTGTAGAGCAAGGCAGGACTATCCCAGGCCTAGGGGCGATGCAAGGCAGTACTATCCCAGGCCTGGAGCAGAGCAAGGCAGTACTATCCCAGGCCTTGGGTAGAGCAAGGCAGTACCATCTCAGGTCTAATAGAGCAAGGCAGTACTATCCCAGGACCGGGGTAGAGCAAGGCCGTACTATCCCAGGCCTGGGGCAGAGAAAGGCAGTACTATCCCAGGCGTGGGGCAGAGCAAGGCAGTACTATCCCAGGCCTGCGGCAGAGGAAGACAGTACTATCCCAGAACAAGGCAGTGCTATCCCAGGCCTGGGGTATATCAAGGCAGTACTATCCTGGGCCTGGGGTATATCAAGGCAGTACTATCCCAGGCGTGGGGTAGAGCGAGGCAGTACTATCCCAGGCCTGGGGTATATCAAGGCAGTACTATCCCGGGCCTGGGGTATGGCAAGGCAGTACTCTCCCGGGCCTGGCGTATATCAAGGCAGTACTATCCCAGGCGTGGGGTATATCAAAGCAGTACTATCCCAGGCGAGGGGTAGAGCAAGGCAATACTATCCTGGGCCTGGGGTAGAACAAGGCAGTACTATCCCAGGCGTGGGGTATATCAAGGCAGTACTATCCCAGGCGTGGGGTAGAGCAAGGCAGTACTATCCCAGGCGTGGGGTAGAGCAAGGCAGTACTATCCCAGGCGTGGGGTAGAGCAAGGCAGTACTATCCCAGGCCTGGGGTATATCAAGGCAGTACTATCCCAGGTGTGGGGTATATCAAGGCAGTACTATCCCGGGCCTGGGGTATATCAAGGCAGTACTATCCCGGGCCTGGGGTATATCAAGGCAATACTATCCCAAACATGGGGTAGTGCAAGGCCGTGCTATCCGAGGCCTGGGGTAGAGCAAGGCAGTACTATCCCAGGCGTGGGGTAGAGCAAGGCCGTACTATCCCAGGCGTGGGATAGAGCAAGGCCGTACTATCCCAGGCTTGGGGTATATCAAGGCAGTACTATCCCGGGCATGGGGTATATCAAGTCAGTACTATCCCGGGCCTGGGGTATATCAAGGCAGTACTATCCCGGGCCTGGGGTATATCAAGGCAGTACTATCCCGGGCCTGGGGTATATCAAGGCAGTACTATCCCGGGCCTGGGGTATATCAAGGCAGTACTATCCCAGTCGTGGGGTAGAGCAAGGCAGTACTATCCCAGGCCTGGGGTATATGAAGGCAGTACTATTCCGGACATGGGGTATATCAAGGCAGTACATTCCCAGGCGTGGGGTAGAGCAAGGCAGTACTATCCCGGGCATGGGGTATATCAAGGCAGCAGTATCCCACATGGGAATGGATTGCAGATGACACACAGCTGGGTTCTCCTAGTGGTAATCGTGCTTACTAAAGAAATTGAGACATCATCTCTATAGTCACTAAGAATATATCTACAGAAACTAAAAATATAATAAGTTACATATTATTGTTAATAGGTTTTCAAATTGTTGGAAAAATGTATCATATAACTGATCAAAGGAAGTACAGATTATATTACAGATAAAGTATTTTGCACAGTCACAAAACAGTAAGCTAAAACCATATGTAAAAACACATTTTTCAGCCAACAATTTTTTTGTGAAACCAGATTGCTCTCTCAAACCTCGAAAAATGTAGTTGTATTATAATCTGTACTTCTTTTGACGCTTTATGTGATACGTTTGCCAATATTTTAATAAAACATTTAATTAGTTTTGTAAAATTCAACAAGACACTCAGTTTGTCAATGATTACAAATCTTTAATTCCCCGTACCACAGTATCAGTTTGTGATGGAAACAAAAGGAAACCAAAGGAATCAACATATCAGTCATTTCAGATTTCTTTTCCATGTGCCCTCGACGAAAGAACACCCCTCCCCCATACCCAGGTTCCTCTTACTCTCCATGGTTAAGGTTCATATGGTGTCAAGGTGATTTCCCTATAGTTTCTCTAGTCTGTCCACCTCCTGTGAAATGTCTGAGGACAACCTCTTACCAGGCACACTGGTAACTCGAGCATCATACACTGATCTAGGCCCTTCCTCCATCTGCCAAGTGTTGGGGGAACGGATTTCGTCCAATGCTGGGAAATGATCGTTTTGGCAACCAGGAAACCGAGCCATAGCAGGAGCTGTTAATATATGTTGGAGTGGAGTTCAATGTTAATATGAAGTGTGATCAACCTGAGGTTGTGGAGTATTAGCTGAATTAATCGATATCCCAAAGCGATAGCTGACTCCCTAGGAGACACCAGCAAGTTGACCCAAATCATCCTCCCACACTCGACAGAGTGGCTAAAAGGAGTCAGGGGTGTTAATGACTAGTGACCACAATATCTGTGTTTTTTTATGATCTGATAACTCTTCTGTCAGCAGTTTTACCTCAAGAAGGTTAAAGTGTTAAAGTAAGGGAGTACTTCTAGGATGGCCACATAGGGGTAATCGAGTCACAACATTGGAGTTATTTAAAAAAATAAAAAAATACTAGGTTCTGTGGAGCTCAATCTCCTCCTGTAGTTGTGTATAAGATTTGATGACACCTCTCATTATCACAACACCCAGTCGGGATATACCTATTGTGTCCCACTGCGTAAATCCCTTAAGTGCTGACACTTGTTGTATCATGGATCCCTCCACATTTTCCAATATTTGAGAAACTAACAATAACAATTTTAATTATTTTGATTTAATTTTCTGTAAATATATTCTTAGTGACTACACAGATGGTGCCTCATTTCCTTTTGCTTGCATAATTTATAAATTCAGCCATAGAGGTAACTGACATTTAAAAGTGCACCTAGAGCTAAATTGATCAAACTCGAAAATTACCGCTACTTACAGCACGCTATTCCCCTTTTGGTAATATTGTTCTAACTTTGTGCTGTTCCCCCATAATGATTAAGTAAAGATTAACTTCTTTTCTCTGTCCTGTTACTCTTCTCCCTCTCTGATTAGGTCGAAGCCTATCACACAGCACAGCTGTCTGGTTTGCTTGAGACATCTTGGCGGCATTCAGAGAGCTTCACTGGGAATGCATTCCGCCTGCTGCTTACCATTGGCTTTGTGGTTTGTAACTCACATATGCTGGCTTTCTATTTGCTGGCTTTATTTGTTTTAGGCTGTCCGGTGTGTCTTTGTCCCTTCAGAGTAAAGCCTACTCACCAGCGCTCCTTGTATTCTTCAATTAGTGCTTCCTTTCTGTAAACAGGCCTATAAATCTTGTTCTTATCGTGCCACATTTGCTGTGTTTACAAAATGTATATGTCTGTAAATGAACTGTGCAAATATTGGAGAATATACAAGAATTATGAAAGCACAAACAAGGCACTTTTTTGTAATTCTGAAGTGTGGTCGAAAAAATATTTGAATACGACCAAAACAAAAAATACACCTGGTGATGCCATTTCCACGCAATATCGTTTGAGAGCTGTATAGTTTTATCAGTAAAACTGTATGTCTGTGCAAATGTAATAGTCATTTCTATTGAAAATATGTTGTATGTTATATCAGTGCACTACTACACCATGCTTACTCCACTGTACGCCACTTCACTCTACGACACTCCCCTCTATGCCAGTCCACTCTACACCACTCTACTCCATGACCTACTATGACACTCTTCTCCTCTCTCTGCTACATCACTTTTTCCGCTCCACGCCACTCTGCTCCACGCCACTCTGCTCCACGCCACTCTGCTCCACGCCACTCTGCTCCACGCCACTCTGCTCCACGCCACTCTGCTCCACGCCACTCTGCTCCACGCCACTCTGCTCCACGCCACTCTGCTCCACGCCACTCTGCTCCACGCCACTCTGCTCCACGCCACTCTGCTCCACGCCACTACTCCATTCTACGGCACTCCACTCTACGCATCTTCACTCTAGGCCACTTCACTCTAGACTATACTACTCCACTCCACACCTCTCCACTTCACTCACATCCAGTCCACTCTACTCCACTCTACACCACTCCACTCTATGACATGACATGACACTCTACACCACTTTACTCCAGTCTACGCCACTCCAGTGACACTTTATTCCACTCTATGCTACGCCACTCTACTCTATGTCACTCTATTCTATAACACGCTATGTCACTCCACAACACTATACGCCCCTCCACGATACAACAGAATGCCACCCCGCGCATGTTAACGCCACTGCGCAACATCCAGGACAAAAACTCCACTGTGGGAGTTCTAATTGTACAAGGCAGTGTGCTTTTCTGATTACCATTCTTTCAAAGAGAGACAATGCTTGCCCATTAACACTGGTATGTGGGACCTCATCTGCACTTCAAAGGCACTCTCTGCCATGTTTCTCTGCTTCCAACCAAACAAGGCAAAAATCACAAATTGTCTTGATTTGCAATTGCATGTATATAGTGCTTACTACTCATGTGAGGGGGTAATAAGCGCTCAATAAATGCTAAAAGGAGAAAAAAAATAGTTTTTTTGTTTTTCAAATGCAGTGATCATCAGGTAGTCCTGACTTCTGCCTTTAACATCTATCATGGTGGGGAGTGGGGGAGGTGGGTGGGTGGGGAGTGGGGGAGGGGGGAGGTGGGTGGATGGGGAGGGGTACAGGCTTGGGGGTATTTTGTGGTTTTGGTTCTATAAATGCCAAGTCCCGACTAAAACATAAGAACATGCAAAATGATTTTGGCAAAATAGGGTAGGTTGTGTGGATAGCAAAGATTGCCAGTGGATAGCAGTCTCAATCCTCTGGATAAAATGTTCCGGGCTGCCTTTCATTTTTAGGTCTACACCCAAGGGCCTAATTATGATGTACGGCGGACGAAACCGTTGCGGAAAGGAACCGCCTGACCATAGGTTGGCGGTTCCGACCCTAGGATTAAGATGCGAGCGCCCATAGGGTGGTCGCAAACATCCATTTGTAAATGGAAGCTTGTGCTGTGGGCAGAAAAGGCCCGCTGCACAAGCTTCCATTGACAAATGGATGTTTGTAAACATCCCTGCACCGTGTGGCAGGCATCATTGGCGCAGAAGAGGTAAAAAAAGAGTCCAATGGCAGGATCAACCAGCACGATCAGTAGAGACCATGAGTCAAACCAGGGGGAAGAGAAATTAATCATTAACCTCTCCTCGAGAGCCCTCTCACCCACAGAAGAGAGGGTCCTGCAGAAAGGTCTGGGCTATGTTCCAACCCCTAAAAATGACAAATTTCGAGATATATGCGAAGTACAGGGGTTCTTCCGCAAAATTAGTTTACAAGCCTTCTTCCAAGACCAATCACCACCACCTATTAACGACTCTGGTTTACACAAACCTTCTACTTTCACACCAAATAGTAGCATGATTCCTCACGAAGTGCTGACTTTCGAGCAAGCAGTGTTGAAAGATCTGAATAGCATGACAACCACTGCTCCATTCCATAACTTGTCCTGTGACGAAACTACTGCCATCAAAACCTTAGCGAGTGATGCCAGTATCACCATCAAACAGGCAGATAAAGGCGGGGCAATAGTGATTATGTCCACATTGGACTACAATATGGAATGCCACAGACAACTGAGTGATAGGAGATATTACACTCCTATAAAAGAAGACCCTACTCCGAGATTGAGGAGAATTATTTCTACTTTGGTTTTCACTGCAGAATCACAAGGGTGGATCACCAAGAAGGAAGCTGATTTCCTGGTAACAAAAGAACCTATAACCCCCTATTTCTACTGCCTTCCTAAAATCCACAAGAGTACTACCCCGGTCCCGGGGCGTCCCATCGTGTCAGGGATCGGTTCCATCCTGGAACCTCTGTCCAAGTTTGTTGACCACTTTATACAACCATTGGTTAGGGCAACTCCCTCCTTCATCAGGGACACCACAGATGTCCTACGTCTGCTCGAGGGCACTCAACATCCAGAATCAGTAGACCTACTGGTCACACTGGATGTTGAGGCCCTTTATACCAATATCCCTCAAAGGGCTACACTTGAGGTGATTGAAGATGCATTGGTCAGTAGTGAGTGGAACTCACCGACACCAGTGGCCTTCATATTGGAATGTGCCACTTTAGCGCTTACAGAAAATTTCTTTGAATACGACACCCAACTATACCATCAAACACAGGGCACATCGATGGGCAGTACGTTAGCGCCGAGTCTGGCATGTATGTACATGTCAGCATTCGAGGAAAGAGAGATCTTTAATCCCAGAAATCTATATATCACAAATGTGCTCATGTGGAAAAGATTTATCGATGATATCTTGATCCTGTGGAAAGGAGAACGAACCAAATGCGATGAGTTCTGCACATGGATCAACACCTTGAACCCTTATCTGAGATTTACTAGCACCATCTCGGAGACAGAGATTCCCTTTCTTGACTTATTGGTCAGATTAGAGGGTGATAAAATCTCCACCACCCTCTATCGTAAGCCGACCGATAGGAACAGCCTCTTACTTTTTAGTAGCCATCATCCTAGGGCCCTGAGACAGAACTTACCCTTTGGCCAGTTCCTTCGTATCAGAAGGAACTGTAGCACATTAACTGACTACAAAAAGGAGTTTGACACACTTAAGAAAGACCTTCTCCAGCGGGAATACCCTAGACAGGTTATTGACATCGCGTGCAAAAGAGCTCAAAACAACAACCGCGAGAACCTGTTGGAAGACAGAATTAGAGAACCTGACAACTATCACGTGTGTTACCACATATACCCCCGACTCCAACCGAATAAAGAAAATAATCCGCAAACATTGGAATATCCTCAACACAGGAACTCTTAACTTATCCATACCAAGGTTTGCGTTCAAACGAACTAATAACATCAAGGATATGTTAATCCACACAAGACCTAAGAAACAACAGAGCAAAGGGCAAAGAACATTGTGGGATTTACCCCCGGTCATGGGGCATTACCCGTGCGGTTCATGCTCTGTTTGTCACCTCACTAAAGTCACTAAAGAAATGAGGTTCCCCAATGGGTTTGGCTGGAAAATGACTGCACACACCAATTGCAACACCAATAATTGCATATACATACTGAAGTGCAAGTGTGATTTGCTTTATATCGGCATGACTTCGAGGCCGGTTAAAATCCGGATAATGGAACATAGGAGCAACTTTAGGTGCCAGAAGAACAACACTAAAATGACCACCCATTTCAAAGAGGCACAACACTCGCCTGACTCATTTGAATGGGGTGTATTAGAGACACACCCGGGGATATCCCATAATGCACTGCTTCGTATGGAACAACGGTGGGTCCTACGACTAGCAACTGACCGTTCAGGACTCAACGAAAATATCCCTTGGAGTCTCCTGACTTGATCGATATTATGGACTCAGCATACTTCCACCTACACTGAGACATCCCAGTAACATATAAACAACTGCGGTTGGTTGTAGTATGCAATACGGCATATATCATACACAGGGGACTTCCCCTGGTCTGACCATCTGCATACAACTTACACAAACCACCCCGTTTTTGCAGGATTGCACCCTTGTTAATTTATCAAACCATAGCTGGTTTAAATGCACTTTTAGGGTACCAGCACATCCAGTACACACCCCCCCCTTCGTGGGCTTCATTTAGGTCCCATCTGACTGATTTTACAATATATATTCCTGGCTACATGAGCACCGTCAGTGGGTCATTACATGCCTTTGGGGGCATAGAGTAGCAATATTGAACTCCTTTAGCATGCACTCATCACCATCACTGCTATGGGGAATGCGGCAATCCTTTGGTTGCGGTAGACGCGGTTCAGGAAGTCCGCGGTGCATGAGGGTCACCCAAGATGGCGTCCGCCATCTGGCTCGCGCTCTAGTTGTGTTTTGGAACAGCGGTAAGATTAACCGGAAGTCCCGCCCCCCGCCGCCGGCCGTGCGCGGGTACTTAGACGCGATTACTTGACAATTGGGTACACTGCCCGGACCGGCTGCGTGAGGGTAGGACGGCCGCCGCCTTTGTTCCAGAGGAACCGTGAGTAGCGTGAGTCAGCTCATTAGCCTTACCCGTGCTCAGGCTCCTTACACTACCGGCACCTGCCCGGTCCTGTGGGGTGGAGCTTGGTTGATGCGGTGATACTTGTTGGCCATAAGTGCTCCTATCCCGGTCAGCATACCTTGGAGTAAAGGCCCTGAAGGTAGCACTGGTTCCTGTCTCCCTCGCATTTGACTCCGTGTTTCCACCTTACAACACGGGGTAAATTTATATACTGTCTAGATGCCTGTTGGAGCATCGGCTGTGTGGTCCCGTCACGTCTGCTGGATGCAGACCCGTCCTCACCTCGGAGAGTGTCGGGTGTGCTGGCCGGCGCGCTGACTGGGGTCCCCGCCACGTTGCACAGTCTCTGGGCACTATAAACAATTGGTGTGTCTCCTATTGGAGCACAGGCACAGTTACTTGGAGAGTTACATACAGGGTAGTCCTGCTGGGTGCCCTCGTGCATTGTTTGGCTCTCTCCACCTCCAGGCTATTGAACCTGGGATATGTTGTTCCTTCCAATAATTTTTTAACATTACTATTTATGTTTTTCCCTACTTACTAGGACACTACACATTAGTGTCTACACCAGCCGGTACTGATGCCGCGCATCCTTGACCCTAATGGGGTGAGTTTTTTAGATGATTGCTCTCCTTAGCTGCTTAGTTTGAATACGTTTTACCATTTTTAGTGATACTGAGTGCTCACATCATGCATGCCACGAGTCACTTGTGTTTAGCATGCTTGAGCCGCATCATAAACACTATCTGGTGCTCTTGTTTCCATCTCAACCAGAATACCGTGACATATAACGTTAATGTTGTTATTCTGTTTTTCTTTGCAGGTTGTGTTTTTTTTACCTACAGGTACCACTTTTAGGGTGCTGTAACGGTGGTCACTTTTTTACTTCACTTTATTGTTGACCACCACCAAAAAGTGTAGGTAGATCCTCTTTGGTCCTGATGAATTGCCATTTAATATATTATTGGGCAAGAAACATGTTGACCTTTTTACAAGCGCATAATCTTGACATCCTTAGAGTGGAGATACGCGTCTTGTTTTATTTTTAACTAGGGCAGGGGCCACGTTCAATAAAATTATCTTGAGTGGACCACCTCCCCTTTTTTATTTTCACTTCCCTACACATCAACATCACCTACACTGATTTAGGGCCCTCACACGCACCTCACCCACCGGCATATGGAATAAAGATCTCCGCCAAGACAGCCCCATCTCGGGTGCTGATCGGAGATTGCAGCGCCAACCCGATAAGGAGCAGACCCGATGATGAAGCATGACACCTAGCTGGCTGGGTGTGTGAGGGTCTTTTTCCAAGAGGAGAGGATTCTTCTCCCCACTTCTACAACTCCACACCTCCATGTGGAGCTCTTGAAAACACACTTTCTCCTGCTTTTAACATTAGGAACTGCATACCACTTTTGTAGAGGATCATTGGGTGCCTGCCACATGGTGCAGGGATGTTTAGTGGGTCATCATAGGTGCCCCCCCAGGCCCCACTGCGGAGGTCCAGGGGGGAAGGGGCCTGCTAGGGGCCCCCAAAGACACTCTGACAGCTTTTCATCTCCAAAAGGCTGACATGAAATGGCAGTCGGAAAGTGCCATCATAATCCCGAAAGCAGAGCCGAGCCTGGCCCTGCCGTCATTGGGGGATTATGCTGGCTTTCGACGCTCCGACAGGCTCCTTGAGTCCGTCAGAACCGCATCAGAAACCCCCGTTGGTTTTATTCCAACCTACATCATCCTAACACAGCGGTCGGAATGAAACCTACGGTGTCGGGCGGAAAGCCTCCGACCAACATCGTTATCAGGACCTAAGCGTCTGGTTTGCTAACAATATCGGAAAGCTTCCCTGGGAATGCATTCCGTCCACTGCTTACCATTGGCTTTGTGTTTCGTAACTCACATTTGCTTGCTTTCTATTTGCTGGCTTTATTTGCTTTAAGCTGTTCAGCTTGGGATCGTTCCTTCCGTGGCCCATCTCCTATTTACTCTATCATTCCACCAGTGCTCGATTTCTGTTTAAATCTTGTTTTTATCTTGTCATATTTGCTGTGCATTCAAAGACAGAGGTATAATGTCAGGCTCTGTCTTCCAAGGGAGTCTGGTGTTTACTTTTCATTCTCTGTCTTCAAGTGATAGGATTTATTTTACAATCATGCTGTCTACTGGGGGTCTGCTTGAAGAAGGCTGTACAATGTTATTTTGTTTCTAGCACACAACATAATTTAAATGTGTGATATTTCAGAACATATCAGAAATGGCAAAGCACAAATGAAGCACATTTTTTAGTAGTTCTGAAGTGTGTAATGTAGGTGGATTTGTAGAGCGCTGCATGTCACCCGTGAGGGTATCCAGGTGCTGAAGTGTGGTGGAAACAAATCTTTTAATACAATCAAAACAAATCAATACATTGTGGTGATGACAGTACCACACATTTTTGTTTGTGGGCTGTATACTTTTACCAGTAAAACTGTATGTCTGTGCAAATGTAATAGTCATTTCAGTTAAAGATGTGTTGTCTGTAATGACAGTGCACTGCCACACTATCATACTCCACTTTACCCTACTCCACTCAGCACCACTCCACACCATTGCACTATACTCTGCACCACTCTACACTATGCCACTCCACACTGCGTCACTGCACTCTACTTTGCACCACTCCACTCTATGCCTCTCTACTCTGCACCACTCTACTCTATGCCAATGCCATCTGCTCCACTTTACTATATTACACACCACTGCACTCTACACCACTTCAGTCTGGGCCATACCACACTTCTCTGCACCACTCCAGTCTATGCCGCTCTACAACACTGCACTCTATGCCAATGCACTCTACTCTGTACCACTCCACTCTACGCCAGTGCACTCAATGCCAATCCATTTACACCACTCTGATCTACTCTGCACTACTGCACTCAAAGCCACTGCACTCTACACCACCCTACTCTACCTTGCACCACTCTACTCTACGCCACTCAAACAATGTACTCTGCACCACTCCACTGCAATCTATGCTGCGCCACTCTACTCTATGCTCCTGCACTTTACTCTAACCACTGCACTCTACGCCACTGTGCTCTAAGCCAATGCTCTCTACACCACTTTATTTAAAACCAATGCACTCTATGCCAGTATACTCTTCACCACTCCACTGCACACCCCTATACTCTACGCCACTCTACTATGTACCATTGTACTCTACGCCACTCTACTCTACGCCACTCTACTCTACTCTACGGCACTGCACGCCACTCTACGGCACTGCACTCTACGGCACTGCACTCTACGGCACTGCACTCTACGGCACTGCACTCTACGGCACTGCACTCTCGACAACTGCACTCTCTGACTCATGCTGCACCTCTACTGGCACTGCACTCTCTGGCACTCTACTGCTACTGCACTGCACTCTGCGGCACTGCACTCTCTGGCACTGCACTCTACGGCACTGCACTCTACGGCACTGCACTCTACTGGAACTCTATGCTGCCCACTCTACTCTGCGCACTGCACTCTACGGACATCTGCCCACTCTACGGCACTGCACTCTCTGAACTCATCTGCTGCACTGCACTCTACGACAACTGCACTCTCTGAACTAACTGCACTCTCAACAACTGCACTCTCTGAACTCTATGCTGCTCACTCTACTCTACGCAACTGCACTCTCTGAACTCTATGCTGCTCCACTCTACTCTGCGCAACTGCACTCTCTGGAACTCTATGCTGCTCCACTCTACTCTGCGCAACTGCACTCTCTGGAACTCTATGCTGCTCCACTCTACTCTGCGCAACTGCACTCTCTGGAACTCTATGCTGCTCCACTCTACTCTGCGCAACTGCACTCTCTGGAACTCTATGCTGCTCCACTCTACTCTGCGCAACTGCACTCTCTGGAACTCTATGCTGCTCCACTCTACTCTGCGCAACTGCACTCTCTGGAACTCTATGCTGCACCACTCTACTCTGCGCAACTGCACTCTCTGGAACTCTATGCTGCACCACTCTACTCTGCGCAACTGCACTCTCTGGAACTCTATGCTGCACCACTCTACTCTGCGCAACTGCACTCTCTGGAACTCTATGCTGCACCACTCTACTCTGCGCAACTGCACTCTCTGGAACTCTATGCTGCACCACTCTACTCTGCGCAACTGCACTCTCTGGAACTCTATGCTGCACCACTCTACTCTGCGCAACTGCACTCTCTGGAACTCTATGCTGCACCACTCTACTCTGCGCAACTGCACTCTCTGGAACTCTATGCTGCACCACTCTACTCTGCGCAACTGCACTCTCTGGAACTCTATGCTGCACCACTCTACTCTGCGCAACTGCACTCTCTGGAACTCTATGCTGCACCACTCTACTCTGCGCAACTGCACTCTCTGGAACTCTATGCTGCACCACTCTACTCTGCGCAACTGCACTCTCTGGAACTCTATGCTGCACCACTCTACTCTGCGCAACTGCACTCTCTGGAACTCTATGCTGCTCCACTCTACTCTGCGCAACTGCACTCTCTGGAACTCTATGCCGCACCACTCTACTCTGCGCAACTGCACTCTCTGGAACTCTACGCTGCACCACTCTACTCTGCGCAACTGCACTCTCTGGAACTCTACTCCGCACCACTCTACTCTGCGCAACTGCACTCTCTGGAACTCTACTCCGCACCACTCTACTCTGCGCAACTGCACTCTCTGGAACTCTACTCCGCACCACTCTACTCTGCGCAACTGCACTCTCTGGAACTCTATGCCGCACCACTCTACTCTGCACCACTCTACTCCGCACCACTCTACTCCGCACCACTCTACTCCGCACCACTCTACTCCGCACCACTCTACTCCGCACCACTCTACTCCGCACCACTCTACTCCGCACCACTCTACTCCGCACCACTCTACTCCGCACCACTCTACTCCGCACCACTCTACTCCGCACCACTCTACTCCGCACCACTCTACTCCGCACCACTCTACTCCGCACCACTCTACTCCGCACCACTCTACTCCGCACCACTCTACTCCGCACCACTCTACTCCGCACCACTCTACTCCGCACCACTCTACTCCGCACCACTCTACTCCGCACCACTCTACTCCGCACCACTCTACTCCGCACCACTCTACTCCGCACCACTCTACTCCGCACCACTCTACTCCGCACCACTCTACTCCGCACCACTCTACTCCGCACCACTCTACTCCGCACCACTCTACTCCGCACCACTCTACTCCGCACCACTCTACTCCGCACCACTCTACTCCGCACCACTCTACTCCGCACCACTCTACTCCGCACCACTCTACTCCGCACCACTCTACTCCGCACCACTCTACTCCGCACCACTCTACTCCGCACCACTCTACTCTGCACCACTCTACTCTGTGCTAATGCACTCTTCGCCACTGCACTCTACACCACTCCAGGCCATTCCACTCAATGCCACTCTACTTTGCAACACTGCACTCTATGCCAATGCACTCTACTCTGTATCACTCCACTCAATGCCAGTGTACTCTACACCAGAACTTTATACCACTGCACTCTACCTTGCACCACTTTACTCTATGCCACTTCACTCTACTCTTAAATAATCTTCTCTATGTGACTGCAACTTATGCCACTGGACTCTACACAACTGTACGCGATTCTGCACCACTGCACTCTGTGCCACTGCAATCTACACCTCACCACTTGACTCTACACCACTGTATTCTATGCCAACTACTCTGCACCACTGCACTCTATGCCACTATACTCTACAACACTCTACACCATTGCAATCCACGTCACTGCACTCTACACCACGCTATTCTACTCCATTGTACTCTACACCATTGCTCTCTACACCACTCTACTCTAGACCACACCACTGCACTCTAATACACTCTTCTCTGCAAGATTGCACTCTCTGCCACAGAACTCCATGCCACTGCACTCTACTCTGCAGCACTCAACTCTACGTCAAAGCACCGTATGCCACTGCACTCTATTCTGCATCACTCCACTCCACACGGATCACTGACAGAATATCGACAGTCAGAATATCGAGCTACAAAAATATCGACACAAGAATATCGATGTCCAGAATATCGAAGTCTACATAATGGTAAGTACAAAGATATCGATAAAAATATATCGTTGTTAAAAATATCGTTGTTAAAAATATCGTTTTTTTTAATGTATAAAAAATAATGTAAAATAAAGTAAACAATACATAATTAAAAAAAACAGTTAAAATTATTAAAAAATGTTTAAAATTATAAGTAATACATATAATGTAAAAATCAATTAAACATATATATGTATCAAATATAATATATATACTTACTTAATAATATTTCTAAATAATTATTTTAATAACTTATAAATTGTTAAAAAACATTAAAAATTAGAAATACATATATATACACATACACCAATAATATAAATAAAAAATATATATAACAAATTAAAATATTACAATATTTTTAATCTTTTTAAAATACATTTTACACTACATTAACTAAAACAGAAGAGAAAATATTGGATAGCGGAGGGGATAAAATTACTATTCCCACTCCAAAGAGTGCAACAGTAGGGAAAGTGTTGGATAGCGTAGGGGTAAAAATTACTATTCCCACTCCAGAGAGTGCAACAGTTAGGAAAGTGTTGGATAGCGAAGGGGTAAAAATTACTATTCCCACTCCAGTGAGTGCAACAGTAGGGAAAGTGTTGGATAGCGTAGGGGTAAAAATTACTATTCCCACTCCAGAGTGAATGAATGAAATAAACATTTATAAAGCGCATAGCTACCAAAAGGCATCCCAGCGCTATCTACGGACGCGGACCTAGAAGCCAGCTCTGCCAAGTGGTAAGTTAAAATAGCCAGGTTTTAAGTTGTTTCCTAAAAGACAGATGATTGGTTTCCCGTCGAATGTCAAGGGGGAGGGTGTTCCATAATTTAGCCACATTATAAGCGAAGGAGCGGCCACCGCTTCTTGCCCTCTTTATTTTTGGAACTGTTGCAAGCAGCATGTTCGATGAACGAAGGCTTCTGTTTGGCTGGTATCGGGTGATCAGGGGCTCATTGATTACTGGTCTCGTTCCCTGAAAGGACTTATGGGCAATACAAAGCGCCTTGAATTTGATCCTTTCTGATATTGGCAGCCAGTGCAAAGTCTTCAGTGCGGGTTTGGCTGATTGCCTATGGGAGAGACCCAGAAGCAAACGAGCTGCACAATTCTGGGTGATCTGAAGTCTGTTTATCATGGCCTTAGGGGCTCCCAGATAAAGTGCATTTCCATAATCCATTCGTGAAAGAATGAGGGCCTGAATCATTATCCTTCTTGCCAGGAACGGAAGGAGGGGGAGCACTCTACGAAGCATCCTCATGATGCCATAGCATGTAGCTGACAGTTTGGCTGTTTGGTGTCCAAAAGTCAGTGAGCAGTCCAGCCACATACCCAGACTTTTAATCTGATTTTTTTCCGATGGGGCGGGGCCAAAACATTTTGGCCATAGTGGCCCTATGCTAGAAATAGGAGAGTTGCCTAGGAGCATGAGCTGAGTCTTGTCTCCGTTCAATTTTAAACAGGAGAGCTCCATCCATTGTGCAACCTTCTCTAGACAGGGGCCTAAACTTGAGGATGAGTTTTCTGGACAATTTAAGGTCACGACAAGTTGTGTGTCGTCGGCGTACGTGACAATTTTTATGCCAAATGGTTGTACTATGTTGGCCAGCGGCCTCATATATATATATTGAATAGGGTGGGGCTCAGGGAAGATCCCTGAGGCACCCCACAGCTAAGGGCCATACACTTAGACACCACTTCTCCTTCGAAGACCTGAAAAGATCTATCTTCTAGGAAGGATTCTAGCCATGTGGCTACATCTCCTTACACTCCCAAACTCCTGAGTCTATGCATTAGAATGGCATGGTTAACGGTATCAAATGCAGCGCTGAGGTCCAGGAGGATGATGGCTGCAACGCCTCCCTGATCCAGGATCCTCCTGGACTCTTCCGCCACAGCTAGGAGTGCTGTTTCCGTACCATAACAGGGCCGGAACCCCGTTTGTGAGGGGTGGAGCAAGAAGTTTGATTCTAGAAATCCAGATAGAATCGAATTGACATGCCTTTCTAAGATTTTGCTAACTACTGGGAGTAGGGAAATCGGCCGGTAGTTCCCCATTGTTCTAGGATCAAGATTGGGCTTTTTCAGCAATGCTTTTACCATGGCATTTTTCCATGGTGAGGGAACCACTCCAGAGGAGATGGAACTGTTGATAAGTTCTTGAATCACAAGAAGAGTGGAAGCCTTTGCCAATTTCAAAACATGTGGGGGGGGCTGGATCCCGGGGTGATCCTGATTTAACCTGGGTGAGAATGGATTCGAGAGCACTCGTGTCCAGAAGGGGAATATGATCTAGCTTTACTTGTACATCTGGGAGTTGCGTATCCGTCGGATAACAGTCGACGTGAGCTGATGAGCCCGGGAATGTGAGGTATATATCGTGGATCTTCTTATAGAAAAATTCAGCCAGGTCATTGCATCGCATGAGTGCGCCGTCTGTGCTAACTGGTGGTTCGGGAAGTTTGGTGAGGGTTTTAGTAATACAGAAAATTTCCCGTGGTGCATTCGCAGCAAGAGCGCTTCTTTCCCCATAATATGAGGCTTGTACTTTTTTAATTTAATTTTGGTAGATCTTAATGCTGGCCCTATATTTTTGTTTACTAGATAAAGCATAATCTCTTCTCCATTCTCTCTCTAACTTTTTACATGCTTGTTTAAGTTCACGAAGGCTCGGGGAATACCATGGTGATATCTTAGACCTATTCTTTTTGGGGCAAGATTGTTTATGGAGGGTTTGTCTAGCGAGCATTTAAGCCATTGATTAAACATGTCATTGGCCACATTCGGGTTGTCATTTTTGGGAGGTATGGTGGCGTCTAAAACTGAGATCCACTGTTCAAGGGGAAGTTTGGACCATAGACGATCCTGCGTAATAGTCTTGTTAGATAAGGTTAGTGGTCCCGTAGTGGCCCATGAGAAGGGGATAAAAAAATGATCCGACCATGAGAGTTGGGTTGAGGTCCCTACCCTGAGCTCCTCAATGTTGGTAAAAATTGGGTCCAGGAGGTGGCCTTTAATGTGCGTCAGTAGGGAAAGTGTTGGATAGCGTAGGGGTAAAAATTTCTATTTCCACTCCAGTGAGTGCAACAGTAGGGAAAGTTTTGGATAGCGGAGATGTACAAATTACTATTCCCACTCCAGAGAGTGCAAGAGTAGGGAAAGAGTTGGTTAGCGTAGGGGTAAAAATTACTATTCCCACTCCACACAGTGCAACAGCAGGGAAAGTGTTGGATAGCGGAGGGGTAAAAATTACTATTCCCACTCCAGAGAGTGCAACAGTAGGGAAAGTGTTGGATAGCGAAGGGGTAAAAATTACTATTCCCACTCCAGTGAGTGCAACAGTAGGGAAAGTGTTGGATAGCGAAGGGGTAAAAATTACTATTCCCACTCCAGTGAGTGCAATAGTAGGGAAAGTGTTGGATAGCGTAGGGGTAAAAATTACTATTCCCACTCCAGAGAGTGCAACAGTAGGGAAAGTGTTGGATAGCAGAGGGTTAAAATTAACATACTTATCAATTAAATAATTATTAAAATTAAATAACCAATTAATAATTAATTAATAATACATTAATTATAAATACTAATAAATAAATATTCATAATTACTTTATTATTATAATTAAATTACTTCCCACCCTATTCCCCTATAAACCCACAACCCACTCCTAAAAAATTACCCAATTAACACAATTATCTATTAACTAATTAATATTAATTAATAACCAATTAATAATTAATAATAAATTAATTACAAATACTAATAAATAAATATTAATAAATACTTTATTATAATTAAATTACTTCCCACCCTATTCCCCTATAAACCCACAACCCGCTCCTAATAAAATATCACAATTAATACAAATATCTATTAATTAATAACCAATTAATAATTAATGAATAATAAATTAATTATAAATACTAATAAATAAATATTAATAATTACTTTATTATAATTAAATTACTTCCCACCCCATTCCCCTATAAACCCACAACCCACTCCTAAAAAAATAACACAATATATATAATTATCTATTAATTAATTAATATTAATTAATAACCAATTAATAATTAATAATAAATTAATTATAAATAATAATGAATACAAGTTAATAATTACTTTTTTATAATTACATTACTTCCCACCCTATTCCCTTATAAACCCACAACCCGCTACAGAACTAAAATACGCAAAAATTAATTTACATAAAAGTATTTACTGCTAAAAATGTAACACATACATTAAAAAAAATAAAACTACACTTATACCCAATAATTACATCACATACTTTTAACACACATACTAAAATACAGAACACTAATATAAACATCAATATTATTAACAACAATATTTTTACAAACGATATTACTGTTTTCGATATTAAAAAAAACGATATTTCTTACCTTACTGTCGATATTCTGTACTACGATATTCTTGCAGTCTATATTCTTGACCTACGATATTTTAAACTCGATATTATGGTAGGTCAAAATTAAAAACTCGATATTCTGTCTGTGCACCCTCCACACCACTCTAATCTACTCTGCACCACTGCCCTCTACTCTATGGCATTCTAAACTACACCTCTGTACTCTAACCTGCACCACTCCACTCTACCCAGCACCACTCTACTTCACTCTACTCTGAAACAATATACTCTACGCCACTGCACTTTACTCTGCGCCACACCACCCTGGACCACTACACTCTACGCTGTGGCTCTCCACTCTACTCTACACCACGGCACTCTATGTCACTGCATACTAGGCCAATGCGCTCTAACAACTTTACTCATAACCAAAGCACTCTATGCCACTGCACTCTAAGCCAATCTACTCTGCACCACTGTACTTTATTGCACTTCAATCTAGACCACTCTACTCCTCTCTATGACACTCCACCCTATGACACTCTACTCCATTAAACTCTACTGCATTCTATGCCACTCCACTCTAACACTCTACTCCACTCTATGTCACTCCCTCTCCACCGCTCCATGTCATTTACTCCACTCTATTCTACGACACACTACTCCACACTGTCACTCCACTCTACTCCACTCCATGCCACTCCCTTCTATGACATGCCATTCCACTCTACTACACTACTCCACTCTATGCCACTCCACTTGATGACAATCTACTCCACTGTACGCAACACCCTCTATGCCACTCCACTCTGCTCTACGCCACCCCACTGTATGCCATTCTATACCACTCCACTCAATGACACTCTACTACACTCTACAACACTCAACTCCAGTCTACGTCACTCAACTCTACGTCAGTCCACTTCATAACACTCCACTCCAAGACACTGCACTTCACTACATGCCACTCTTCTTTACACCACTGATGTTTACCATGCTGAACAGCAGCCACACTGGTGTACAACATGGCTAAAACATATTGGCAAAGCCAATAGCTCTTGCATAGGCAAGACCTAATGGCTTTGCTTGTTTATTTGTGCAGTTTAATATAGAGCAAACCCAGCCCAAAGGCATTAGGGTGTTTTACCTGAGGCATGCGGAGTATGTCTGCTAAACAAAATGGATTGTGCCTGTGTGAGCGAATTGTAGTTGAACTATGCCCCTCAGACATGCACAATCCAGACATCCAGCTACAGATTGCTTTATTTTGAAACAAAACACTGTAGGTGGGTCATGACTCAGCCCCCTCCTCCTCCTCTTGTCATCAGGAGCCTGGAGAGGAGGCAGAGAGGGCTGACCTGCACACCAGCAGTGTTCGTGAAAACACGAAACCCATGTTTTCGTGAGCACTGCTAAATTTTTTTTTAAAAATGCCCATGGGACTCTCAGAAGGCAAGGGGCTGCACCCAGAAGCCCCCAATAAGGAGCCGCTGCTGATTGGCGTCAAGGTGGTGGCTTTACAATTTATGTCATGTCCTACAGCTACTCTTACAGGCCCTATGCATGCAGCATTGCAGTGCAGCACCTCACTGTGCTAATCTGCCTCAAAATTGCTCATTTGCTGAGTTTGGTATGGCTGGGCATGCGCACCACAGCAGGGACACACATGTGATGCACTTTTCTCCTAAGCACAGCCAAGAGCTGCTGGGTTCTGACCTCTCACATTCCATCTACCAGAAGGTCCTTGTGTGAATCTCGCACTTTAGGTTTGGTGGATGGACATATAAAAGACTGAAGAGGCGGATCAGAATGACACTGTGGATGGACAGCACCTGGCACTTCTCTCACTAAAGCTTTCTGCCACAGCAGCATGGTGTTCCCCTGTCTGGTCTGCTGGCATGTGTCCAACCATTTGATCATTCTTACCATCTCTGAAAGCAGCAACTGGTGGTTGGAAAACCTTGAGCCAAAGAGAGAACAGTGTCTGGTCCAAATCCAAGACACATTCACATTACAAAGGATCAAAACCAGTAAGTGTAAACCTGTGGGTTAAAACATGTACTTCAGAGACATGGTCCACCTGACTCCCTTCTTTTCAGAGTGCACCGGTTTTAAAGCTCAAACTTGGTGCTCAGCAACAAGTGTTCCAAATTTTTGTTTATTCTTTAACTTCTCTTTTCTGCTCAGGCCCTCTCTTTCCTTCCTATGTGCTACTGTGCATTTTAAGTTCTATTGCATTGCCCATATGATTGTCACCTGGACCTCAGTGCTGTATCCTGCCCTATGTCCCTCTTGTCACTCTCTCCACATGTCGCTGCCTTCTCTCCTGTTCCATGTCAGCCTCCCTTTTCATTTTTCTCTACCTGCCCCTTCCCACCCCATACATTTTACCTTTGTCTCATTTCATATTTAACATTGTCCTCTTGTCTCCGCCTGATCGTCCCTGCTCTTTCTAAATTTCCTCACTACAAATGTAGACCAAAAGGACATAACAAAATGACACAAAAGCAATGAACATCAAGAAGACGATCACAACAAAACATACTCTGTGAAGGAAGAGAGTGTGCCATTGAGAGGAGATAAGAAGACAAGGTAAAGAGAGATCACCGGTGCAACTGTGGAACAAAGCACCACATTTCCAAACTCTTGAAGTGCAAAGTACTATTTAAAATGGTGAAGTTTGCTCGGTATCAAGCAGGTCGTTTCGGTACCCATTTTATTAAGGAGAGATAGTTGGTTGTTCCTCTTAAGATAGGCTGATTAAATAGAAGACATAAACAAGTTCTTGCACAGAGAGAAATAGGTTCTAGTGCATACAGAGACATGGAGCTCTGACACAAACAGACCTCATCATCTTGTAGAGCTGAACTCACAGCTTAAGAGTATCTGTGCTAGAGCTCAGCTCCATATGCAAAGTCCCTGCATACATAGTCCTGAACCCATTCACAGATAGAGCAGAGACCGTGCACACATCGGTAATTTATTTCATTGAGCTGGAGCGGAGTTCCTGCATAGAAAGCGCTGCGGCCCCGGGCAGACAGAGCTGAGCTCTTCCAAGTATGCAGCTGAGCTCCCTTGCAGACAGTGCTGAGCCCCTGCACAGAAATAGATTGAGGTGAGCCAGTTCACAGGCAGAGTTGAGCTCTTTCAATATTCATTCCTATAATATAAAACCTGAGGTTCTGGAGGGCGTGAGAAAACAGGACCAACTAATAGTTTGTGCGAGTATCACACATCTCTCATCCAGATTAATCCTCCACATGGCCTGTTTATGATAGGAAGGGAAGAGGAGAAGGAGTGAGGGAGAATGACAATGAGAGAGAAGGGACTGCGAGAGAGAGAGAGAGAGAAGGAGAGACAGAGAGAGAGACAAGGTAGATAGTAATGAAAGAGAATTAAGCATGTGTGAGTATATGGACATAAAGGTGAGAAAGAGAGGAGAAACAAATGACAGGAGAGTGTGACAGAGATGGAAAGATCAGGGACTCACACCACAACAATGATGCTAAGGCAAACTTTATGTTATATTAAGGGTATTTGGGAAGTGCACAGCTCACCTCAGAGTGTATCCTGGTACATAGAAAGCAACGGTTATGTTGGCTATGACTGGGTCTTGTCCAGGTGAAGAGCCATGTTTTCAGTTTCTTGCAGAGCTCAAGAACTGATGAGGCAGCTCTAATGTGAGGGGGCAGGTCGTTCCAGACTATAGGCATGAGGTAGGGCAAAACAGGACAGCGCACTTTGGTTCTTTGTATGTGGGGAAAAGCGCAAGCAGGATTCTGGCTCGGCAGAGGTGTCTCATATGTGTGTTGAAGTTGATGCAGCTATTGATGTATGTGGGGTGGAGGTTGTATAGGACTTTGTATCTGTGTGAGAGCAGTTTTAAGAGTGGGGGTTAGTGAATGGGGAGCCAATGGAGGTCTTTGAGGGGCAGGATGATGTGAACGCGGGTGAAAGCCTGAGTGTGAGTTTGGCTGCTGGGTTTTGTATGTTCTGAAGTCTTCTACCAGTTACACATTGATTCCGATAGTGTGTGTTCCCGCAGTTTAGCTTGCTGGTGATAAGGGCCTGGTTGACCATTCTTCATACATTGAGTGGGATCTATTTGAATATTTCATTGAGCATATTGAGGGTGTGGAAGCAGGTGGGTGTGACTACATTGACTAAACCAAACTTTACAGCACATATCACCCATTTATTTAGCTCTCTTCATCAGAACTCTGCCTTTCACTGTGTCACTGGGCAGCGGTGGTACTGGATGTGGATGGTGCCAATATCAATCTCCATAGAAACGTTTTGGTCACCAGCACACTTTGTTTTAGCAAATTAAGCCCTGCGTTGGAGTGAAGGTGTTGCACATGTGACAGATTCATTTATTTATTTATTTTATTTGTCATTTCGAATTTGCATGAATTCATCGACAATAACAATACAAAAATGCAGGTCATAAAAACATAAAACAAGAATTAACTAGGCAGCTATGTTTTAGAATTGTAAAAGGTGGGCTAGTTAATTTTAAAATTGTGTTTCACGTGGAATATCAAACGCAAACCCTTCACATACTGTAGGAATTTGGTGTTTTTTCAAATGTTCACTTCCCGGGCTTGGTTGAAGCAGGCAAACCCCAAAGTGAGTAGATGGAGGAGTAAAGCATAACGCTTGTTAGGGCCGCTCAAATGTGCTTAATGGCTAGAGCGACCAACTTTGAAGCTGGGGAACCAGGTTCGAGTTTGGCAGGAGGTTCAATCATCTTGTGATCCTGGGCAAATCACTTAATCTCCCCGTGCCTAAAAAAATGAATGCGTCGTCTAGAATGCAACTGGTGCTCATGTAAAGCTCTGATACCTTCGGGTCGAGTTTGTGCTATATAAAACAGCCACAAAAAAAAAAGGTTGCAATAGGATGAATTTCTTGCAGGAGCCTCTATTAGTGCATGTGTGTTAATCGTTAATGTATAGCTTGGTGGAAGCACAAACAAAGGGAAGGACTCCAATCATGGTGCCCTCGAATCATGGTCCCTTCAGTGGACAAAAAGCTCTGCGTACTCCCATAGACTGCTAGCTTTACCTTCCATCTGCCTGCAAGAGAGCACCAGGTATCTGTTCAGGTGAATGAACATGAGCTCCGCACTGGCTGAGGGTGTAGGCGTTGTGTGCTGTCTGGAGCTAGAACCTCTTACTCAGACATGGACGAGCGGTCGATCGACAATTCCAATCAGAGTTGGAGAGGGAGACGGAAACAACAAAGAGGGAGAGATTACTACAACCCAAGATTTCTACCAAACAAAATGTTCTATTGGTAATGTCCTTATTGTTGTGACTTGAATTCCCATAATGCATCCTTTCCCTTGGTTACCTATTCCCTGCTGCTCAGCCAGTATGGATGTGGTGTGTGTGGAATGTTGGAATGCTTGATGAGGTAGTGGAATGCTGGAGTGCCTGGTGTGGTTGAGAGAGAGACAGTTGGAGTGTGTGGGCTGAGCAGCAAGGATGCTGCTCCTGGTGGGGGCTGAACTTATTATCCTACTTACCATCCAGTAACTAAGCTTAATAAACCTCTTAATTATAACCTACTCCATGGCTACCTTTGGACTTCTTTTGGATTGTAACACTTATGGCCCCCAAAACGTCCCGGGCCCCCCACTGCATGTACCATTCTTCCAACCTAATCAGCGTTTTTTAGGAAGAAGTGGCAGGAGAGGCACGTGAGGCACACTAGGAGGCAGGAGAATCCAATGGGATACTTCGGAACAAGAGAGAATGAACAAGCGGAGTCGAACGTGAGACCAACAGCTGGGCCCGAGTAGCCTGAGGACAGTTGTCAATCTCAATGCTGAGATTCTCACCACAGATAAACTATCTGTGCTCAACAATGGACTAGGCTTTGTGCCAACTGCACACATTGACAAGTTCAAGATGAAATACTAACTGAGTTTTTCTGTGAAATCAGGGTGTAGGTATTTTTTTCCAGAATACACCTATCACCGACACAGAGGACGGACACACTACACTAAGAAAGAAGTCCAAGTTCAACCCGCTTCCCTCCACGACAGCCCCAAAAGTATGGGCCTTTGAGGAAGCAGTAATAAAGGAAGTGGAACAACTGAACTCCAGAAGAGACGCCTATCAAAACCTTACCAGAGGAGAGAGGAATGCGCTGGAGTCCCTCAGCAGGAAACAACAACTTGTTATCAAACCTGCTGACAAAGAGGGAGCCATCGTCATCCAAGGGAACGATGACTACAGGGAGGCATGCCTTACCCTATTACGAGATGAAAGGAATTATGAGATCCTACAATCAGACCACACTAGCTGACTACAGGAGACCATTAACATCTCATTGGAAGAAGCCATAGACAATGAATGGATTACGAAGAAGGAACAGGATTTCCTCACAAGTGAACCATGGATGCCACAGTTCTATACCATCCCAAAGATCCATAAAGGGAGAACACCCCCTCCAGGCAGACCCATAGTGTTGGGCATTGGCTCAGTTCTTGAGCCTCTGTAACAATACACTGATTGGTTTTTACGCCCCCTTGTCACACAAACAAGATCCTACAGCAGGAATACTAAACATCTGTTGAATCTATTGAAAGAAGTGGAGTATGATTCCACCACAGAAAAGATGTTGTGTCTTGACTTTGTGGCCCTTTACATGAGCATCCCGTAGGAAGAGAGCCTGCGGGTCATTGCAGACCTCCAGCTATGTCAAGATTGGGATTGGGCAGCCCCCATTCAATGATCATGCAACTGGCTAAACTAGCACTTACAAAGAACTTTTTTTCTTTTGAAGATCATATCTACTGACAGCACCATAGAACATCTATGGACAGCACCTTTGCCCAAAGCATAGCTTGTCTCTATGTACGGTGGTTCGAGGAAGAAAACATCTCGGCCAACAACCCTTTTTAAAGACTGTATTCACTTTTGGCGGCGCTACATTGACAACGTTCTAGTCATCTGGCACGGAGACGACACTACCATCAAACCTTTCCTCGCTTGGCTCAATGGCAGAAACCCATACTGGAGATTCACCATGATGGTTGAGAGACATTGAGGGGCCGATTCCGATCTCGGCCGGTAGGGCTCCGAATCGGATTCGGCTTAACCGGATCCGATTCGGAGCCCTATTGCCCGACCGATTCGTACGCGCGTCCGGGCGAGCGAGTACGATGCGAAATCGCCGACCGACTCGTCCGGGCGTCCCGACCGCTCCGACCGACTCGTTCCCGGGTCTAACCGCACCGACTGACTCGCTCGGACTCGACTCGCACCGCGCAATGGAGACGTTCCCCGGCCGGGTAAGTACGATGCGCGCCGCGAGCAGTCCGACCGAGCCGCGCACTCCGGCTCGAAAGAGCAGTCGGAGCCGTACTTTGGGGGTCCGTGTCGGACCCCCCTGTACGCGTAGCCGCGCGAGTCGCACACAGGGGGGACCCATGGGTCCCCACTACCTGTGCGTGTACGGCGCGAGTCGCTTTGCCACGTATACGCTGTAGGGGCGCCCTTGTCCGCCTCGCACCCAGTGAGTCAATGGGAGCCCGCGTACGCGTTGTACGACAGGCTCCCATTGACTTCAATGGGAGTCCGACCGACTCGAGTCCGATGGCATACATGCGCATCGTACTCGTTCGGTCGGGCTGCACGGGTCCGATTCGGTCGGAAATCTCTCCGGGTCCGGCTCGGTCGGAGATATTTCCGGCCCGAATCGGAATCGGCCCCTAAGTCTCCTTCCTTGACGTCACCATTACATCTAAAGACGGCAGACAGACAACCTCTCTTTACACAAAACCTACAGACTGAAACAGCCTCCTGCACTTTAACAGCACCCATCCCCAGGCACTTAGGGAGAACCTGCCTATGGGGAAATTTCTATGGATAAGGAGGAACTGCTCCAAAGTATGAGATTTCAAGAAAGAAGCAGAGACCCTAACTAAAAAACTACAGGGGAGGGAATACCACAAAAAGATAATTGAAAAGCATTAAAACTGGCACGAAATATCCTGAGAGACGTCCTGTTTCAAACTAACACAATACAGGACACTGGGGCTTTGATTTTCATCAGCATCTACCATATCTTGTATGATGCTGTAAAAAAGGTTGTCCATAAACACTGGTGCATCCTTACAGCTAACCAATTGTCCTTCTCAAAACCCCTCCTCTCCTTCAAAAGGATTAAGAGTATCAGAGATAGATTGCTCCACACAAAAATATGGCAAAGGGCAACAGAAAGACAGAATACACTATGGGACCTTCCTCCAGTTTCAGGCCATTACCCATGGGGCAACTGTTCCATATGCCCCCTTATTAAACACTCGAAAACACTGGACCTTGGCCTCTCCATGCCTTGGGAACACAGAGCACACACCAACTGTAACAGTTGCAATGTGGTGTATGTAATTGAGTGCCCATGTGGCTTCTGCTGTATCGGAATGACATCTAGAAAAAATTAAATCAGGATCGGTGAACGCAGGAGTATCAAGCAGTGCAAGAGAACATCCACCAAACTCACCACATATTACTTAGAGAAAAATCGCAGCAACAAAGACATGTGGTGGTCAGTGATTGAGAAACTTACTCCGCATATGGGGGTCACTGATAAACTTCTCAAGAAAGGGAAAAGGTGGGTCTGCAGACTTCAGATTAATAGTGTAGGGCTCAACAATGTCATCCCATGGAACCAACTGAGCCTTCGGTAGATCTGATAAGTGCCTGTAAGCTCCAGCAACACAGTTACGTATCGGGCAATGAATTACATCAGAGACCGAATGGGGGTAAAAGGTCGCTTTATTAGCAACAATCAATTGAATTACAATAATGCAAGCAAGATTAACAACTCAAATGTAACCCCCCCGCCACCCCTACTTGATCCCCCATGAATTTTTCCCCATATTGATCCCCCAGGAATTTTTCCCCATATTGATCCCCCATGAATTTTTCCCCATTTGAACCTCATCCCCAACCCCTTAGTTTGTCCCCCTTCCTACCTCCTGCCTCATTCCTCTGTCATCTGTGTTCCCTCTGTCCTAAGCTATTCTGCCTGCCCCAACCCTTCCTGCCTGCCTGCCTGCCTCAAACCCGTCCAAATCTGCGTACGGGAAAAAACTAAGCCTCACTGAAGCCTGCAAAAACCCAACCCTAGCTCCTAGGAAACAAATATCTGAACTGAAGGGAGGGTGGGAGGGGCACAAAAATTGAAGCGCTGCTGCCTACCTGCCTCAGGGGACCCCCAACTGACTAACGATTAGAACGCGGCGTTTGAAAACGCAGCGTTCCAAAACAGGCGCCTTGCCTGCACGTGCTCGCTCTGGGCCATTCCATCGGCCTGAAGCAGCCCGGGGGTGGACATTCTTTGAATGCCACCCCTAGGCCCCCCATCGGGCAATGAATTACATCACAGACCGAATGGGGGTAAAAGGTCGCTTTATTAGCAACAATTAATTAAATTACAATAATGCAAGCAAGATTAACACAACTCAAATGTAACCCCCCGCCACCCCTACTTGACCCCCCATGAATTTTCCCCCATATTGATTCCCCATGACTTTTTCCCCCATATTGATCCCCCATGACTTTTTCCCCCATATTGATCCCCCATGAATTTTTCCCCATATAGATCCCCCATATTGAACCTGGTCCCCAACCCCTTAGTTTGTCCTCCTTCCTACCTCCTGCCTCATTCCTCTGTCATCTGTTTTCCCTCTGTCCTAAGCTATTCTGCCTGCCCCAACCCTTTTTGCCTGCCTCAATACTGTCCAAATCTGCCACCAGGAAAAAACCCTGAACAGGCGTTTTTCCTGTCTCTCTCTCTCCCCCCCCAAGTATTTGAATTGTGCAAAGTTCCCCATTTGAGTCAAAATGAAGTCAGCATTTTAAACCAATTCCGTAATTAAATGGATTTTAAGAAAATGCCAGAAACATAAAAACGCATTGACCTCAATGTCGCTGCAACAGAGGAAAAAAGACCTGACAAATAAGAGACTGCCGCCAATACAGCCCTTAACCCCAAGATCTCAATAAGTAGACCCAGGCCCGAATGTTGAACCAAGTCGTTTTCCCCCAAATGAATAAGTAGTACGTTAGGGCATGGCTTAGAAGAAAATAACTCATTTAACAACTGCAACAATTGACCCCAATGCATGCCACTTTTTCCCCCCACCAATCAATCTTAATGTCCTCAAAGATAAAACCTAGGTTAGGTCCATAATGGTTTCGTTCAGCCTGCTTGGCTGCCCACTTAATAAAGGAGTATCAGACGATCCAGACGCTTGCCATGGATGCCGGTTGGGTCAACGGGGTACCTAAAAACAAAAAGATGTTAGGAAGGCCAAAACAGATCTATAACTCGTCTAAATCTCTAACATACTTTAAACAGCAATTAGATGACCAGTGGCCTAAACATTTCAATTGTTGCAGCGAAAAACCCCCTCTAACAGCTTCTGAAGCCGCGCCTAATCTAAATGAATGTGTACCAAATTCCATAGGGTTGAGACCTACGGTAAGTAAAGCTTTCCGTAAGACTGCTAAGGTTTGTGAAGCTGTTAAAAAAGAACCATCCTGGTGCTGAAAAACAAATTCTCATGAATAGGCGTTCACTGCTCTAAATTGGAACCAAGCTGAAAATGGGCAAAGCGGGCCGCTGAGCTTCCGCAATACCACAGTAGCCCCTTTACCTTTTTGATCCATTTTTGAGGATTCCAATAAAATACGTAGAGACTGTTTTGTGGTTGAAACATTAGAGGCTTTTAGCCCTTGAGAGGTTGACTTACCCAATAACTCTGAGATCCTAAAGGCCCCAAAAAATAACCATAACATGCAAAGCTTGAATAACAAAAATTCAAAATGGGTATAGCAAATTTTTCGTAAAATTGTTATAATGTTGCCCAGTAATGCAAGAGATATAGGCTTTCTCAATACAGTACAGCGCTTCTTTATTATAGACCAACCTTGTAAAATTCTCCTACCCAGTTCTCCTAAAGATGGTTCATACCCCCAAAAACACTTACCATAGAAAGAAATGCCTGACAGTTTTCCAGCAATTGTAGTGGCTGATATATTCCTATCAATATTGCCCAAAACGAACCGTTAAATATCATTGCTACGATTTATACAACCTATTTCGTCATTGCTGCGACAAGCAGCACCTAGATGTAGGAATTCAGCCCAAGCTCTTCTGTAAGCTAAAAGTGTACTGTACGCAAGAGAGTGTTCAACTAAGTGCCATATCTTTAATCTGCTAGCTCCCATACCGCATTAGGAATCTGAGTTTTCACTGGGTCTGCTCCGGGTGCCAAACCACGGAATCTCTGCCACTGGGAACGAGATAACGCATGTGCTATATTATTATCCAAACCTGGGACATGCTTAACTCTAAACGCTACATTGAACTTCAGGCAACCATGCATGGATCTCTGTAATAATTTTAGCAGACGTCTATCTTTGACCTTATGACCATTGACCAGGTCAACCACAGTTTTGTTGTCAACATGAAAAAGAACGGTTTTGTTTGCTAACCATGTGCCCCAAACGTCCAACACTACAATCAGAGGAAAGAATTCAAAAAATGCTATACTACGCTTTTCTGTAATCCACTTCTCTGGCCAGGTTTCAGCACACCACTTGCCATCCCAGAAGAGCCCAAAGCCATTGGCCCCTGATGCATCAGAGAAAATCTGAATTAACCATAAAAATCTTTCGTCTAAAGACCAAATGGTAACTCCATTAACCTTAAGAAACATAATCCATACTTCAAAGTCAGCTCTCATAGAAAGAGGCACTCGAACTCTGTGATGAGGTAAGGTAATACCTGACATAGCAAAACCTAACCGACGACAAAAGGACCTGCCAGCTTGCACCACTTTGCAAGCAAAATTCAAATGACCCAATAATCGTTGCATCTCGAACAAGGTGAGTTTTTGAGATAACCTAGCATGTTCCAAGAAATCCAAACTGTCTTTTACTTTTGCTAATGGCAATCTGGCCTCCATTTTTATTGTGTCACTTTCAATGCCCAGAAAAATGAAACATGTTGCAGGGCCCTCCGTTTTCTCTTCAGCCAGAGGCACGCCTAATTCCTTGGTTAGAGCCTGAAAAAACGGAAGCGCTCAACTACCCTGTTAAGTCTTTGTTGCACCAACAAACAGAAAGTCAACCAGATAATGTGACACTTGAACATGACCTGATCTAAAAGAGAAAACCCATTGAAGAAATGATCTAAAATCCTCAAAAATTTGACAATAAACTGCCCAACCCATAGGCAAAAATTTTATCGACAAAATTTTGTCCTTCAAAATGGATACCAAGCAATGCAAAATCCCGTGGGTGTAAAGGGAGTAATCCAAATGCAGATTTAATGTCGCATTTTGCCAACTCTGCATATGAGCCGGCTTTCCTCACCAGTTCAAGAGCCACATCTACTGAAGCAAACTGTACCATAGTATCTTCTTTAGCTATGAAATCCTTACTGACAAACCTTGTGACCATGACAAATGCTGTATCATGCGAAATTCGCCATGTGTCTTTTTGGAACAACTCCCAAGGGAGAAATGATAAGGTCGGGAAGAGGCCAAGTAGAAAAAGGACCAGCCATTCTGCCCTCAGCAATTTCTGAATGCAATTTCTTAGCAATAATGTGTGAGCATTGATTGGCGGATTTCAAATTTTTAGCAAACCTACGACATCTAGGACCTTGGTAACCCAGATGGAAGCATTCTTTGAAGCCCCAATCCAATTTTAAAGCTTTGTCCCGCAGAGGTTAGAACTGAAGCCAATAATATAGCTTGAGAATATCAATTGGGGTAACTGCCCTTGTAGTTAGGCTGGAATGGAGCACCCCACCCTCTACCCTGACCGACAGTATACCCTTGGGCTTGTTCGCTGAAACACTGCAAAATGGCGTGCTTACTACCGCATTTTGAACACTCATGTCTGTATTTACAGGGATTCTTTTGGCAGTACCCTCGGTTAAAATTCCAGCACACTCCCAGAATGAGTGATTGAGGTTTGGCCCAAATACCCACCCCTCCCGAGGCGGGTCTGTTAAGAAAAGGCCGGTGAGTAATAGCAAATCGGCTAGCAGTATGCATGGTAGGAGCAGGCCTCTGTGGATACATCCACTGAACCCATAAATCGTTGTCAACCTCCCCCCAGGGTTTATCGGGAACAAGGACTAGCCGGGCTCTAAATTCCTCATCATAATGAAGCCAAGCAAAACCTCCAAATTCGGACTGAGCCTTTCTCATTGTATCCAAGTATTAAACAATAGATACTGATCGATCTGGAAATTTCTCGCAATAAACAATTGCGAAAATCAGAAATGCTGAGGTCCAAGGATCTATATTGGTAGGAACTCTAGGTCTCTTAGCTATTTCCCAAGCTTCTTCCCTGGAACCCTCTTAGATTGGATTTCTCTGTGAAGCAACTTAAAGACATCAACAAACTCACCTTTCCAAATTTTCTCCTTGGTATTCCTGTTTAAATGAGAACCGCGGGGCATAGATAGACCCATGTAAGGAAGCTTTTTTTTTTTTTTTTTTTTAAACCTGCTACTTTTTCTTTATCCTCTTGTTCTTTAGACGCTGCATCATTCTGAGCAAGTTTTTCCCAACCCCGGTAGTTCGCCCTTGTCCTTACCAGTACTAGAAGGTAACGGTTGTCGTAAGTCCGAAGGTGTCTCACAATGACAGCAAACCTAAGCATCTGTATTTTTACCTTTAACTAAAATCTCGTCTGCTTTGCATTTTCTAATATTGGCATTACCGCAAGGATGACTAAATTGCATCTCACCTGACTGAAAGGGGTTTGTCCAGCGTTGCATATGCCTTCGTGCAGGCACTTTCACTGCCGCCGGTATGTCGTTTGAAGTCCTTCCAGCTTCGTTCTGACTCCTTTATCTGTAAAATATGAGCTTTGGACATCTTATTAGTGATCCCCCCCCCTGCTGGACTGGAAAAAACCGGTAACGACGTCCTCATCCCCAGCCCGAATTTCACCCTCTTCCAGCTCAGAAAATTCATCAGCCCCATTATCATAAACCCCTTGAAAAGCCCCACTGCAGGATGGCTGCGCCCCATCCGCTACCCCACCATCAAAATGTCTCCAGTTAACCGCTTTTTTGAACTGCGCAATTTTGTGGTTAGGCAAAGGTGTTGGGAAAATCGCCTCGAGATTTTCCGTTTGTTGCTGAGGAAAAGAACAAGACGCTTAGACCTGTTCAACGGTGTATCACTGCACCTGATGCCCTTTTGCAGTCTTGTCACATCGTTGGCCTCCAAGCCGTTAGGACTCGCAGACATAGGAGGCTCAAAAAGCAGCTCTGGTGAAGTAGTGTTTCTTTTACCCTCATCACTAACCCACACCCATTGACCCTGCCCTTTAGGCGCACTTTTATCCCTAACTGAAAAATCACTGACACTGCCAAACTCAAGGCCTGAAAAGAGAACATCTGTACTCTGTTTAGAAGGCAAAACCTGACTGCTCATAGCTGATTTTTAAACCAGAAAAGATCTTTACACCAACCCTGGAAACGTCCCCAGTGGACAAAACCGCACTGGTTAAAGCCAACTCACCACTCTCACAAGAAATCACCAGTGAGAGAGACCTCTCACCAGACGCAGAACTCACACTTTTTGACAAATTAAATTTGTTACCAAATATAGAAATAACACGTTTAGCAGTTGTACTTAGGCAAGCAGTATTCTTATTAACAACAAAATTAGTCGTATGTAAATCTCCACTAGGTGGTGCCATCACCTCACTTTCCACCAAAAGCACAACATCTATGCTGCCACAGTCCCCTTTAAGAGAGGTTGCTTTCTTGAGAAATCTACCTCTGACTGAGCGTGTGCAAGACCTGCCCCTCCCTCTCCCCAAACTTGAGGAAGCAGGCTGCTGACAAGAGGTGAGAGAAAAATCCCCTTTCAAAACCTTACCATTACCACTACGCAATTTAACAGAAAACAGTCTCAGGGGAGCTGTCAGATAAAAAACAAGCTAAAATAGCAGCAGAAACCCATCAGAAGAAGCCTTTCATTATTAGATAAACCAGTCCAGGCTTGACCCAGCACCCCTGGGGCCAATAAATCCTCCCTCCCTGCCCTAACGTCAGCAGAGGACTCAGCCATCATTTAATTAATAAAAAGGCCAAGCGCTGGGTCAAAAATGCCATAAAAGGCACAAAAAGTGAAGCGCTGCTGCCTACCTGCCTCAGGGGACCCCGAACTGACTAACGATTAGAACGCGGCGTTTGAAAACGCCGTGTTCCAAAACAGGCGCCTTGCCTGCACGTGCTCGCTCTGGGCCATTCCATCGGCCCGAAGCAGCCCGGGGGTGAACATTCTTTGAATGCCACACCCAGGTCCCCCATTTCCATTAGATAGAGTAAGGAAACACTCTCTCTCTCGCCTCCACCATCATTAGATAAAGGGCCCATAGCGTTATCGACGGGTGCAGTTCCCTGCCCACCTACTCTTCAGGGAGCCCTTTCTTTCACTCATGCATACGAAAGGGTTTACCAAAAGTACTGGGACATGCCATTACATCTTTCACACGGATGCCCCAATCCATAAAAACAACTTTTCCCAAGCTCCCCAGGCCCCCACCTATTGCAAACAAATATTTTGACAATACTTTTCAATATTTATGAATATCTTTTTAAAGATAGGGGTTTAGTTTTCCCACAGTGCACTTGAAAAACGCCATCTGTGGCTATGGAAACGCTTCGCTCATTTTCAGTCAGGCACACAAATGGTCTAACCCAGGTTCTGGGATACGCCGTGATAGTTTTAACACGGGCGTCCGAGACCATGAAAACTACATTTAGGGCCTGATTCACAGAACTAACTTAAGACAAAATCCTAAACTTACTACCATTTTGGTATTCACAGAAGGCACTTACTCATTTTGGTATTCACAGAAGGCACTTACTCATTTTGGTATTCACAGAAGGCACTTACTCATCAATGAGTAAGTGCCTTCTGCGAATACCAAAATGAGTAAGTGCCTTCTGTGAATACCAAAATGGTAGTAAGTTTAGGATTTTGTCTTAAGTTAGTTCTGTGAATCGGGCCCTTAGTTTTAACAAGGGAGTCGTGACCATGAAAACTACATTCCCCATCATCCTTGGGACACGGGATCACGTATGCACCACTTGCGTCACATGCTATTCATCGCCACTAACATGGTCCAGCTGAGCTCACCTCGGGGGATAAATACTTACCCTCGAGCGGCACTCATTTGTACCACAAGCCCGGCGCGAGTGGAGGTACACGGATGGTAGGGACCCTTGAAGATGTGAGTAATCCTGGGACTTTAATGTCCCGGTCAGCGCTCCGTGAACAGCCCTGTTCCTCTGAACAATGCTTGCCGTTTTCACGGTTTTGAAAACAATGACATTAACTTATTTGTGTATGTTTTCTGTGTTGTATAGTCGGCATGTTCTTTCCCATCAGTTCATTTACCGTTTGGGCTTCTAGGGTTTGACTACAGGGTCAATCTCCCTCCGCCCCCGAGGGGTCTGAAAATACCCACTGCCAGGGTAAGTCCTCAAGCCCACCACATGTCACAAATCAATGTATGCTAGCCTCACCCAACGGCACAGCAGATCTTCACATGATTGCAGGATTGTTTTCTGGAACACTACCATTGATATTTGAGTGTGTATGTTTTCTTGTATGGTCTCAATACTGAGATACTACTGTATGAAATGCTGCATGTGTGAAACAGGAATGTAACATTTTTGTGATACCTGCACCAGAATTTGTGTTGCAGGAGCCATTTATCTAAAGTATGAAAGGTGATAAGACACACAGTGCTGTGTTTCTGTGCATCAGGCAAACCCACATTGGCACTGTAAAAATTGCTTTTTTGTTTATATAACCTCACTTACAGGTACCATTGGACCGGCAAGTATTCACTGCCTTCGGATGCCTAAAATTAAGAGTGCATGCCACAATAATAATTTTCGGATTACAGAAACATCACCGGGGAAGTATTAGCAAAACAAACCCGCCCTGACGAATTCTCTGGACCTTCTACAGCCATCAGTGTAGGACAGGAACATGTTGGCACCATAAAGGTCAAAGGACCATTGCATCCTTGTTGCCTGTTTTCTAGTTTATTTTAATCATTTTCCATCCACCCCCGCTAATAAAGGGATACCTTGGGAGTGGATGATGAAAATATATTTACATGTAGCTTCCCCCAGACACTATACACAAAGAGCTACCTGGAATACTGTTAAGCCCACCCTGACTTCTAAGGGTCAGGGTGAACCCGATGACGAAGCATGTCACTACTAGAGTGGGTGAGGGTTGTATATAAAAAAGGATTCATTTTCCTTTTTCCCCACCTCTCACAGTGGTGGTGTCTAGTTGTGGAGCGCACCCCTTCTCTCATTAGGCAGAGATAATTATGTTTCTCTGGAGCTACAGGAGCTCTTTGAGCGCGTACAGCAGGGGTGTGGGCATGCACACACTATCCCACACTCATGGGTCTACTCACAAGTCTCCTTCTGGCCATCTCAATTTAATCCTGCAGAAGTGTCTTATGCTGTCGATCTTCACCATAACAAGAATACATTTTATTTTTACATGGCTTCAGTTTTCACTAACATGCCTACCAACATTACTTCTCATGATGAATTTGTGTTGCAGCATGCACGCATTTAAATCTGCGCATCTTTGGTCAACCTTCTTTCATTTGGAGAGAAAGGAACAGCGACTGACTGCAGGTTTGGCTTAGGTGTAAGGGTGCATTTTTATATGGAGCTAACAAAACGGCAACTGGCTGCATAGTTGTAATTTACGATATTGCCTCATTTCTCTCACAGCAGTGCTTAGCCATTTTAAAGAAGTATTGCAGGACCAAAAACCAAAAAAAGAGGCATCAGTCATTTGAACACTACCTTAGATGACAGAAAATGCCACATTAAAACACGATACTCATCCCCACCACGATCTCGGCTCCACACGAATGGGTACAATGGAGATTATTGAGAAGTCATTACATCTTCGAGTAAAAATGTATGTATTATATGTTTTTGTGTTTTCATTGCACAATAAGCATTGGTTTAAAACCCTTGTATTTTTAAGAAACCGTGGAAACATTTTCACAGTTGTGTGAAATAGTGATTTTGTTGTCATAATGGTAGTCCCCAAACAACTTGCAGAGGTTTTACATTGTTCAGGCCACTAGGATTATGCAGCTTGAAGGACCAAGGTTATCGAAATAATGCAGCAAAACCTGCAAATTATGTGGCACTTTGCTGGTGGTATTATTTTCATCCGTTTGGGCTAGAAACAACAACTTTGGTGAAATCTGCATATTTTGGAAACTATGCACATTCAGTAAATCCATATTTATGCTGCAAACTCTGCAGCCACAGATTCACATATAACCACTGATCTCACCATCAGCGGTCGTTGGTGACATTTGAAAGTGGTGGAGTGTAAAAGTTAGGGATGAGTTTTATGTAGCGGACAACCACTGTATTTTCATTTATTTTTGCCTTGACATAATTTTGAAACTGTGTACCCCGATGAGGGCCCCATCGAACCCATTTGCATAGAATCACAATTACAACTGAAATACGTGACCACTGTCCTGTGTGCTCTGCAGAGAGGCCGAGGATTGGTTGGCAGGGCCGGACTGGCCGTAGCGGGCACCGGGCAATCCCCCGGTGCGCCGCACGGGTGGGGGCCGGTTTTGGGCCCCTGGGGGCCGGTTTTGTTACAGGGCCATTTTTGCAGCATAGCTGCAAAATCGGCCCTGTAACAAAATCGGCCGAAAACCGGCCGTGGCAAAGAGCTCGGCCGCACCCCCAACCCCCGGTGGGGCTGGCCGAGCACTTTGTCAGGGCCGGTTTTGGTTCCCAGTCCGGCCCTGTTGGTTGGCCATGTATTCTGAATACGTTGTTGTCCCACTGACAGACCCGGTGAGAAACTCACAGAATGAATCTTGTTTTTCATGCCATTTTAACAATGAGAACCAGGAAAACTAGTTTGAAGGGTCCCTTGGGGGAGATGCGAGCGATACAACACATAAGGAAGATGGCATATAGGTGGAGAAGCGTTGTACTCCTAACACACTTCCTGAGAAAGCGTACAGCAGTCAGCTAACCAAGTTCTTCCCTCCATAACACGATTTCTCTCCTACCAGTCAGCAGTAGCGATTGCTATGGGGCAGTAGATGTTGTACGGGGGGGGGTAGGAAAAGGAAGCACCCAGACTCCCCAAGCCAATCACGACGCTGCTGTCGCCAGCATGACAGCAGCATCGTGATTGGTCAGAGTGCCATGTTTCGGCGCTCAGACAGGAGCTGGGGGTCTGTGCATGTTCTCCACCCAGGCTGTGCAATACAGCCGGGTGGAGAACAAGCTAAGTGTGCATGACTGTTTGGCCGGTCCAAGATGGCCGGCCATACCATCATGCACACTTAGGAAGTGCCCACCACTCCTCCCCCTGCTCTGTGGGCAGCACCACCTCGCCCCGCACCTACAGAGCCACTAGGGAAAAATAGAATGATAATAACATGGTATTATTTGCATTTTATTTTTCCTGTGGGGCGACGCTCCTCCGCCTTAGTGGTCAGAACTGATAACATATCTCCTCCCTACACCCATGCATGTATGAAATTCTGACATAGTCTGGCACAAGGTGAGCTCTCTTCCCTGAGGTGAGTTACTGCACCAGAACAGTTGTACTGGGTTCTGAGCGGTAGATGAACCAGCAACAAGAAAGTGCCTCCTTTGTTTGTTCAAAACAAGGGTGCTAAGGAAAATAGCAAACACTATAAGATGATGGACGGAGTGCTGAAACTTTTCAGACACTCACCCCCAGTCCTTATTAGATCTGGGTTGAATCCATCATTGTTCTTTAGCTCACTTTGCCACCCCAGTTCAGACCCAGCCATATGCAAATCAGTCTTGACCCTGTGCCTCATGGGAACAGTCCAGCCCGAACTGCCAAGCCAGGTCTTCCCTGGACTGGAAACAAGCATCCTGGGACCGGTTTCGGGCTAACAGCCCTCATCAGCCAGGCTAGCTTGAATCCAGTGGCAAAGTGAGCAAGGGACCCACGTCTGGGCATACCCTGCCAACTTAGGGCGAACAAAGCAAACACAAGGAGATGATGAACGAAGTGCTGACATGGAGTTTTTGAATTTTGACGTTCGCTGGATTCCTTTTTGTACTACAATGTGGTATATGTTCTAAAAGTTAATAATAGATGTTATCTTTTTAATAGTTTTAACATTTTAATAGTGATGATTCAAAATCTTTGGCAAACGACGTGTACTACCTAATGATTCCCTTATTTATATATAATGTTGGATCACTTGCACTTTTATGGTCGTAACGACCGAATAAAGTTTATGAATGAAGACATGGACTTTGGAAACATTGTATTATTTCATAGACTACATGTGAGAGGAAATGATTTTGGAAGGAATGCCGCTTTAAATATGTGACTCTACATAAAGGATGAAGGCGGATAATGAAAAGTTCTCTCTTTCTGACTTCCGCTCTAGGTGAAGTTAGCGTCTTACACTTGCATATTTAACTATTAAAGCTAAATGGCAGAAATAAAACAATTATGGTGCATCTACAATGCTGAACTTTCTAATTTGCGAAAAGTCTCCTAGAAGCCATGCGCGCCCTGTAGTACACATCCTTGGAGGGTTCACTGCCATAGGTAGATAAAGCGAACTGTATTTATAGAATACGGTGCAGATGATAGCTAGTGCTTGGCTCAAAATGGAGGGTGTTTTTTTCAAAAAGATCTTTTAAAACTTAGAATGTGAGGATTTACAGGGTGATTCCGCAGGGCCGTGTGCCCGTGCTTGCAGTTCAAAACATATGACAGAAAAGTCACGGTTTCTATTGTTTATTGAATCCAAAGTTGCACTTCTTGCGTCGTGGCCTGAATGATAAAAGGCACGAGTCGACCTCGCGAGCGTTTCATCTCCGTGAACCTCAGGTTATGCAGACGCTACTAGCACACACCGCTGTTGGCCAAGGATAGACAAACATCAAAACTGCTGTCTGAGCGACCAGTCACTGCAGACCTCATAAACAAACCTCCCCTCGCAAGCCGCCTACCTCTGACGTACAACTATTTCAGACCTTTCAGGTAAAATGGAGGGGATGTGTTGAGACAAACGTATTTTCCTTTCACAAAACGGCAGCGACCGAGCGATGCAAACAGTGCTTGTTAGCGAGATATGTACAGCCATTGGGTTTTTTGGATCAATCCTCCTTTGCTAGCATGCCGATTTGGGGCGATGTGATGTACTGTGCAGCTTTGCAACAAAAACTAGTGTAACGCATGCAAAGTGTGACTGCAAAATGCAGCTGTGGCCACTTTGTTCTGCTTTTCCCTGACGTCCTTAGCCCCAAGCCAGTGGCATTTGCCTCGGGAACACTTGTGCTGTCATTGCCGGTGTCAGAGGCCTCATAAATACATTAGTATTGGAAGCACACTTGTGCGTCGCAAGTCGCACGCTGGTATCGCAGCTCTCCTAAACTTGACTTTCATTCAAACAGTAACATCTCCCTTGGTGGTTGACTTCCTACAGCCAACGTGAACCTAACCAATCCTGGAGCTGCACTCATGCTGTTTTCAGCATGAGACAAGCACCAGGATTGGTTTGAGCAGGCTAACCCAGTGCTCCTTTTGAGGCTAGGGCATGTGCCTTCAATCCCCGGCAGTTTAACACCACTAGAAGTGGTGCAGTCTGAAGTGGGCATACAGGGCTGGCCGTCACAAGACAGCCGGCCAATCCGACAATGGGCACCACGCACTGCCACGCTTCACAACAGCAAGTTATCCTGCTGCTGCTTATCAGCCCCGCCTTCACAGTCCCATGAACCGGGCGGGCCGGTGGCACATATGATAAAATAGAAATGATCATTTTATTAATTTAGATTTACCTGCTGCGCTGGCAGCAGGTGGGGCGAAGCTTCTCCACCCTTTAGGAGAAACCGCCCCTGCTCACCATTGCGTATAGTTTTATCAAGAATGTATTTGTTACAGGTAAACAAAACCTCGACATTTTAATTCCAGTCTATGCCCATTGTTAGCTGCACTTTGAATAAAACAGCTCGTAATATGCAATTTACATAACAGGGACCTTGAGATGACATGCCGTGTACCTCTCTAAGAGCCATTCCTGCCTAAGAGGTAACTGACTTTGTATTCCCTACGTGCCATTTCGGCCACAGAAATAAAAGACTTGCATCTATCCGCTGTGCCCATCCAGGCCTAAAGAACACAGCCCATCACAGCCCACAGATCCACGGCTGCCCAGACCTAAGGCTTTAAGCCCCTATGCCAGTCTACTGACCCAATGCAGCCGTAGATGTGAAAAGCCATGAGACTAAATATCATCAGCGCTCGGCCTGTCCTACAGAGCACAGACTGCACCCTGCAAGGTCCTGTACCCCTTTAAGAGCCAGTCCAACTCTGGAGGTTACAGACTCGGTACCCCAGAGCTCATCACAATACAAAACAGTGTCCATTGCTGTGTCTGGCCCCTTGGAGGTGAGGGGCTCTCGACCCTGTGTCAATCCAGACATGGAGGGACGAGCTGGCTCCATACCAACATATGAGTGTATAGAGTTCTGGAGATAGGCTCTCTATCCTTCTGCCTCTGTGCCCATCCGGTCCACCAATGTATTCTCGATAAAAGAATAAAAATCATGTGCATACGACCCAGTAGACATCAGAGACACTAGTCTCCTGCGGAAACCCAGGCATGGAGGTGGCATGTTCTGTAACCTGTGTCTATCCCCTGAATTCATTCAGCCATCAAGGTGGCAAGCTGTGTGCCAGTCAATCCCAGCATTTTTTGTAAAACAAATCGTGTGGAGGTGGGCGTGTGTTTCCTTCCTCCCCGAGCGTCTGCAGGGCCCAGAGACCCCATCCCCCGGGGACTTTTCTTTTTTTTCTTAATAAGGGGAGGCGGTCACGCACAGGGCGTTGCCATGGGGGGTCTGAATGGGGCCAGGCCAGCCTGTTTTTCAGTCTGGCCCCCCTAAATCCAAAGTCCTCATACTAACTGTGGGCCTGATTACGAGAGCGGTGGTCTTCCACGCGCCGCACTCGTGATGGCACAGCAGTGGCTGTCCACCCTATTACGACTTTCAAAGTCGCACCTGCGGTGGACCACCGGCTGCGCCAGGGGGTGCTGGAGCTGTGCCACAATGTAAAATGCTCAGTGGGACTGCGCCAGTCCCGCTGAGCATATTACGAGTTCCTGCACCGCCAACCATTTCATGGCTGGAGCCTCGCCATGAAAAGGCTGATGGTGAAGGAACAAAGGGGGCCCTACTGGGCCCCCATGCCCCCCACCATAGGGATACATTCAGGGGACACAACATGTGCCCCCCTGTCTGTATTCCCCCAAGGTTCCAGCACGGCATGGAGGTCACATGCTGTGCTGGAACATTTTTGTCGTTCCCATTGCGGTGCCTGTTTTTCTGGCACTGCCGTGAGAAAGGCAAAGACCCGTCCACCTTAAACAGGTTCAACTCGTGAAAGGCGGGCGGTCCTTGTGTGGCTTTGGCGCAGCGGTGCCGGCGGAGAGCCGGCACAACTGCGCCAAAGCCGTAATCAGCCCCTGTGACTTAAAGCGACACACAATTTTTCTTTTTCAATTTCTTTCAGCCTATATTTTCAGGCGATGAGCAGCGTGAGCTGCTTCGCAAACAAACTTGTCTGTAATTCTTCTAGTCTTTCTATGTCTGAATAGATAGCCCCTGGCGCCACACTTCCAGGTAGGCAGCAGTGCATAACTGTGGGAAAGCTGCCTGTGGCCTCTTCGCAAGCTTTATATACCCGGCTAGCCAGGGGCGACTCCTCCACTAGGGCGGAGGAGCGTCGCCCCACTGCTTTCTCGCAGTGCGAGAAGCAAAAACATAAAATGGTAATAACTTTTAGTTATTACCATTTTATGTTTGGTTGCGGGTGGGCGAGGCTGCTCTGCGAGCAGGGCAGAGAAGGAGTGGTGTACCCACTCCTGAGTGCGCAAAGACTGTTTGGTCGGCTCTCTGGGGCCGTCCAAACCAGTCATGCGCACTCTGCCCTTCTCAATGCAGGCTGCATTGCAGCCTACATGGAGAACATGGCCACCCCATTAGCCCCTGGATGGGCAACGTCCCGACCAATCACAACGCTGCTTGCAGCGTTGTGATTGGCCTAGGGGAGTGAGCCTGGCTGCCTGCTTCCTGTTCCTACCGGAGGCAGGAGAGCAGGAGCAGAGAAGACGCGGGACCCGGCTGGCGGAAAGGTAAGTTGAATTGTTTTTTTATTATTATTATTAGATTAACACCCCCGCGCAAACCCCTCTCTCCGCGCAAACCCCTCCCCCCCCACCCACGAGCCATGCCGGCCGCGATTGCGGCTAGCACTGGATGGAACAGCAGCACAAATTCAAAGTGCACTCTCAGTGCAGGCACTGGGTTGGTATAGCTCATTCCCGCATCTTGTCCCTCGCCATGTTAGCAGAGTTGAAGCAGCAAACCCAGACGGCCCCTTTAAATAGTACAAACAGGTAAGCAAATCCAATAAAGGCTAGTATGTGAAGCTGCTAAATAGGCTAGCATTAAATAACGGTACCTGGTGGCATGTTAAAGACACTCTACGTAGAAGTCATGGCTTTCATAATAGGTAGAAACACTGTCAGTTTTCTGACAAATACGGCAGAATTGCTTAGATGAAATAACTTGCTTTCATTTTCATATTTAAACAACATAATGATGCTTGAATTATTTTGCTGTCTGTTGTCCTTTGAGGAAGCATTCTTGGGCCACTGTAATGCCAGTACAAGGCCAGCACCAGACACTATTAGTTTCTCAGAATGTTCTAGAGGTGCGCAAGCAAACAAATTAAACGGGACTGCCCAGCCAGAACTGACCCCAGGGTCTGTCCTGGCCCTATGAGCCTGCGCAGGGGCTGAGGCATGTAAATTGTGCAATAAACATCATGTAAAAATATGATAAAGACCCTTTAAAGTTCAAAAAGGGTATCTTGGAGCATTTATTAAAAGTGATTGTTTTAAAACATGAACTTAGGAACATTCGTGCCTCTGCCATTAATGAACTACGAGGCAAGTCAGGTGAGCCGAGCACCTTATGTTGGACCCTTTCATATTACACATGAAGCAACAGCATAATGTATTGAATCAAAAACAAGGACGGCTTTTGTACAGAACCCATCCTGAATTCATACATTTCAAGATGCTCTCATATATTATGAAGAAAGGGCAAAACAAAATATGTGCCTAGGATCACACACTTTGATCAAGTAGAGAAGCTGGGATTGAGCCCACACTTTCGATTTTCACATTGGGCAATTCAGCCACTAGATGGGTATCTCTTTCTCTCTCATGCTTTTAATGAAATGTTAATGCTTTGTCCTTACTTCCTGGAGCATGAGGTTAGGGCGTTGGTGCAATCAGAAACCACCTGAAACCCCCAATAGGAACCTGAACTAAGCCAGAGCCAGGCGTTTGTGCTGAGTCTGGCTCGAGCCTTCAATGGCCCGCCTACCTCTAGAACGTTCCTTTGCAAGTCTGACTTTCTTCAGTTTCAGAATCACCTTTTTAAATGTACATTTATATTTCTGAAAACATATTGGTCTTCATTATGAGTGGCCCAGTAAATGGTTTGGTATTTGTTGCGCCTGATAATCTCCGACTCCAAAGAGTCCAAATTTTTACGGTGCAATAATAATCACCCATTTACAAGTTTTGGAGGAATAGCAATGTGGATTTTGGTGCTTACCACACTTAAAACTGAATTTTCCGGTCAATACGGGACATTTTTCCCTCAGATAAATATTGCAAGATTTGACTTTATGCTATTTATCCCCAAACCTTTAATTGCAATATGTTTGGTAGCAGTGGCGACTGCCTCAGAACGGGTATGGTGAGTCGGCGGGGGAATGGATAAAAAACAATTTGAAAAAATAAACGTACCTTCTCCGAGCTGCCGCACATCTCTCCTCCATCTTAGAAGGAAGGTCTGCTGGAAGCACCAGAAGCACCCAGGCTTCTGGACTCTCCCAGCCAATTGTGGCGCTGCAGGAGCAGCGTCTTGATTGGTCGGAGAGTCCTGTTTGGAAGTTCAGGCAGTGCCTGTGAGCCCGGGCATGTTCTCCAAGGGGCTGTGCAACACAGCCCAATGGAGAACATGCCAAGTGCGCATGACGGTTTGTCCGGTACACTTAGAGTGCAAACCACTCCTCCCCTGCTTGGCGTCAGAGCCCAGCCCCGCCTGACTCCCGCATAGAAAAATAAAATGATCATAACGTCCTGTTATTATCATTTTCTTTTTTGCACTGCTAAAATAGCAGTGGGGGCACCTCCGCCTTAGTGGAGGAGCCGCCACTGGTTGGTGGCAGCAGTTACACAAACACAAACCAAAAATTACGGGGCTGCTCGTAATGAGGGCCATTGTGTTTAACCCAGGTGCCATCCAAACACAAAACAGTGCACAACTACAAGGTTCACAAAACAAGGTGGGAACAATAACCAAGAAAGATCTTCTAAAGCCAATGGGCGTAACTGCGTATAACTGATGCTGTGTTGTTGGAGATTGACCAGTCTGTGCATTGTTGTGATTGGTCTCTGTATGCAGCTGGCTGTCATGAGGTATTGAGTTTGTCAGAGCCACTTTATTAAGCCTACGTTTGTTCTGGGGAGGCGTGGAGGGTAAGTGCACAAGATGTGACAAAGACACAGCAACACGGTGTCTGAACTTCCTCTTCCTTCCATTATGGTCTTGTGCTCACATTTGTTTAGCATGTTTGTAATTTTTAGGTGACATGTCATGTGTGACGTCTTCCGACAGACCAGACTATTTGTCCTCAAGAAAGAGCACAGTAATTTGAAAGAACTCATAAAAAACAAAAGTGCAATAAAAAAACTAAAACTTCCTAGGATTAAAAAAATTACTTTAAGCAACTTTCACAGCTAATGTTTTCAGCGTGGTCTTAATGAAACTTTCAAGAGCTACTCCAATATCAAATGACTTAAAAGCAAACAGAGTATTTAAAGCGTCTTGTCTGGTGTGGCATTCATACTTAAAAATAACTCGCCTGGTGGCCAAGATGGCGACTGAGTAGGACGTGCCTGCTCGTCGCTCCGAATCCGGGCCCCGGACTTAGCTTTGAGTCGCAGCGCAGCCAGAGGAAGCCTCTTACCACTGGGAATCCTCCGGAACCGGCGCTGGTAGGTTTGGTGGCCTTGTCTGGTGTTTGGGCCCCCCCGCCACCGAGTTGCGAGGAAGGGACGGGCCGCCGTGCGGGGCCTCGGAGGCCGCAGAGTGGGGGCGCACGACGCAGCAGCAGCTGAACGGAGAGAGTCGGCCGTGAGGAAAGCTCAGACGGCAAACCCTGGAGAGCGGAAACGACAGTGCTGTGAGCGGCAGCCCCTCGTCGATCCCACGGTCGCTCCCAAGAGCTGAGGGAGGAGCGCGGAGTGGAACCGAGGGGGGCACGGCCCTGCGAGAGGCCCGCTGTCAGTCAGGTAGGAGACGAGTGGCGAGGAGGTCCTGCGTGAGAAGTCGGAAGCCCAGAGACACAGCGCAAGCCAGGAGTCCCGGTGCTGGACCCCCTCCCCCCCCACCCCTAGGTCTGACAATTGCCCCGGGCTGGCCGTAAGGGCCACGAGATGCGAGTGTGGAGCTCGGGGGGAGGTGCCGAGAAGCGCCGAAAGGGAAGTTGGCGGGCCATCGCCGCGCCGCCGCCGGGAGCCTGCGTGGCGCACCCACCCGCGTGGACAAGCAGGAGCGGGCCGAGAGCCAGGACAGCGGTGCGAGCTTCACTGCTCTTGTTGTTTGTACAGGCCAAGATCGGCCCGCAGGAGTGGGGCAGGCGGCGAGGCGGGCAGCATCAAAGACCCCCGAGGTGCGAGTCCAAGAGACGCCGACAGTAACAACCTCAAGAGGCGCTGAGCGGGGGGCCTGGCTGTAGAAGGGCGGTCCCCCTAGCTGGAAGTAGTGAGGGGCACAAAATGACATATGCAATAGGGTGAGCCCATGTGTGACAGTCTCCCTCCGTCCAATGCACTAACCCTGAACCAGGCAGCAGCACCAGGAATTACTGTGAGCAGGTAAAGGGATCCGCTTCCCACGGGGAGTACAGGCAGCATTAAGACTCTACTAACCCCAGGCACACTAGAGCCTAAAAACACAGAGTGCCCCAACTCTGCTGTAGCACACATCTCAGAGGAGGCGAACGTTAGTAGAGCACGAACCGAGCAGGCGCGGAACTACCTCTTGTGGATCCTTCTGAGGCCCGGCAGGGAAGCAGGGTCCCGGGCTATCCAAAGCACACTCGCTCTTCGATCTAAACCCCCAAAAGAAGGGTACTCTCGCGACGCCAGGGGGGGCAGCTCCCCCCAGAAACAAGAGCTCAGGGGATTTTAACTGGTGCGTCTCTCGAGCGGAAGGGACCTTCGGACACCCAGGACTTAAACCGTGGCGACCGCAAAAGGGGGGAAGAAAGAAAGATCGGTCAAAGAGATGCTACTTAAAACCCCGGCAACAAACTCTGAGGGGAACACAGGTGCGGCGAACAATGATGATACTGAGGCGCCGCTAACTCATGCCTTCATTGAGTCTCTGTTCGCCTCACTGAGGGAAGATTTCAAGCAAATGAGGAAGGAAATTGCGCAAGAGATCAAGGAAGTGAGAAGAGATGTGGACTCTTTGGGAGACAGGGTGGACACCCTAGAGTCTCAGAACTCAGGCAGGGATGAGCAGATCGAATTCCTACAGCAGGAAGTGCTTCGCTTGAGAGATCAGCACCTAGACCTCCAGGCCCATGCGGAGGACCTGGAGAACCGGTCTAGACGTAACAACATCTGTATTCGCAATATCCCCCGGGGAGCTGAAGGACAGAACATTGCAGAGTACGTGGAAGGCCTCTTCAGGGCGATCCTTGGAGCCTCTGAGGATATGGAGATTAAACTAGATAGTACACACCGGGTGGGTCTCGAAAGTCCTTCTCCAGCCCCCCCCCCCCCAGATATTTTAACTTGTTTGCATGACTTTCGATTGAAAGAGAAAATACTACATATGGCCAGAGACTGCGACTCACTACAATATCAGGGGCATCAGCCCCTGTTATTCCAAGACCTAGCAGCATCGACCCTCCAAAACCGAAGAGCGTTCCGACCCATCACCACACACCTTCGGGACAGTAAAATCTCGTATTCCTGGGGGCACCAATTTCGGCTGATATTCCGCGTCGACGGAAAGATACACCAAGTTCGCTCAGTCAAAGAGGCCCGCCAGATATTAAGCATCCTTGAAGATGCAGAGACGGGGCCGTCCTCGCCCGAACGGCAGGGCAAAGGAGACTAGGAGGTTGGAGTTCGGTGAGGGCGGGCCCCCTGAAATCGCGACCGGATCTAGACACAATAGCGAAAGAGAGGCAAGTGGTTCTGACATCCTTGGAAGAAGGCTCCAAAGGTGCAGCATGAACAGGCGAAGACGAAGCTAGAGTAATACCAGGCAGCTGGTCCTTGAGTTCTTCTGGGCGCTTCTACCACTGAGTGTGTGGCCGGGGTCCGGGAGGAGCTGGGCGGACTGTACCGACTTCTTCCACCCCCACCTTGGGGAATGTATCCCCAGGACATTTATGAGTTATGTTCTATTGTTTTGTTAAAGTGTTATATTTGTTGGGGATGTTATTTAACCAAGGGTCCTCCTTCCGCCATGACCGCACCACCAACACTACCTCACCACAGGCAAAAGTCTAGCCAGCTACACTATGGGGGGCTACATACCACAACCCAAACCAACGCAACGTGGCCCCACAGCTACTCCCTAGGTTGTCATAATGCCCCAACTTCTTAAGATCGTAACCCTGAACGTAAAAGGGTTGAACAACCCCATTAAACGCCGGGCCATATTGTCATACCTGGAACACTCTGACGCCCACATTTGCCTGCTCCAAGAAACTTACCTACTAGCGGGAGACACACAGACTGCGATCCCGAGCCTTCCCCCATCAGTTATTTTCATCTCTTCCCACCAAAAAAGCGGGTGTGGCCATCCTTTTGTCTAGGAAGTTCTCAGGGAAAATAGGCCCTAAACAAGCAGAGTTGAGAGGGCATTTTTTAGCTAACTCTTTTGTAGTGGGCACACAAATACTCACCATAGGATCCGTCTACGCCCCCAATGAGGGTCAGGAGGAATACTTATCGAAAATAGTGCAAGAAATAAGCGCCTCCCAAGATGGGACAATTCTCCTAGGCGGAGATTTCAATATTGTCGTTGACAATGCCCTAGATAGATCAGCCCAGAGGCAGGGACAGACAGGGGCCCTCTCAGAAACAGGGAAGCAGATGCTTGCCGAGGCGGGATTCGTAGATATGTGGAGGGAGAGACATCCTGCAGCGAGAGAATATTCCTTTTACTCCCACTCCCATAAAACATATGCGCGATTTAATTATTTCTTCGGCACGACACGCTTAATGCCCCACATCCAGCAAATAGACATTCAGCCACGGTCTTTATCAGATCACGCGGCGATCACCCTAGCTCTGACACTGCCGCTCGGCCCCCCTTGCCCCCACACTTGGTGCCTGCGAGACACGCTGCTGAACAGGCCTGAGGTGGTCCAACAAGTCACAAAGGCCCTGAAAGATTACCTGGCAGTAAATGACACACCCGAGATCCAAATAGCTATTCTATGGGACGCCTTAAAGGCAGTGATACGGGGGGAATTCATCGCAAAGCTGCCTCGGACAATAGGGCACGTAGGGAAAAAAGAGCGCTCTTGTTGCAGCAGACACAGGAGTTAGAGAGGATACACCAGATGACCGGGGCACCTAGAGTATGGAGACGGTTAGAATCGACACGTTCCCAGTTAGCAGCGCTGGACCTGGACAGGGCTGAGTATGCGGCACTTAGACTCTGACACAACTTTTACACAAGAGGTGATAGAGCAGGGAGACTTCTAGCCCACAAACTGCAGACACAGCGGCAGACGTCCACTATAGAATCCGTAATGGCCCCCAACGGGGAAAAGAGGGTCACGGACCAGGACATCGCTGACACGTTTTGCCAATTTTATGCAGAATTATATACTGCTCAAGATCTCTCTACACAGGCTCAGGCAGGGTACCTACAGGGAGTCCCTACAGCTACTATTACCACTGACCAAGCGGATGAGTTGGACGCTCTGATTCGAATTGAGGAGGTGATCTCCGCTATTGCTAAACTAAAGCCTCTAAAATCCCCAGGCCCGGACGGGTTCTCTGCTCGGTTTTATAAAACTTTCTGTCCCATGCTGGCTCCCATCCTCACAAGAGTCTACAACGCTGTGGGGATATCATCTAGGCTTCCCAATTCAATGCTGGGTGCATCAGTGATTGTGATTCCTAAAAGCGGGAAGGATAAAAAGCAATGCACCTCTTACAGACCCATATCCCTTCTTAATATTGATTTTAAGTTGTTCACAGGGATCCTCGCGTCCAGATTATCGCCACTATTACCTGGATTGATCGACCCTGACCAGGCGGGTTTTGTGCCTGGATGCCAGTGCGCTGACAACACCAAACGCATACTCCACGTAATTGATAAGGCTCAGCGCTTTGATACAGAACGCTTGATTCTGTCCTTGGATGCCAAAAAAGCATTTGACAGGGTGAATTGGACGTACCTGAAAGCAACGTTGCAGCGCTTTGGTCTCCCGGAGAGGTTCATTGCCTGGGTTTTTAGTGGCTATACTAATCCAGTAGCTACAGTTCAAGTGAATGGGTACACTTCTTCCCCATTCCCCATACAAAGAGGTACACGCCAGGGCTGTCCTCTCTCCCCCTTGCTTTTTGCCCTATATATGGAGCCAATGGCCCAACACATTAGAGATAATCCGCTCATCTCCGGCATCCGCTTTGGGGGAGATACACACACAATCAGCTTGTATGTGGATGACGTAATAGTGTCATTGGAAAATCCCACGACATCCGTCCCGGCCGTATTGTCGGAACTGGAGTGCTTTTCCCAAACCGCAGGCTTCAAAATAAATGTTCACAAATCGCTGGCCCTTAATCTCACCCTACAACCCACCACACTGAGCTACCTAAATAATTTACTTCCCATTCAATGGGCCAATTCGACTATTCCCTACCTAGGAATACAACTATCAGCGTCTATTAATGATACTATATCGCTCAATTACACTGCTTTGCTTCGTCAGGTGAGGGACGACTTACGCCGCTGGAGACCACACGCGTTGTCCTGGCTTGGCCGAATAGCCTCCATTAAAATGACTATCCTGCCAAAGATTCTATTTCTATTCCAGACCCTCCCCTTAGAGCCACCTCAGGGCATGCTGCGCACGCTTCAGCAGGAGCTAGAATCCTTTATATGGGCAGGCAAGAGACCTAGAATGCATCGAGAGTTGAGTTATAGGCCCCCGGGGGAGGTAGGCCTAGGGATCCCAAGCCATCAAGATTATTTTTGGGCGGCTCAGATCAAAACGCTCGTTGAGTGGTCGCGCCCGGAATCAGAGAAACATTGGCTTTTCATAGATAGAGCATTAGCAGGGAGGTCGCTATGGCAAATACCATTCTTGGCAAAAGCAGCCAGACCTAAGAACCTTTATCTTTTATGCGTAACGAGAGTCCCCCTACAAGCATGGGATAAAATAGCGGCCAAAAGAAACCTCACTACCTTTCCGTCCCCTCTGACACCCATTGTTGGGAATGCTTCCTTTTCCCCGGGTTTGGACGCAAGGGCCTTCACACGATGGACGAGGGAAGGAAGCAAATCAATTGGGCACTTATTTGACGAGGAGGGTCCACTCTCCTTTAAAGATCTCCGTCACCAACAGGGGATTCCCGAAGCAGAACGCTTTCATTACCAGCAGATTAGACACTGGGTTATGCACCTGGAAGTTCGCCCACTAGCGCAGCCCTGCCTCACCGCTTTTGAAAAATGGCTAGACGATGCTCACCTTATATCGCAGCTATACTGCCTGATCAGACAGGCCCCAACCCCTCACAAATCGCCAAGCCAAAAGAGATGGGAAATAGAACTAGAACGCACTCTCGCGCAGCGTGAATGGGAGGACATTTACTATAGGGCTAAACACTCTGCACGCAATGTAGCCAGCGTAGAAACGGCTACCAAAATAGCAATGTATTGGTATTACACCCCCGTCCGACTCCACAAATGCAACCCATCAAAAGATCCGCAATGCTGGCGAGGGTGTAATTTACCGGGCACCTTGACCCACGTTCTGTGGGATTGCCCTTGTTTGCAATCCTACTGGAAGCAAGTATTACGAGGCATAGACACTCATTTCAACACAGAACTGCCCCGTTTACCAATATATATTGTTTTGGGTTTACCAAACACCCTCATGTTCCCTCTCAAATCACGTAGGGGCCACCAAACTGCATTAGCCTTAGGGGCTTCCCTTCAAAACATTCTCACACATTGGGGTTCCACCCGCCTACCCACACACATAGGATGGCTACATCGCATGTGGCACATCCTAGGCATGGAGAGGATCTCCCTTTCACTCGCGAATAAAGGCACCTCATTTCCCAAGTTGTGGGGACCCTTTTTCAATCAATCAATCAATCAATCAATCAAATCATATCATTTGTAAAGCGCACTACTCACCCGTGAGGGTCTCAAGGCGCTGGGGTGGGGAATGCTGCTACTGCTCGAAAAGGCAGGTCTTGAGGAGTTTTCTGAAGGTCAGCAGGTCTTGGGTCTGCCGTAGGTGGATGGGGAGGGTGTTCCAGGTCTTGGCGGCGAGGTGGGAGAACGATCTGCCACCGGAGGTCGCTCTTCGGACGCGGGGGACAGTGGCGAGGGCGAGGTCGGCGGAGCGGAGCTGGCGGGTGGGGGTGTAGAAGCTGAGTCGTCTGTTGAGGTACGTTGCTCCGGTGTTGTGGAGTGCCTTGTGTGCGTGGGTGAGGAGTTTGAAGGTTATCCTCTTGTTGACCGGGAGCCAGTGCAGGTCTCTCAGGTGGGGTGTGATGTGGCTGCGGCGAGGGATGTCGAGGATCAGGCGTGCAGAGGCGTTCTGGATGCGTTGGAGCCGTCTCAGGAGTTTGGCCGAGGCTCCTGCGTAGAGGGCGTTTCCGTAGTCCAACCTGCTGCTGACGAGGGCCTGGGTGACCGTTCTTCTCGTTTCAGTGGGGATCCACTTGTAGATCCTGCGGAGCATGCGGAGGGTGTTGAAGCAGGCGGAGGAGACGGCGTTGACCTGTTTAGTCATGGAGAGGGTGGAGTCGAGGATGACCCCTAGGTTGCGTGCGTGGTCGGTGGGTGTTGGGGCGGTTCCCAGTGCGGTCGGCCACCAGGAGTCGTCCCAGGCCGAAGGGGTGGATCCGAGGATGAGGACCTCCGTCTTGTCCGAGTTCAGCTTCAGTCGGCTGTTCCTCATCCATTCAGCGACGGCCTTCATTCCTTCGTGAAGGTTGGTTTTGGCGGTGTGGGGGTCCTTGGTGAGGGAGAGGATCAGCTGGGTGTCATCGGCGTAGGAGATGATGTTGAGGTCGTGCCGACGGGCGACGTGTGCGAGCGGTGCCATGTAGATGTTAAACAGAGTTGGGCTGAGGGAAGAGCCCTGGGGTACGCCGCAGATGATCTCGGCGGCTTCGGAGCGGAAGGGGGGGAAGGCGGACACTCTGTGTTCTGCCGGAGAGGAAGGAGGTGGTCCAGTCCAGGGCCTTCTCTTGGATCCCGGCGTTGTGGAGGCGTGTTCATAGTGTGTGGTGGCAGACCGTGTCGAAGGCGGCTGACAGGTCCAGGAGGATGAGGGCCGCCGTTTCTCCGTTGTCCAGCAGGGACTTGATGTCATCGGTGGCGGCGATGAGGGCAGTCTCGGTGCTGTGGTTGCTGCGGAACCCGGACTGGGAAGGATCCAGGATGTTGTTCTCCTCGAGGTAGCGGGTCAGTTGTTTGTTGACGGTCTTCTCGATGACCTTTGCCGGGAACGGGAGCAGGGAGATGGGCCGGAAGTTCTTGGGGTCTGCCTTGGGTTTCTTGAGTAAGGCGTTGATCTCGGCGTGCTTCCAGCTCTCCGGGAAGGTTGCTGTCTCGAAGGAGGTGTTGATGACTTTCCGGAGATGTGGTGCGATGGCTGTGCTGGCTTTGTTGAAGATGTGGTGTGGGCATGGGTCGGCGGCGATCCGGAGTGGATGGTGTTCATGATCTTGATGGTGTCGTCGTCGTTGATGTTGGTCCAGGAGAGCAGGCGGTTGGTGCGGATGGTGGTCGTGGGGGCGGAGGTCTCAGTGGTTGTCGGGGCGGGCGTGGCGTTGAAGCGGTCGTGGATGTCTGAGATCTTGCGGTGGAAGAAGGTGGCCAGCGAGTCGCACAGGTCTTGCGAGGGTGGGACATCGTTGGTGTTGGAGCTGGGGTTGGAGAGTTCCTTCACGATGTTGAAGAGCTCTTTGCTGTTGTGCGCGTTGTTGTCTAGGCGGTCTTTGAAGGAGGCCCTTTTGGCGGATCTGATGAGGTGATGGTGTCTGCGGGTGGCGTTTTTGTGGGCTGCGTGGCTGTCCGGTGTTCGTTCACGGAGCCAGATCTTCTCCAGCTTTCGGCAGGTTTGATTGGAGGCCCGGAGGTCTTCAGTGAACCAGCTGGCTTTCTTGTTGGTGTGACTGTTGGAGGGTTTCTTGATCGGGGCGAGGGTGTTGGCGCAGTCGTTGATCCACTGTCTGAGGTTGCGGGCGGCGGTGGCTGGGTCGGTGGGGTCGGCGGGTGGGCTCTGGGCGAGGGTGGTGGTTAGCTGGTCTTCGGTGACTTTGCTCCAGCAGCGGCGGGGCATCTGTTGGGTGCGGTGGTGCGTGGTGGGTTTCTTGAAGGTGAAGTGGATGCAGCGATGGTCGGTCCAGTGGAGTTCGGTGGTGTGGTTGAAGGAGACGTGGGGGCTTGCGGAGAAGATGGGGTCAAGCGTGTGACCGGCGGAGTGGGTGGGTGTTGTGACGAGTTGTCCGAGTCCGAGGTTGGCTAGGTTGTCGATCAGGGTGGTGGAGTTGGTGTCGTTGTTGTTCTCGAGGTGGAAGTTCAGGTCCCCGAGGAGGATGTAGTCCGTGGAGGCGAGGGCGTGTGTGCTGACGAAGTCGGCGATGAAGTCGCTGAACTGTGGTCAGGGTCCGGGGGGTCTGTAGACGAGGGTTCCTCTGAGGGTGGTGTTGGGATCGGTGTGGATCTGGAAGTGCAGGTGTTCGGCGGTGCTGAGGGTGTCGTCGGTGTTGGTCGAGACTCTGAGAGTGTTCCTGTGGACGATGGCGATTCCTCCTCCTACTCCGTTGGTGCGGTCCCTGCGGGTGATCTTGTAGCCTTCCGGGACGGCTATGGCTATGTCGGGTGCCGAGGCGGGGTTCAGCCAGGTCTCCGTCAGGAAGGCGACGTCTGGGGAGGTTGAGTCGAGTAGGTCCCAGAGTTCAACGGCGTGTTTGCGGGCGGAGCGGGTATTGAGAAGGATGCATCTGAGGTGGTTGGGTTCTTTCCTTGTCGGCGGCATGGTGGGGCGGATGCTTGTGAAGCTGCAGTTCCGGCAGGTGAAAGCTCTGTGGGTGCGCTTTGGGGCGGCCAGGAAGCAGGTGTGTGATTGTCCGGTGTTGAGTGCGTGGAGGGATCTGGCATCGTAGCGGTGTCGGGCGTCGTGGTGTTCGCGGGGTCCAGGGGTCCTGGTGCTGGGCGCGGTCCAGGCGCGGACGGGCTTGCCTTCGGCGCACCAGCGGCGCGGCCGCTGCGCGGACTCCATATGAGGGGATGTGGGAGGGAGGAGCAGCTGGGAGGCGGGAGCGGGGCGGCGAATGGGATTGCAGGGGGGCGGGACGCAGCGGCGGGAAAAATGGGCGGGGCCGCGCGAGAACTGGGCACAGGAAGGAAAAACAAGTTTAGGCAAGAAAACAAGTACAGGCACAGAGGAATAAGGCAGAGGGGGATAAAAACAAGTCTGGGCAAGAAAGCAAGTTAGGCAGAGGGGGATAAAAACAAGTCTGGGCAAGAAAGCAAGTTAGGCAGAGGGGGATAAAAACAAGTCTGGGCAAGAAAGCAAGTTAGGCACAGGGGAATAAAAACAAGTCTGGGCAAGAAAGCAAGTTAGGCACAGGGGAATAAAAACAAGTCTGGGCAAGAAAGCAAGTTAGGCACAGGGGAAAAGTACAGGATTAGGCAAAAACAATGCAGGCAGAGCCGTGCAGCAGCGTGGGGAGCGACCTGCCTGCGAGCAGGGTCAGTTGTCGCTGCTGTCTTCTGAGTTCAACAAAATTACCTCCCCTAAATGTCTGAGGCTGCTGCGCCTTACCGAACAGGGACAAGAGGCTTCTCAGGCCACAAGCGACTAGCTTGGACAGGTGCATCAGGGCGTCGGGAGGAAAGGAGGGACTTGGGACGGGTTTTATTGGGGGTGTTAATTAAAAATTCTATTGCTCCCCCCTCGCAGTGGGAGGTCGAAATGCAAGTTTGTTGATGTGAAAATTCAATAAAGAAATTTTAAACATAAAAAAACCTCTACGATTTAAAAATACTGGATAGTAACACATAAAGCCAAACAGAAAATTTGGAAGGGCACAACTTCACTTTTGATTAGTGATTTTATTTTTTTGCCTTTCATAAGTGACATAGAATGAGGTCGAATGAGAGATATTTAATTTTCCTGTAAAATATTAGAACATATGCGAAGAAGTGGGTATAGGGGCACTGTTGCCAGAATCAATGAAGTTATGAACCCATGCTGTTCAGGGGAGAATTCACCCTCCCTCCCTTGCTTGCAGCAATTCCAGAACCCATAAAATGTTTACAGAACAATGGCAAATCCATAGTTTGCTTTTCTTTTTCAGGATAACATTTTCTCACTGTTAGATATATATAGACTCAGGAGTTTAAGTGGTCGTGGGCAGATTTAACTGCTCTGCTTAGGAAACCAGTGGAGAATTCCAAGATGAGCTATTAAACCAGTCCATATTAAAAAGAGCTAAGAAATGCAATGGGTTGTAAAATCCTTACACACTTTGCAAGCAAAATCTCCCCTTTCCTCCCAGGCCTAAGTTCTTGTTAGATAAACCTGGCTAGGTCAACACCTTCTCTTCGAAACCCAGCACTTTAAAACAAGTCAGTGGACTGATCTTTGTCATGTCTATGAGTCAGTGTCCAAGAGCAAGTATCACAGTCCAAAGGCTGAAGGGTCACCGATCCAGCTGACCTTTGGCTGCTGGGAGCAAAGAATGATCACACACCTGACCGTTTTGTCAGAGGTGGCCTTCAGGTAAGTGGAATATACCTGCACAGTCCAATACTTGAATCCAATATAGTTAGAGGAGGTTTTACTGTAATACATTGCCAGACTTCAATATTTGCCCAAACCTATTGTAATAATAAAGAGTCCTGAAAGCCTCACTGTGGGGTGGCAAATTAGAACTATCGTGTTGGCAGCAACAAACTACGAAGCCAATTCTTGTAAATATAGACCCAGTGTCTGGTCCTAACAAAGGTGTGAAATCCACAGGGCCATTTTCCGCTGCTCAAATATGTTGACCAACATGAAAGGGTGTATAATGTGTAACTATATTTTTTGACCTAGTTAGTGGCAGACTTTCACTATCTCTCAATAATTTTTATAAAGGAGAAGCTAGTTTTTATATAGTAATTCGCACCAAACTATGCTTCTAAGCAAGGGGTCTCCAACATTTTCTGTAGTGAGAACTAGTTCTGCTCAATGAAAGTCCTCCCGAGCTACTGGCAAATTGTAATCACTGTAATATAGTGACCAGATATGTTACCATTACACTGTGATCATCCTTACTAGGATTACCAGTAGTGACCAGCAAAGAATTTCCGACAAGGTTACCAGCAGAAATGCCATTAAAAAACATATCAATATTAAAAATCGACAGCTAACCAATGAAGTAACAGCCAAAGCGCTGCGCTCCCTCCGGCACAAAGGACATAACCACAGCTCTCCCCAACTCAGCTTGAGTTATCATTCAACTATCAATCTTTAAATGCGTTTTGGAATTGCAACCTTTTGTCTTCATCAGCATACCAGTTTCTGAAAATACACATTTTTCTACCAATTATCAATTTCCATTTTAATAACCACATTTTTTGCATTTAAAATATCAGTTTTCATTTTTAGGAAATATACAATCCCCAAACATCAGTTTGTAATTTTCATTGAGTGCTCACATTTACAAATGCCTCATATGGAAAGATTTTGATTCAAATGCCCAATTATTGCAATCACCATAGCAGCAAGGATGCCTGTAATATGCCAATAATGCCCAATATTATATGCGAGCCACCACTGTGTAAAGACCATAACGGCCATGATGCCCACCATATATCAGTCATGGCTATTTTTATGCGAGGGCAGCCACCGTTATGTCAGGGGTGGCTAAAAGTAGGTCAGTCATGCTTTTAATATGGTTGTATGACACAACCACGCTTTCCTTTCCCACGCGTTCCTTAACAAGGCAGGCGGAGAATGCGTCTGAACGACGCATTCTATTTACGCCGCAAGTCGTTACAACGACTTGCCTTAGGGGGGCGTTGAACTTTGGAATAGTATAATTTACTAATCCAACTCCAGTTCCCGCAACAGTAGGGATATATCCGTTGTTCTGCCACATTGCAAAGGCAACACGTTGTCCGGCGGACGTGGTATTTACTGTTTCCTGATGCATCAATGATGGCAGCCATTATACCTCAACTAGACAGAGAATGCCCAAAATAGTCAAGGATGACCATAATTATGCCATTGGCACTGTTCAGCAATAAACAGACACAATTGACTGTTGGTGCTTTTTGAGACAAGACATAGCTTTCAAGGAGCTACACTCTTTATTATGGAGGGGCACAATGTCAGACACGCTAATAAATGTGCAAAGATCCATAGACATGTACAAAGATGAGTGCACATGAGGCGGCCAATTGTCTCAGCTCTGAATCCATACCCGGCTGTCCTCGGCTCTTGGTCTGACCAGGCACCCAGCTAACACATTTTCACTATTACTGCTCAGGCTACTGCTGGCATTCTTCTTTCATTGTCCATATACGCCAATCTCCTTGTGACTTAAATATATCAAGAAAGAAGATAGACTGTCATGTGGTAGACCTAATAGGCAGACGCAGTGTGTGTCTGAGTGTTATCATGAGACTTTGCATTTGGTTAGGTTGGCTGTCAGTCTATGGGTCTTGAGATAAGCAGTGATTCCTTCTTTAATATGCACAGACTCTCTAAAGGAGGTAAGCGTCTTGGCTTCACCTTTGTGAGTTACTTTGAGGGTGCTTGTGTGCTACCAGTAGCTCTCAAGCCACTTGTTGGAGACACCTGTTCTAGGCATTGTAAATAGAAGACATTAATATTATTATTCAGTTTACGGACCTCAAAAGTATGAAAGACCGAGTTGGTCTTACAGCTATTTGAACGCAGGACTGCTACTCTGTTCATTACGCAAAGTAGGTAGAGTGTAGGCTTATTTAGTGGCCACTGTAGGAGAAGTATTGATGTTGTGCCGAAGGACTGGACCGGTGCTTCTTTTGTGTCATGGCAAGCTTGTACCTCGACTTTATAACTGACTGAAGTGGAAATATGGGGGTGACAGATTACCAGCACGTGTCTGACTAATTCTTTCTTACATGAGGTAGTCATGGTCTGGTATTAGTCCAGTGTCGTTTAAAGTAAGAGGGGAATCTTTTAAGGGAGATTCACATATTTGCTGCCTTCCTGAATCCCAGGTGATGATAGATGTTTCTTATCTTTTCAGCAGCGAGTTGACTGTCTGAATAGACAAGGATGTACCACCAATGCACGTTTTTTTTAAAAGGTGCAGCAGACAGTGGCGGTGTCATTCTTGAGTGGAGGTTCCTTTTTTGCTGGAGTTTCACTTGGATGGAGGATGGTCCAGTGACATATATACCTGTGGGTAAAACGGTGTGCCTTGAAAGAGAAATGCCTAGCTGTGCACATCAACTGGAGTGTGTGCATGGCTAGAGTGATGTGGTTGTAGAGGTATAGTTATAGTAATTATCTGTCCGCCACATTCTAAATTCTCTGTAGTCTCCTTAAAAGGTAGAAAAAATATACAAGTTAAAGTCTGCTTGCATAATCCAGGTGCAACAGTATCAGGATGATGGTGTCCTTGGCACCTGAGGAAAACTTAGAAGAAAGACATGTCACAGGGTTAACATGATGGGGCAGGCAAATTAGTTAACTTTTTTACTTTTTGAGCTAGGCGAGACTCCCAGGTTCCTCCTTCGTCTTTGGAAACGATGCCTGGGGCCAATGGTGGTGGGGTGGTGGGGTGCTAAGTGCCCTAGTTCCCTGCGGTGAGGAACTCGGTTGTTGATGAGTTGAGTTTCAGGTAGTTGATCCGCATCCATTGGTCCCCAGCTGAAAGGCAATGGTCTTGGCAAAGGAGAAATGATTTGTCTGGTTTCTGAGTTTCAAGATGATCTGGGTGCCCTATGACTAGCTGTAACAGATATGAGTTACAGACCTGCTGAGTTCCAGTCGAGGGTTGAGGTATGAATTGCAGAGGAGGGGAGAGATGATAGAACACTGTGGGACTTGGCACAAAAATATGTTAAAAGTGTACAGTGGGAGCGAGATGCATCGTCTGTCACTGAGTTAGAATGCTATCCAAACTAGAATGGTTGTTTGAATTCTGATATCTACTAGCATAATTTGTGGTGGGGGGGGACAATGGATGGTATAGCAGTAATAGGACAACCCCTCCATTCCTGCTGACTGTGGTCTTCTGTCCATCCTGGTCTGAAACCAAAGCAAATTCGGTTCTTCTGCCTGGTCAGAAAGCAGTTTGGTCATTGGAGGATAGGTTACTTTGTTTCGAGAAGATATGCTCCATGCCCACTCTATTCCTCAGTTTGCCAAGACAGTTCATGGTAGATTGGTTGATAGTCATTTCCATCTTCTTGATTGAAGTTTTTTTCTTCATGATTGGCTTGATCTAGGTGGTCTTGAAGTCCCTGGGGAAGATGCCTGACTTTCACATCTGCATTAGAATATAACACACTGTTCTACAGATGTAAATTGCAGCAACCTAATATGTATATACGCAAAAATAAAATGTAGCAACCTTCAGACTTCAATACAATGTGTTTTCTTCAGGACATTGAATCCATGTAGTACCCGTTCCACTACCTGCATAAGAAGGACTGGCTGTCTATATTTAGTGAAAAGTCATTTTTTGTTATTATTGCTAAAGCTTTTTTCTGCAATTGAGTATGTGCATGCTATTTGCATATATCAAAGGCCTGACTCGGATATATGCACAGTATGCAGGCCTCTAGCCCATGCTTAGCATGGAAACCTCAGTTGTATGGACAGTGCACCAGCCTCGCATGAATTTGCAATTTAAGTCAGATGATGAAATGGGATTCTTCCAGAATCACACAACTTGTCAGTCAAGCATGCAAATGAAACCAAAACCACACCACTCGACCCTTGTCTTTAAGTTGCATTATGTTAATGTTTGATGAATGTGCTTTAAAAGGCAACGATTTGTACAAATTCACAGATCTATCTTTAGAAGAGACTATGCAACTCTAAAAATACAGTGTTAATAAGGATTACAATAACAAAACAAGCATTTGCAATGCAATAGGTCTCGCAGTTATACGAGTTAAAGCTATTGGCATTGTAAATGACAATGCCTTTTATTTATGTTTTTAAAACGAAAACAAATATAAAAGGCATTGTTATTTGCAATGTCAATAGCTCAAACTCGCGTAAATGCGAGACCTATTGCATTGCAAATGCTTTTTTTTTGTTAATAGTGGGGTTAGGTGGGCAAGGGCGCTATTGTGAAGATAATTTACAGACTTTATTGGAAGCTCTTTGAAATGCACACGCACCTTGTTGCTAAACGAAAGCAGGGTGCGTGCGCGCCAGGAAGTCTTTGGTAGTGTGAGCAGTTGCTATCATTTGTTGGAATGTTTGTAAAGGTGTTAATGCGTACGTATTTTATTGTTAAAAGAGATAAGAGTGGGTGAGACAAGAAGTCTGTGGTGGTGTGAACGGGTTACATTGAGTCTCCATTTGCTGGAAAAAAAAGTTTTGCCTGTAAAAAAAAAGTGACAATATGCACAAGTCGCACTGTAGTTGCGCTTGGTATTATTGTCTGTTGCATGTCTGCCAAAAATCAAATTGCAATGGGAATTATTGTTACGAGCTGCACGTGGCAAAAATAAATTACCAACCATATCGAAAAATATGAAATAAAAAGAAATGCTCAATAATTCTTACAAATGTAAAAGAAACAATACGTTGGCAGCTGCACGCATACACCATGTTTAAAACAGACAGTTAGAGGAAAGAAAAGGCAAAACAACGCACTGTATTTGCCAGCTGTACGCATACACTGTGTTTAAAATTAAAACAGACAGTTACGGTTGTGTTGAAAACAGAAAGCTTGGGAAACTAAAATGCAATTGCAATCAGTATTATTCTTACCAGCTGAACGTGGCAAAGAAAAGTTACCGACCGCGTGGCAAAATATGAACTATAAAGAAATTGGTAATAGTGGGGTTAAGTGGGCAAGGGCGCCATTGTGAAGGTAATTTACAGACTTTATTGGAAGCTCTTTGAAATGCACACGCACCTTGTTGCTAAAAGAAAGAAGAGTGCGTGCGAGCTAGGAAGTCTTTGGTAGTGTGAGCAGTTGCTATTATTTGTTGCAATTATTTTATTGTAAAAAAAAAAAAAAAAAAAAAAAAAGAGTGGCTGAGACAAAGTCTGCGGTGGTGTGAACGGGTTACATTAAGTCTCCATTTGTTGTAAATAAAGTTTAGGCTTGAAAACAAAAAGTGACAATATGCACAAGTTGCACTGTAGTTGCGATCAGTATTATTGTCCGCTGTATGTTGCCCAAAAATGCAATTGCAATGGGTTTTAATGTTACCAGCTGCACATAGCAAACAAGAAAAGAGCGCGCGCCTCGGAGCCCAGGGCCGCAGACGCTACGCTGAAGGCCTGGGGGGCTGCGCCGCACATGGAGCTTGCTGTGGTCATGGAGACGCCCTGTTACCTTTCTGTGGGCTCCTCCGACCGGAACAGCGCCCGACTCGAGCACTCCAGAGCCGGCCGGTGTGTGCCAAGACGCCCGACACACCGGGAGGGCGCAGCCCTGCCGCGCCTGGACAGGAGATGTGCACGCGTATGGTGCAAGCAGGAGTTGTGATAACGCCGCGAGCCGTACGCGTGCACATCTCATGTCTGTTAAGCTTCGGCACAGACAGTTGATGTGCACGGGTACGGCTTGCAGCGTTATTACAACTCCTGCTCGCACCATGCACATCTCCTGTCCCGCATCAGACCAAAAGTCGGCAACAATAGATCTCGCATAGCGAGCAGCGCTTTGCGCTGCATCGCTAGGCGAGACCTAAAAATGGCCGGTTAGTATACTAAACATTCTCTACAGGAAAAAAATTGCCCAATTTAAAAATAAAACAAAAACTTTGTTGTGCATTAATATCTAACCACACTTAGCAACATATTTCTAAAAACACCCCTGCATGCAGAAGACCCTAACTCGCAACTCTGATCAACATTGCTCATGAACCTTGTTAGACCTGGCAACATTGGCGTGGGTCTCCCCTCCATTTTTTGCCTTTGCCTCCTCTGCTTTTGCTGTGTGTTGGACTCCGCTTTGCTGGTCTAGATGCTTTGGGCACTTTGCCACTGCTGTTCAGTGCCAAAGTGCAAGTGCTCCCTTTGTAAAGTGTTATGGATTAGTGATTACATGATTGGCATATTTGATTTACTTGTCAGACCCTAGTATAGTGCACTGTGTGTGCCCAGGGCCTGTAAATCAAATGCTGCTAGTGGGCTGCAGCACTGATTGTGCCACCCACAGAAGCAGCCTGTAAAATATAACTCTGGCCTGCCATTGCAGAGCCTGTGTGCAGTCTGGGACTGCCATGTCGACTTGGAAAGTGCACACACTTGCCAGTCCCTAAACCTTCCTTTTTCTACATATTAGTCACCCCTAAGGTAGGCCCAAGGTACCCCTGTGGGCAGGGTGCATTGTATGTGAAAGGTAGGACATGCCCTGATGTGTGTGGCATGTCCTGATAGTGAAATACTGCCAATTTCGTTTTTCACTATTGCAAGGCTACCTGTTCCCATAGGACAGAATGGGGAGTTTGTTTATAACATCTTATAAACATAACTGGCCTTAGGAACAAGGTAGAAGATTAAGTTTAGTATGCCTGAACTCAGAATGCTAAAATGCATCTTTTAGTGAGTGTGATTTTTAGATTCTATGTTTGAAAATACCCGTTTTAGAAAGTAGGTATTTTCTTGCCTAACCATCCAGTGTGCCTCTGCTAGGTTTGCGTATTGCATGTCTGGCTTTTGGATGACAGGGGCTGGAGAGGGGCAGCGGCTCCAGAAGTCTGATGAGTCAGGGCTGGGCTGAATAGACCTGGGCTGCATTTAGAGTAGGGGGAGGAGATTTCCTTTCACCTGAATGGGCCTGGTCTGCCTTCAACAATGCTGTCTCTACCTCCTGCCAGGAAGCTGCACCAGTGAGGACAGAACTGGTTTTGGCTGGGTACAGACACTCTCTGCCTTCAGAGAACAAAGGATTTTTGTGTATAAAAAGAGGGGCCCAGACCCCAGACCACTTCTGGGAAACAAGAGGAACCTTTGCCAAAGAGAAGAGCCGGAGAAGCTGAGGAGGATTCCCGCCCCTGTGCTGTTTGCTGTCTGGGGTTTGCCTGCAGTGGCTGCTTCCTGCCAAGGAAAGGAGAAAAAGGACTTTGCTGTTTGCTTTGTCACCTGCTTGAAGAAAAGATCTCCAAGGGCTTGAAACTGAGCTTGCCTCCTGTTTAGAAGTCTCAGGGAAACAAAGACTTCACCACCAGCTCCCCTGAATTTCCTTGCTTGGAATTCCAACCTGCAAAAAGGTGCCTGCTGCTGTTTAGGACCTCTAGAGACTGTTTGTCGCTGGGAGCTGGAAACATCGAAGAAGCGTGTCGCATCCGCACCTGTTTCCGACGTATCGCTGAAGAAACCGTCGCAGCGCGTGCCGCGGCTCGAGAAATTGCTGCACGACGCATAGGGTGCAACGATCTCCGAAGTCCGAGATCACTGCACCGATCCCGACGCAAGCCTGCTGTGCGGCGGCACAAAACCACGCATCGTACCGGATCGACGCATCGCATCGAGGCGCCAAGACTGTCGCATCGTTGGGGGATGCAGTAAGAAACCAACACATTACCTCCCCACGCAGTAAGAAACCGACGCATCACCTCCTCTCCGGTAAGGAACCGACGCATCACCTCCCCTGCGCTGCAGTAAGGAACCGACGCATCACCTCCCCCAAAGCAAGGAACCAACGCATCACCTTCGCTGCGTGTAAGGAACCGACGCATCACCTTCATTGCGGCCATTTTGTTTGTTTTGCGTGACGCATCTAAGGTACTTTGTGAGAAAAGTGTTGCATTTACAATTTGCTTGAATTGAACTATTTCTACCATCAGAAAGTCATATTTTTAATACTGTATTGTGGATTTTTGTCGTTTGGTCTTCTTTTGGTTTACATAAAGATTACTTATTTTTCTAAATTGGTGTGGTGTCCATCTGTAGTGTTTTCACTGTGTTACTGTATGTGTTCACAAATGCATTACACACTGCCTCTGAGATAAGCCTGTCTGCTCGTGCCAAGCTACCAAGGGGGTGAGCAGGGGTTATTTTAGGAGTGTATCCCCCTTACCCTGACTAGAAGCAAGGGTCCCTATTTGGACAAAGGTACCCACCTCTGCCAACTAGAGACCCTCATTTCTAACAAACCTTCAGTTTAATTATTTCACATTGTTATCATCACTGATGGCACTGCCCCCAAAACCTAAGTTTTTGTGCTACAACCCTGGTTGTGTGGCCCCTCCCCGACCCTCCTGGTGCCCTGGTGTTTATTATTTTTTTTAATAAGGGATGGGGCACACAGCTCCCCCTTAACCCAGGCCTTTATGGATCCAGGAACCCTCTCTCCAGAGGCCAAAACATACACTAAGGGGTGGGGGGGGGGGGGGGGGTGTGCCCCTCCTCGAGCCACAATGGGTCCTGGGGACCCCATCCATCAAAGCCCTACTTTTTTGTTAAGGAGAGCATGTTGGGAACCGCACAGGGAGCCCCAGTGCCCCCACGGCATCGTCCCCACACATGCACCCATCCTGCCTGTGCTCCCGGGGTTGGACTCCCCGGGACACAATGTATAAGCCGGCCCCGGGGGATAGTGTCTCTGGGGCTTAAGGCTCAGGGAGGGGGGCTGCCAGCCCGCCCTCCCTTACACTTAAATGTTGGCCCTGGGGCATGGGGTGCCCATGGCTCATTGGTGGTTCGGGGGGTGCGCTCCCTCCTTCCCTATTAAAATACATTTCAGCCCCAGACGATGGGGTCCCCAGGGCCTATACAGGTTCAGGTGGGGGCCTTGCGCTCCGTCACTTTTTTTTTTTTTTTAAGAAGTGGCTCGCGAGATGGGGTCCCTGAGGCCGTAGATGTCCTAGGGAGGAGGGTCATGTGCCCCCCCCTTCCTTTGGTTTATACTTTGGCCCCGGGGAATGAGTTTTTTTTTAAATAAGGGGAAGTCACGCCTCTCTCCCATTACTTTCTTATGGAGGCCCGTGGGGACACCCAATGTATTGCTGCTTTTGAAAAAATATATATATGAATATTTTGGCCCCAGAGTGGGTCCCTCTGGGACTCTCCCCACAGGGTATCCCTGCTCTGCCCCTTATATTTTTTTTAAATTTCATCTAAGTTCCAGAGTGCTGTAAAGGCTGCATGCAACATTTTCTTCATGTTGCAGGCAGCCAATCAGAGTGCTTGCCCCCACGAGAGTGTACCTCCTGTGGAAGTGAATTGGCCGAAGGGAAAAATAGCCCATGGAGCCAATCCGACTGCTCTTGCAAGAGTCCCTCAAATCCAACCGTCCAAATAAACAAATATTTTTGTACCCTAATGACTCATAACCTACTAAACGGATTTACACTAAATCATAAAAAGCATGATTTCTGGAACAAGATTTAGCCTCCTGGCAACTTTGTTGTAATTCCGTTAAGCAGTTTTTGTGGTAGTGCTTCATCAAAAAGTCTATGGAACACCAATGGAGATTTTGCATTTTGGGAGTCTCCCCCTTTTCTTGGCCCTCATTTGACGGATCACCCTGAAACTTTCCATGGAGAAATTAGTCAAAAAACATAGAATCTTTTTGTAAAGTTTAGTGATGATTCATCTAATGGCGCCAAAGTTATTAGCAAAACAAAAAAGGCATTTCATATGGAAATGCTGACCTAACTGTAACTTACCAGTAGCGACTGCCGCTAGGTGATACACACACATATATATATATATATATATATAAATATATATATATATATATATATATATATATATATATATATATATATATTTATATACATACAGGTTGGATTACAATAAACTTCAGTACTTCATCAAGTTGGGCTTCGATATGCTCTTATCTGGTGTGATGTGAATTACGCGATGCTCCATGCCCGTCTCAAAGTGTCCATGCAGGGATGGGAGCTCCCAACATTTGAAGACTGTTTGCTTGGACTTTATTTGGGGAGCATGTCCTGCTCGCGAAACACAAAGGATTTTCCTGGTAATTCAGCATGGAGATGAGAAAGGGTGTTAGGAGGAGAACTGTCTCTTCTTACCGATTCTGATTTAACCATGTGTTTAAGAAAGACATGGATTTGTTTTTGGCAGCAGGAGATGAGCGAGGCTGGCAATTTATTTTGGAATACAGATGTGACCTTTGACTTACAAATATGCACTTGGATGAAACATTTTATCACAAGTCTGTGATTTCAAGAAGCTATTAAGCATGATTTAACATAAATTACAGTCTTTAATATTGCATTTACACTGCAGGTGCATTGTGGTAGTAGTAGGATTTCAACTTGGTCACATGTCCTCCGTGATTTAAGGCACGAAACAATTTGCACCATTATCCTGCTCACCTGTGATCAAGGGTAAGCAACACTAGCTGAAACGCGTCAGGGAAAGAAATGCTGCCAGTTTGGATTACAATAAACGCCAGTACTTCATCGAGTTGGGCTTTGATATGTTCTTTTCTGGTGTGATGTGAAATATATATATATATATATATATATATATATATATATATATATATATATATATATACATACACACACTGGTTCTACGGATATAGAATCGCTCACTGGAAATGATTTGGAAACCCTTGCAACCTTACACTCTCTGGAATCCTCCGCCAATATAGACTATGACACTTGCCTAGAGGCAGCAGGGATAACGCAGTCAAGTGGCAGAAGCGGGTTCAAAAATAAATCAAGAACTGTTCCACAAACACCCTAAGAAGCCATCGACGTCTTTAATGACGCGGTTACTGCTGATCTCAAACATCTAGAGAACAACAAAAGAACAGCTACTATACAGTACAATATCCCCTTGGAACAGTGGCAAGCTATACAGTCTTTGAAAAATGATGACTCAATAGTGATAAAGCCCTCGGACAAGGGGGGGAATATTGTTTTGTTTTCCAGGGAACACTACCTTAAGGAAGCAATGAATCAACTAAATGACAGAGTGCTATTTACCAATAAACAGAACAGAATATGTGAACTGTATTTCTATGTTTCATCAACGTCTAGCAGCCTGGAGGGAAGATGGGATGCTAGATGCTGATGAGTACAATTTTCTGCTCTGTGAGTACCCAGTTCTCCCGTCCTTCTGTTAAAGATTGCAGGAATCGCTGTTAGCATGAGCTGAAAGCCATTTTGTACTTGGCAGCCATTTTAGTTAGCCATGTGCTCGCCATGTGCTTTCTCCCTCTTCCAGAGTCTTGCACATGCTCAGAGAGGCCTAGCTGGTAGAATGCACCTGCTCCTAGTATAGAACTGTCAGGCTATTCTTACTCATGTAAGCAGTTTAGTCTCCCCTCCCACTTTGTGGAGCAAGCAAATTTTGTATACCCATATTAGTCAATAAGCATGCTTGTATGTGCTAGGACCTCCCTTGATTTTATGCTGACTATATAACAAATGCATATATAAGGACCCTGTTCTCTGCACTCATTAGAATGCCTCCTACAGTGGCCTGCGGGTACCGTAGGATGCAATCTCCCTCATCTGAGGTTAATAAAACATGTTTTTTTGATATTACAGCTTCTGTGCCAATCTCTTCTTTGTTGGTCTTAAGGACCAGATGTATCAGTGAACCCCTAAGAAGGTTTTTATTTCTACAAATGGCGCCCGAAAGTGGACCTCATCGGTGCAGCGGCTATCCAAGGAGTGGTCTTGAAGGGAGACAGGAATCTACTGAGGAGGTACCCTGCGCACGGAGATTGTTTGTCTTCCAGCCCAGTATATTTCTGGAATTCCTGATCTGATCCTCCAAGTGTTTGCCGCTCCCGACTGAGAACTTCTTTGGCGTGAGTATTTTAAAATGGCCGTTAGGTCACTCAGAACTTGGCAGTTGGAACCTGGACACCATTTGATTGGTAAGAGCCGTTTTGCGGCACTTGCTGTTGGTTTGATGCCTTTGATTGGTAAGGTAGTTTTAGTAACACTTACTGTGGCTTTGTTTGTATGATTGGCCAATTTTGGAATTTGTTTTGTAAGTTATATATGCATTGCAATTCATATAGGCAGGTAATGAGGAGATTTTTCTCTAACTTTGAAAACTTGAACGGCACACATTGTGTTAAGTGTCACTTGGAGTATAATATTATATATGCTATAATATTTTTGGCATGCCTGCTTCTAGCACACTTCGCAGAAAGTGTTGCTGTTTTGGAGGTACCGATATGGATTTAGTAAGTACTTAGTTGACTCCCTCAGAGGGGATACCTAAATAGGTTTACGTATAGTAAAAAGATATTTCTTCCTTGGTGACTAAGTACCCCATGGAACTAAATATGTACATAAAACGGATCCGGATCTGCGCACTTAGTAACATTCATAAGTGGTGATATGCAGAGCGCTTTTTGAGTGTTCTACCAGCCAAAACTGGCGAATTTGGTGTATTTTGGCTTCTTGACCATGGAACAGTTTTTTGGGCTACTTTTGAGAGCTCTTCTTGTAAATATGACTTACAATTAGTATTTACAAATAGGTTGGTCTTGCGTACACTTTGTAAGCAGTCCTAAGTGTTGATTTGTGGGTTAAATGTGTGTTTAAATGTCTATGTGGGGTTTGTGGTTTGACATTGGTAATACTTGTGCGAGTACTCTTTGTGAAAGAATATCTAGCTTTAAGCGCGCTGTGTTGTGTACTCTGCGTGTATGACCCCCCTTCTGTAACTGTCTGAATGAGCTCAATGAGTTTGTTTATGTTTTTTTTTGCTGTCATCATTCTGTTATGCAAAATGTCATTTAGTTACTTACATATTAAATAAAAATCCAGAAATGAATTATATAACATATGCTAAACAGCTGCATGTTACTATTAAATTGACAGAGTAAGATACTATACATGTGTGCAAATTGCCACAATGCTAAAGATAAAATTAGAATTCGTATTCAATAGGATTAAAATAGGCCTCATACAGAGGAAAAAAACGAAATTGTGTGTTTTGTAATCAATAGACTAAAATACACGTTACAGCATTTTCCTTAAATACATTGTATTAGACATTAAAAGGCATGCACATCATATGAGTGAATTTGGTCGTTGCTGAACTAAATACACATTATAGAAAGATAGATTTGACTGCATTGAAATGCCTCAGTTTTTAAATAGACTGTGACATGCTTTTCTTTCAGCACCCGAGAAAAAGCTTTCCAACAGCTGTGTTTAAACTGACTAACTGAAAAGAAACTGTTTGACACAGCAAATGGGGATTTAACTCTGTCAGGGTATTTCAAATAATAAAGGGGTTTTTTCCTGAGAAAGGCGTGAAAATTCGACGCCTGCTGACAAACAACAGCTGCATAAATAGCATATGGCTATTCCTGATCACGGCCACAGACAGGAATGCTGAGTCAGCGAAATTTTAAGTCCGTGTAAAACTGGTATACGGGCCTGCATTATTTTAAAAGTTTCAAAAACCAGTTTCATTATTTTGGATAACAGAGAACAAAATTGAAAGTAGGGATTTCCTTTCTTAAATGCCTTTTTACATAAGTACATCTGTGGTTCTGATGTTAAATGATAACTGTCCTTTTAAAAAGTGGCGCAGACTTTTCCTGTTTCAAGTAAAGGCTTCTGTGCTTAGGGTTATGAATGAATGTGTTTAAATATGATAGGCTACGAATGAAGCTTGCTTTTCAAATGTGGAATCATCAAAATGGTTGGTTTTGATTAAAAAAAAAAAAAATTAATTATATGAAAAAAATATATTGTTAAACATAAATGCTTTAAATTCGTTTTTTCATCTTTATAAAGCCTAATCATCATACTGTGAATTCCTAGCATCAAAGTTGGATTTAAGCAGTGCTGTACCGCAATAAGAAGGGAACTTAAATGTGAAATGTCACTTTACCCAGCCGTACAAAACTTATTTTTATAAGGGTATATCTTATACATTTCTGATTTCCCATTCCTGGGCTATCTAGAGAACACTCTGGGGGTTCCTATTATGCAAAAATATTGTAGGATATTCATTTTTAAGTGCCCCTACCACCAAAGTCGAAATTGAGCTAAATTCACAATTTTACAAGCAGTTCTACCACTCAAGGCAGTTTTAACGTGCTCTCAGGCTTCCATAAAGTATATGCAAGTATAAAACAAACAGCTGACCTACTGCACCCAACATACTGTACATAAATGAAAATAAGTATACAGAAACCAGCAGACGTTATTATCCTACCTTTAAATTACTGGCAAACGGATCGGACAGGACTGCCTTTTAGCTGTGATTCTCCAGAGTTGCTTTGCATTACGAAAACCGCATGGCAAGCCTTGCACAAACAAAATGAGCAGCTGCTGAACGGGTCAAAGGTCGGAGTTCTGCATTTAGCAACTTAGCAGGGTGAAGGGTAATGTTTGCTGGGACACTTCGACCTTCGAAAAGTTTTTGAAAGACGAGATGATAGCGCAAAGAGAGGAAGAGAAGCTTTGCTTCCTATTTTTGGCAAACACACGTTTAGCGCAATCATATGAAACGAAGGAAAACAACCCTCAGTTGAGCATTGATCTGCCAGGTATATAAAATAATGGTTTTAGTTTAAAGAATACTGTGTAGGGGCTACGATAAGGAGGAAATGGATTTTAGTTTGCATTCATGCGCCCTCATGTTAATCTAGTACAATTGCTCAAGGAATTGATACATTTGTTGCTGACGCTTTCTACAGTACTCGATGTGCTTGAATCAGAGAATAGCCACTTTCTAAGATATCTCCTACAAGTTTGTTTGTGCCCAGTTGCTACAAATAGGGGTTGAAAGTGTTGACAGAAGTAAAACCTGTTTCAGGTTTTCCTACTGTCAAAATGGGGGAAGGAGGCTAGCTCCTCTACAAATTAAGGGTAGGCAAAATTATGTTTTCTCTCTTCTTTTTCTCACTTTTTTTTGAGTCTGTCTAAGCTGTCTAGGAAATGGCCATGTGATAGTTATTGGCTATTCTGTAATACTGTTTTAAAATTGTTAGAATTAATAAAATGATAAAATCTATGCTATGTTACTGCCCATCCTGTATGAAAGAATGAGTAGAACAGATTGATGTTCCCTTATTTGATCTTTAAGGAGAACTGTATAGTGGCGGTTTCTGTTCAAAAATCTCAGGTGGCAACACTATTATTGTTTATGTTATTCTCATGTTCTATACAGTTTTGCAAGGGCATTGCTAGTTTTTATTAGCTAGTCTCTGTCAATAAGCGGACAGCCCTTATTAGAGCTGGAGATAGGGTTTTTTTCCTTTTGAAAATGATGTTGCATAGTCCAGATCGTGAAAAGTACAATGCAGGAAAGACGCTCATGTGATCCTTAGCAAACATTTTGAAGGAAAATATTGTTTTATAGGAATTTGTTTGTCATAACAGGTTCTGCTGAAGAAAAAGTACCCACTATGTTGAAGTTTAGTTCTTTTTGCAATAAGAATCCCTGTTAGATTAGCAGTTTTAGATTTTCCTGCTGCACCTATAACATGAGAGCATGGTCCTAAGCATAACATGTAAGAGAAATTATTTTACAAGTGTCTGCAGTCCTGTACAAGTAATGTAAAATCTATGAGTAAAAGTGTAGAACATTTCCTTTTTCTTGAAGATTCTTCAGATTGGTAATATAGGAATACACCAATGTAAGTATTTGGAGTATGTCTGTATTGTTTTTCTCTTTTCCTCAGAATTTAGTAAATGAACACAGACTTCCTTGGCTGTTTGGGATTGGGTGATGTATTACTCTTGTCAGTTCACCAAAACGTTCCTTTTATACTTGCCAATAGGTCCAGGGTTTTCTACTCTCAGATAGATGAAGTGGCTCTTGGGTGCCTTGCTAATGTATGGGGCGCCCCAGGACTAAGAGAGTATTCTGAGACTATCCTCTCTGTTGTTAGATTATTTCTGTGCCTTGTCTAAAGACCTCTTGTTCTGTCCACCAAATAGATATTTGCTGCCTTACAACCATTGCCAGAGGGGCCCGGACATCAGATCCAGCCTGGGAGTCAGCACCAGTCCAGCCTACAGTCAAAGTGAAAGGAACCAGCATAGGCGTTGCTGGCAACTAGGACCTCAGTGAAGGCGGAAGCACTGGGACGTGAAGTGTGTACCCCTGCCACTGTCTTGGGCGAAAGACGGGGTTACAAATCAGGATGGAGAAATCTTTGTGTGGATCCAGTTTTTGATGCCCAGCTGAGAGAGTCACAGAACGACAAGGACGGCAAGGAGGCTTTTGCTTGAGGTGACCCCCTTTGAAACAAGGGTTGCTTCAGGCCTTTGAGTCCTGGTCCCAAGTGAATGCAAGTCTACGCCTTTGTTTGTTGATCAAGAGATGCCCGAGCACACTGGGTACAATTTGTGGCCCTAACAAAAGAGCAGTGCGCCAGAGGTGCAATACAGGAGTTAGGGAAGGACTTGAGTTTAGGGTACAGGTGCTGTGCCCTTGGTGCCTGTTAGATTAAAGTGAAGAAAACTGGTGCACTGCCTGAGACACTGGACAGAATCATTGAGGGTATTTGCCCTGGGGGGTGATTGCCCTATCCTGAAAGAAAGACTTTTCCTTCTCCGTGATTCTTGAGTTGCGAGTTGTGCAGCTCCACCGTGGGAACAACAAGAGCCTGCCTGTGAGGCTCAAACGGACACAGGGAGAAGACTCCCCTCTGGCTGGTGGTTCTAGAAATTCCCAAGGACTCTTTTTTTTGTTAGTAATGTACCCCTTTGGTCGTCCCATTTTTTTTGGAGGAGCAGCCCTTTGCGGCTCCTTGTCCTAATTCCTATGGCCCTGTGTGGTCCTCCTGGTCCCCCGGAGCCACAATTGTTTTTGTAATAATATGTCTGATTGCTTTAATATTTTTTAAGAGTAATGTTTATTCTGCACGAGAAAAGTTCATCTGAGCATGTTACTTTACTCTTTCCTTAAGTATATTAATTGATAATTTAGCCCTCATAAAAAATACTGAGAAAGTCTATTGAAAATGTTTTTATTAGGTATGTGCTGTTGGCTATTTTGAAATTGACATTAATAGTCACTGAAATACATCAGAGCCCTGAAACTTAGAATTAGACTAGATGGTTTTGGTATTTGCTTTCTGCTTAGGATTGGAAAATATTGAGATTTCTGTTTGAGATAATAGTCATTATTCTCTCTTGCTACCTGTATGACCCAATGCTCTGTTCACTTTGTACTCCTGCTTATACCTTGTATATACCTGCTTAATGAAATGTTTAGAATGTAAATGCCCACCTAGCATAGGATATTGATGAATTTATGAGAAGAAAATGTGCAAAATATTTTCTATGTCTCTACTAGATCATGGCAATGTCTTTAGCTCATGCTAAAAGGATCATCTGTTAAAGATTGCAGGAATCGCTGTTAGCATGAGCTGAAAGCCATTTTGTACTTGGCAGCCATTTTAGTTAGCCATGTGCTCGCCATGTGCTTTCTCCCTCTTCCAGAGTCTTGCACATGCTCAGAGAGGCCTAGCTGGTAGAATGCACCTGCTCCTAGTATAGAACTGTCAGGCTATTCTTACTCATGTAAGCAGTTTAGTCTCCCCTCCCACTTTGTGGAGCAAGCAAATTTTGTATACCCATATTAGTCAATAAGCATGCTTGTATGTGCTAGGACCTCCCCTTGATTTTATGCTGACTATATAACAAATGCATATATAAGGACCCTGTTCTCTGCACTCATTAGAATGCCTCCTACAGTGGCCTGCGGGTACCGTAAGATGCAATCTCCCTCATCTGAGGTTAATAAAACATGTTTTTTTGATATTACAGCTTCTGTGCCAATCTCTTCTTTGTTGGTCTTAAGGACCAGATGTATCAGTGAACCCCTAAGAAGGTTTTTATTTCTACACTTCTACCACCTTTCCAAGGTGCACAAGGACGAGATGAAACCCCCTGGGAGACCTATAGTGGCATCGATAAATAGTCTTTTAGAAAATTGCTCCATCTATATTGATTCCTTTTTAGCACCATGGGTAAAAAGCCTCAGCTCATACATCAAAGATACGCAGGATTTCCTGAGACAGATAGAGGGATCATGTGGGAGGAGGACATGCTTCTTATAACGTTGGACATCACAAGCTTATACACCTGTATTAAACATCAAAAGAGTATAAAAGCAATTAAATGGTTCTTGGACAAGCGTCCCCTTAGATTTCGACAGCATAATACCATGCTCTTGGAGATGGTTCAATTCTGCCTTGAGAATATCTTTATCTTTTCGGACCAGCTTTACAGGCAGCAATGGGGGACTGCGATGGGCACGTGCTTCGCCCCCAGGTATGCGAATTTTTTCGTGGGCTGGTGGGAGAAGCACGTGGCCTGGAGGGATACACCAAATAATTGGTTTGAGAACGTGATATTGTGGGCCCGCTACATTGATGATTTATTCATCGTTTGGCGTGGCAGTCGTTCCTCGGCGGAGGAATATATAACTTTTCTCAATACCAATGACTTAAACCTGAAATTCAGTGGGCATATCAGTGACACAAGTGTGGTCTATTTAGATCTGGAGGTTTACATCGCAGACAGACACATTTTGACCCGGCTGTATCGGGCAACTCTGTCTTGCACGCCAGAAGCTTTCACCCAAGGAGCATGATTAACAACATCCCTCATGGGAGCTCCTATGGTTGAAACGCAACTGCACAAAACCAGAAGAATATCTCCTAGCCAAAGAAGCAGCATTTAGGCATTTTAAAACCAGGGGATATTCACATCACATCTTAAGTGCAGCTGAGAAGAGGGCTGATGTAATCACCAGATCACAACTACTCATACCAAAAACATCACATACAGTAACTCGTAGTAGTGAGACCAAGCCCGCTAGAATGTTTACCCGATACAACTCTAAGACCCCACAAGTGATACAATTTTTTTTAAAGAATTGGCATATCCTCCAGACACATTCCATCTTGAAAAGTGTCATTCCTGCTCAACCCCTTATTACATACAAACGCTGTAAGTCCTTAAATGAACATTTGGTCTCCAGTCACTACCACACGCCCACACAGAAGAAAGATAGTGTCACCGGCTTTTATCCTTGCATGAAGTGTAAGGCTTGCAAACATAGTCAGAAAGCCAACAGTTACGCCACCTCCAAATGTGGACCTAGAGCGAGGAGAAAAATCAACCGATTGCTAAACTGCAACTCGGAATTCACGGTATACTGCCTGGAGTGCCCATGCCCAAAGCGGTATATAGGCAGCACTATCCATCCTGCAAAGAAACGCATTCTAGAGCATATGCGCGCAATCTCGAAAAAAGATCCAACTTATCCAGTTGCACGCCATTTTGAGATTGCACACAACAGTAACCGCGATCTATTAAAATTGTTTTGTATAGATCAGGTCCCCAAGCATGAGAGAGGTGGTGACAGAGTCAGAAACCGACGAAGAATGGAATTGAGATATATCATTGATCTCAACACCATGGCACCTACAGGGTTAAACATCGCAGAAGAACTTTGGGTTCACCTAGATTAACAATCTTGTCACTACGTACTGATCTTTCTTTCAAAGCCTTTCTTCTTCTTTTCTATTTTAGCTGAGGGCGACCTGTCGTCACTCCCTGACCTAGCCCATTCCTTTGAGGCAACATGTAGTCTCCTTAAGTATTTGTAAAATGGCAATTTTGCCGATTGATTAATCAAGGAGATCGATTTTGCTGATGTTGCAGCCTATGTCAGCCCATTTGTCAAGCTTAGAATTCGCCCATCCAGGGCTTTATTTATGCTCACAAATAGTAAGGCACGGTAATAGTTGCCAAGCTCAGAATTTGCCCATCCAGGGCTTTATTTATGTTCACAAATAGTAAGGCACGATATCAGTTGTAAATAGAGGAGAAAAGACAAATATCTGAATGCATGATTAATGTAAATTCCAAAGATGATATTCTGTTGTATATATTTGTGGAATTGTCTCCAAATGTTTTACACACTGTTGGCAAACCATTCAATTACCTGCCTTACGATGGTTGTATATATATTGTGTAAATAGATTTGTATATTTGAGTATCATTGCCGGAGACATGCTAGAAGATGGCCGCCATTGTAGATATCAACCACGGGTTAAGGAGTTTGTTTAGGCCATCTTCGCTGTTCATGAAATTGATTTTAACGTCATCACTATGCACTTTAAAATGGTGGTTTTTAGATATGTTCACCGACATCGAGGAAGGCGGCAACGCCGAAACGCGTCTGTTGGTGCGGGGGAGGTTTCGCACATTAAATTATTTCACTGCAGAATTCCCGTGAGTGCTTTCCTTTTTGCAGTTGATCGTCTACCACTGTGGTAACATATATATATTATACACGTATTGATCTCTTCAAAATGACCCGCAAATTAAAGCTTCATAAATATCATAAGATGAAACCCAATGTTTTGAAAATAAGGAAACTCCCAAAAACAGCAAGAACCACTGATTCCCTTACAGGAGAAGATCTGGTAATGGAAGCATTAAGGACAAACATGGAGGATGAAAGTGGTGTCACCACGGATATGGTACAGAGAACAGTACAGTTAGGATTCGAACAGGAAAAGGAAGAGAGTCCTTTTAAACCGACCTCCCAGTTTTTACCTCAGCTTCCTTTCGATCCTATAGATACATTTGCTGAGGCGGTGAATAAAGATCTGTTAACACTAAGAAGGAAATGCACAACTAATAATAAAAGACAATACAACATAACGAAGGAACAGCAGGAGGCTGTTATTAGTCTACAGAAGGATACAATGCTAGTCTGCAAACCCTCAGACAAAGGGGGAAATATTGTTCTGCAGACAAAGGAACAATACAGTGCAGAAGCATTATGACAACTTTCGGATGTGGGTAGTTATCAGAAGGTTACAAGAGATGTCTATTTGGACAGTACCAGGAGGTATCATGAATTAATCAAGTTGTGGTTAGACAAATCAATGTTGGACATTGATGAATATATGTTCCTCCGTTGTCTTAATCCTTTGGTACCAACCTTCTACCACATTCCAAAAGTACATAAAAGCAAAGAAAGACCACCTGGGAGACCGATTGTTTCGTCACAAGGGGGACTCACGGAACATTTGTCAATTTTTGTTGATTTTTTCTTTTTCCTTTTGTAGAACAATTGCCTTCCTATATTAAAGATTCACGTGCTTTTTTAGGCCTCATTGAAAAGCTGCAATGGGATTCAGAGTATAAATTGATTGTCTTGGACATCACAAGTTTATATACTTGTATTAAACATGAACAGGGATTACAAGCAGTGGCACATTTTTTGACAAAGAAATCCTTGAAATTTACGGAGCACAACAAAATGATTCGGACATTCACTGAATTTTGTTTAACGAACAATATCTTTGTATTCGGTGAAGATTTTTACAAGCAGATCTCCGGTACTGCGATGGGCACCTGCTTCGCTCCCAGCTACGCGAACTTGTTCGTGGGCTGGCGGGAGGAGCAGGTGTCCAGAGCACAAGAAAACAAGGTTTGGATGTCCAAGGTAATTGCCTGGTATAGATATATCGATGATCTCTGTAGAGTGTGGAAAGGGAGTGTAGAGTCGGCAGAAACTTTCATCAACCATCTAAACGCCAACCAATTCAATTTACAGTTCAGCGGGGAAATCAGTGCTGAAACGGTTAATTTCTTAGATTTAAAAGTCACTATTATTGAGAACAAGCCCATTGTGTCACTATATCGCAAACCAACAGCGGGCAATTCAACCTTGCATGCCTCGAGCAACCATCCCCCAAATTGGTTAAGAGTATCCCCTATGGGGAATTTTTAAGACTTAAACGCAATAGTACAAGGGAGGAGGATTTTAATACAGCTGCAGAGGCTAGTATTAATCGGTTTGTAAATAGAGGGTACAATGAAGATTTTTTGAACACTACCCTTAAAAGGGTACAAGTTATCCCCAGAGAGAAACTTTTGAAAGAGAATGAAAGAGAGGGGAAACAGAATATTGACTCAAGGTTCAGGATGGTAACTACATTCTCAGATGATGCCAATGAACTTAGAAGAATACTTAATAAGAACTGGCATATATTAAAAACTGATGCAGTCATTGGAACAGATGTTCCGCCCTCACCCCTCATCACCTTTAGAAAAGCGAGGTCATTGAGGGATAGTCTGGTACATAGCCATTTTGATACAAACCAAAACAAAGGAGGGACCCTTAAGGAGTTAAGGGGTTTTTATCCCTGTGGCAAATGTAAGGCCTGTATAGCAAGTAGGAGAACACTTGTGTACACAGTTCCTGGCCTTAAAAAACCTAAGATCATTAACAAATTTTTAACATGCAATACAACACATGTAGTATATTGCCTATAATGTCCGTGTGGATTAAGGTACGTGGGCAGTACAATTCACCCCATGAAGATCAGAGTTTTAGAACATATGAGGGCGATAGGTAAGAAAGATGCCACGTATCCTGTAGCACGACATTTTTCGGAGCAACATGGTAGTAACAGGGAGCTGTTACGTTGTTTTGGCTTAGACCAGGTCCCCAACAGTATACGGGGAGGTGATAGGATAATGAGGTTACGAAGACTTGAATCTAGATATATAATAGACTTGGAAACTAAGACCCCGAAAGGGATGAATGTAGGTGAAGAATTGGCGATACATCTTGGGGACTAATGCATTACACATTGCCTTGGGCTCGAAGATATGTCATTGTAATTGTTAAAAACAATTTGGATAATCAGAGTTTACAAACTGAGATGTAAAGATATGCTTATGTTTATATTGATGATGGCTACATGTAGTGCAAGCGATAGGCCAGGTATGTTTATAAAAATGTTTTATAGGGTCCATAAACTGGTAATTGAGTATGCCGATTTGCGGCTAGATTTAGAGCTACTATGTTTTAAACAAATAAGTAGATTTGGTATGAAGGCCGATATACGGCGTCATGTATACTTGTAACATGGTAGCGGCAAAGCCGATACACGGCTAGATGACTATAAACAATGTATACCATTTAAGGGATTGTCGCATTGTGGTGTTCTATTTAGTAACCACAATGAGTGTGAAATAATAGTGTTTAGGAAAAGAAAAAATGTTCCAAGATGGCGCATGTGTTATGATGGATAACACTAGTCCGTTTTTGATGGCCATATCGCTATTTGCCATGTGACTGCATAATCATGTGATTGATTAAATGAATATTTTTTTTAAATAAAGCTTGCTGCATGAGCGGCGCGAAACCATAAAAACATAAGAGTAAGGCGTAAGCCGAAACGCGTCATGATGGCTTTTGTGGAATAAAGGTTTTGAATTAACGGAGATCCCCTGTGAGTGCTTTTTCCAATCGAGGATTCTGAGAGGAAAGGGAGCGTGAATATTGTACGCGGTTGCACCGCCGCGTTGGAAGCACCCGTCCGTGAGTGCGCTGGTTGTGGTGCAAGGGAGCGTTGATATATATATATATATATATATATATATATATATATATATATATATATATATATATATATATATATATATATATATATATTCACTGAAAAAACCATAGGTTTTAGGGACGTTATAGTTAGAAATTAGAATTTAAAAAACCTTAGAAATTCACTGAAAAAAACCATAGGTTGCAGGGACGTTTTAGTTAGTTGGATATTTCACTTGTATCAAACCAAAGAAATTCGGCTGTTATAGTTAGTAGAGCTAACTATAACTCGCGCCCCCGCAATGCACTGCTGATGACGTCACATATTACATCACTCATGACATGCTCAGTGACATCACTGATGACATCACTGATGAAATCTCAAATGACATCACTGATGACATCATCCACGTGATCATCTGATGCACATCCTCACACCCTAATAAAACCTTTCATACACCCACTCTAAAATACAGACTACCAATATCGAAACCATAGACACACCAATAGCAGTTAGTACATACCCGCTCAGTGATTCATACGTCTACACACACATCCACCCACTAACCCATACAGTCACTCATACAGGCAGTCATTCATCAATACAGCCACTGATATATCCACTCATACACCCATATAGACACTCACACACTGCCACTCACCCAAAGAATTACTCAAAACCTAGTCAGTCACCCAAAGAATTAATTACACTGCCATTTACTCACCTATACAGTTATACACACACCACATCACTTATTCATACAGACACGTACTGTCTTCAACAATTACTGACATAAGCACACACTTATCCATGCAGCCACTGTCACAATCACTCACTGTTACATATACTCACTTATATACTCCAACACTCACAAATACTGCCTTTCACATATGTAGTTACTTACACATATACCACTAACACATCCATTCACTCACCAACACAGCTATACGTACACTCACTCACTGATACACTACCTAACACACACACTCATAAACCCATACACCCAGTGAATCACCCACTCACACATCCATGCAGGGAGTCACACACACCCCCACCCACACAGACACTCAGGCACCCATACAGGTTCTCAGACAACCAATCATTCTTCAATATACCTTGGCATATATAGATATAACGTTCTTTAAATTTTTAGAAACACTCAGTCACTGGATGATGTCATCAGTGATGTCACTGAGCATGTCATGAGTGATGTAATATGTGACATCATCAACAGTGCATTGCGGAGGCGCGAGTTATAGTTAGCTCTACTAACTATAACAGCCGAATTTCTCTGGTTTGATACGAGTGAAATATCCAACTAACTATAACGTCCCTGCAACCTATGGGTTTTTCAGTGAATTTTTAAGGTTTTTTTAAATGCTAATTTCTAACTATAACGTCCCTGAAACCTATGGTTTTTTCAGTGACTTTCTAAAGTTTTTTAAATGCTAATTTCTAACTATACCATAGCAGTCGTATTTGCAGAGTGGTGTAGAAAGGTGAGCGTGGCCTCCGAACACCTCTTAGCAATCCCACTGTGTGGGATTTACTGGAGGTAACAGGAGGGGTAGTTAGCCCCCAACGTCAACCTTGGGGGCCAACTACCCCTCCTATTACCTCCAGTAGGTCCCACACAGTAGGATTGCTAACTTCTCATACCAGGCCACGCCCCCTTTCTCCACCACTCTGCAGACGCGCCTCCTGGCACGTTCTTGGTTGGGGGATTAACTCCCCTTGAATCCTGAGGGTCCAACTAGCCCACCAGGTACCTCCAGTAAGCCCCACACAGCTGGATTGCTGAGAGTGGTCCGAGGCCATGCCCCCTTTTTACACCACTCTGCAAATGCGCCTCCTGGCGCACTGCTGCTCGGGGGATGAAGTTCACTTGTGTCTTGAGGTCCTCAGGACACAAGAGGACCTCATCACCCCACCAGCAGTGCGCCAAGAGGCGCGTTTGCAGAGTGGTGTAAAAAGGGGCGTGGCCTCGGACCACCTCTCTGCAATCCAGCTCTCTGGCGCTTACTGGGGATACCTGGTGGGCTAGTTGGCCCCCAGGGACCCTCAGTATTCAAGGGGACTTAATTCCCCAACTTACAACGCACTAGGGGGCGCGTTTGCAGAGTGTTGCAGGGAGGGGGCGGGGCCTCCGGCGAGATGCCGTTTTCATTTTTTAAAATATTGTTTTAGAAGGGGGGCTGTGTGGCCCCCCTTCTTGTACTATTTTTTGGGCCCTGAGGACCCCATCCCCCAGGGCCTGACCCCTTTTTTATAAAAAAAACAACAACAAAAACGGAGGGGGCCGCGCGCCCCCCCCTCCTGAAGCCAATTTCGGCCTCGGGGACCCCATCCCCCGGGGCCAGCCAGCCGTTTTTTTTATTATTATTTTTTTTTAATTACAGGGGAGGGGGGCCGCGTGGCCCCCCTCCCAGGCCACTTCTGGCCCCGGGGACCCCATCCCCCAGGGCTGGCCCTTTGCGTTGGGGACCGTCGGGGGAGCCCCAATGCCCCCACGGTCCCGCTGGCTCCCCGCCTCCTGCGGGAGCCGGCATTGCATTTGCACAAGGGGAGCTGCTGACATGCAGCTCCCCTTGTCCAAAAGCAATCTGCTTTGGTTTTTGGAAGCGAGAGCAGGTTTCCTGCTCTCGCGTCCAAAAATCAAAGCAGAGTTTGCAATGACAGGGCGGGAGCCGTGCGGCTCCCGCCCTGTCATTGCAAACAGCAATGTCCCGGGGGTGGGCACCCCGGGACATTGCAGGAGCCGGCCCTGGGGGGTGGCGGTCCCCAGGGCCATCAAGGGCTCCAGGAGGGGGGCCGCGTGGCCACCCCTCCCTTACTGTTTAAAGCCCCGGGGAGGTGGTGGTCCCCAGGGCTCCGCAACGGACCCCCGCATTTAAAGAGTGCCCCGGGAGGTGGTGGTCCCCGGGGCAGTGTGGGGGGGCAGGAGCCCCCCCCCCCACACTTCATTTTAGCCCCGGGGAGGTGGCGGTCCCCGGGGCTTGGGGGGGCCCGCAAGGCCCCCGCATATTACTAAGGATTGCCCTGGGGAGGTGGCTGTCCCCGGGGCAGCGTGGGGGGGCAGGAGCCCCCCCCATGCATTTGAAATATAAGCCCCGGGGAGGTGGCGGTCCCTGGGGCTGCGGGGGCCCCTGCGGGCCTCCGCAAAATAAATAAGCATTGCCCCCGGGACCTGGCCCACCCAGGGGCTTTAAAAAACAAAGCACGGGAATCCGCGCTTTGTTTTTTTTCCATTTTTGACCAGGTTCGTGCACCCGGTGCGACTACGGCCGAAAATGAAAAAGAAAATGCTTTTATTGGGCATCCTGAGCAGGCCTAGGGGGTCAGGGTGTTTTTACCCTGCCCCCTTTTCTTCTTTTTAATGTTTTACTCACCTTTTTCCTTCTCCCTTGGTACCGAGTCACAAGATGGCTGCCAACACTTCCTGGTTTGAAGTGTTGGCAGCAAATCAGAGGCAAGCTCGTGCTCGGGAGGGCTCAGCCAAACAGATCTCACAATTCTCAACTATTGATATCTGTAAATCTTTAAATATCTCAAAAACTACTGAACGGAATTACACCATAAAAAAAAAAAAAAAGTGTGCTTTCTGGACCAAGAGCTATCTCTGCCAAATTTGGTGTAATTCCGTTCAGCAGTTCAGGATGTAGCCGTGTCTAAAGTTTCCTATGGAAATTAACATGGAGAAAACACGTTTTGGGACCCCCCTTTTTTCCCCGAAACTTTAAAGACAGGAGCTAACCTGAGTGAACAATTAGTTTTGAAAATCTCAAGAAGATTCGTCAAACGGCGCCAAAGTTATTGGAATCAAATATACATATATATATATATATATATATATATATATATATATATATATATATATATATATATATATATATATATATTCACTGAAAAAACACAAAGATTAAAACAACTTTATAACTTTACAGTTAGGTATTACTACTAAGATCTCATTTTACCCTTGAAATTCACTGAGAAAAACAAAGGTTAAACTAATGTTATAGTTAGACCTTGTAATATCATAAAACCTATTGTTTTAAAACAAAAAACACTGACATTTACTATTTATACATTACTAAGCTAACTATAAATAGCGACCCGCCATGCACTGCTTATAACCTCACATATTACATCACTCATGACATGTTGAATTACATCATTGATGACATTTCTGATGACATCATTCAATCAAAGTGACAACGTCCGATAAGGTTTTGCCTTTAAATAACTCTACACATCACTATAATACTGAGCACAAGGACACCCGCTTGTAACTGATCCGGGTCACAAGGGATGGGGTCCCTGGGGCCAAAATAGGCTTGGGGATGGGGGCCATGCAGCCCCCCTCCTCTTTGAAAAAAAACAGACGGCCCGGAGGATGGGGTTCCCGAGGCCAAAATAGGCCTGGAAGGGGGGGGGGTCCATGCGGCGCCCTCCTCTTCATAATGTAAGGCGGCCAAGGGGCCTAATAAGGCTTATGGGGTGGGGGAGGGGACACTCCACTTTAAGAAAAACTGAAGGTCCCAGGGAATTTGGTCACCAGGGCCAAAAGAGGCTCAGGGAGGGGGGGGCACGCAGTCTCCCTTCCCTTTTTAATAAAATACGGCCATGGGGTATGGGGTCACCAAGGCATAACAAGGCTCGGGGATGGGGGCCACACAGTCCCCCTTCTCTTTATATTGCAATGAGGCACCGGGGGATGGGGTCCCTGGGGCCTAATGAGGCTCCTGGAGGGGGGGGGGGGCATGCTTCCCTTTAAAAAAACAGAAGGTCCCGGGGCATGAGGTTGCCAGGGCCAAAAGGCTCAGGGAGGAGGGCCGCGTGGCCCCCTCCCCCTTTTCATTTTATTTGGCACCGGGATGGGGTCTCCAGGGCATGATAGGTCTCAGGGAAGGAGGTCACATGGCTTCCTCCCCTTTTTAGTGTATTTGGCCCTGGGGGATGGGGTTCCCGGGGCCTATTAGGGCACAGGAAGTGATGCTGCGCGCCCCGTCCCCTTAGATTGTGATCTCAGGGGATGGGGTCCCGAGACCAAAGAAGGCTTGGTGAGGGCGGCCACGCAGACCCCCCACCCTTTGTTATTGTATTTGGGGTTGGGGTCCCTGAGGCCCTAGAAGGCTTGGGGAGGGAGGCCGCACGGCCCATCCGCTTAATTAGCTTGGGCCCTGGGAGATGGGATCTCTGGGGCCTGATAAGGCTCGGAGAAGAGGCCGTGTAGCCCACCGTCTTTTTTAAACGTAGCCCATCTCCCCTTTTTTATTGGTTTGACACCGGGGGATGAGATCCCCGGGGCCTAGTAAGGCTATGGGAGGGGGGGGGCACGTGGCCCGCCTCCACTTTTTTTAAATCATATTTGGCCCTGGGGATGTGGTCCCTGCGACCTTTTAAGGCATGGGGAAGGGGGCCACACAGCCCCCCTGCTCTTTTTATTGGAACTGGCTGAGGGGGATAAAATGCTTTCAGGGAACAAGAAGATGCATGTGGGGGAATCTCCCAATGTGCTTAAGAAAGTGCTCCCACAGACATTGAAGAAGTAGACTTGATGTGTTTAAAATAACCTTTGATTAAGAAACTTGTGGGGAGTTTCTATCTGGCTGTCACAACATGAGGGGGCCTCACCAACAACTCAAAAGGAAGGGGTATCCACAGAGAATAATAAGCTGGATATCTGTTCACAATGTAACAGCAGGCAGGCATATATTGGTATTTCTATAGCATGGACTAGCCCAAGAGCTACAGAGCGTTGCATGTTATGGGAGTTGATAGAAAATGGTATTTATCAAGTGGTGGCTTATATCTTTTTGTTACACACACTTACACTAGTATCTCACACATTTAAATTGTAGGCACATTGTGATTAAGTAATTTCCCAGAACTGCACACTTTCAGTCAGTGCCAAGTTAGATTCAAACCAAGGTCCTCAGATCGACAGCTTAGCCACTAGACCACATCTCCCTTAGTTGATGTAATAGAACTTTTAAAAAAAAGCTTCAAACATTTGATTTCACCGCTCTTTGTGAACACTCATGTTCTGCTGATGTTTTGACATAGCATGAGGGATGCGGCTTAATTGCTGTCTACTGAGTAGACCGAATGCAAATTATTTTGATATTTATGTGTTATACATGGGGGGTACCTTAATGAGTTGTCTCTTGTTTAAGGTTTACCTATTTGCATCTACACATTGGTTTAAAGTTAAGTACATACAGAGGATACATAATGGGTAGATGTGTAATCTGGTAAAATATTATCATTGAGGGTTTCTGGTAATATATTTTGCCCTGTAATTTGTAAATGTCACCAGAAGCCAAGATGGCAATTACAAGGTACCCATTATGCAGTTTTATATTACAAGCTGTTTTATTCAATGTGTAGCTAACAATGGGCATCGACTAGAATTAAAATCTGGAGGTTTTGTTTACCCATCACAAATAAATTCTTGATAAAACAATAGACAATGGTGAGATCAGTCGAAATTATGTAAATCTGTGGCTGCAGAGTTTACAGCATAATTATGGATTTAATGGATGTGCTACATAATTTACAAAATATGCAGGTTTCACCAAACTGGTTTCTAGCTCAAATGGATGAAAGTAATATCGCCAAAGTGCCACATAATTTGCAGTTTTAGCCTCATAATGTTGGTAAGCTTGGTCCTCCAAGCTGCATAATCGTAGAAGTCTGGACAATGTAAAACTTCTGCACAGTGGTTTGAGGACTACCATTATGATGACAAATTCTGTATTTCACACGTAACTGAAAATTTTGCATGGTTCCTTATAAATACATGGGTTTTGAACCACTGCTTTTTGCACAATAAAAGCAGCAAAACATGTAATACATGCATTTTTACTAGAAGATGTAATGACTTATCAATAATCTCCATTGTACCCATTCGTGTGGAGCCGAGATCGTGGTGGGGATGAGTATCGTGTTTTAATGTGGCATTTTCTGTCATCTAAGGTAGTGTTCAAACGGCTGATGCCTCTTTTTTTCGGTTTTTGCTCCTGCAATACTTCTTTAAAATGGCTAAGCACTGCTGTGAGAGAAATGAGGCAATATCGTAAATTACAACTATGCAGCCAGTTGCCGTTTTGTTAGCTCCATATAAAAATGCACCCTTACACCCAAGCCAAACCTGCAGTCAGTCGCTGTTCCTTTCTCTCCAAATGAAAGAAGGTTGACCAAAGATGCGCAGATTTAAATGCGTGCATGCTGCAACACAAATTCATCATGAGAAGTAATGTTTGCAGCCATGCCGTTGAAGGAGCTGAAGCCATGTAAAAATTACATTTATTCTTGTTATGGTGACGATCAACAGCATAAGACACTTCTGCAGGATTAAATTGAGATGGCCAGAAGGAGACTTGTGAGTAGACCCATGAGTGTGGGATAGTGTGTGCATGCCCACACCCCTGCTGTATGCTCTCAAAGGGCTCCTGTAGCTCCAGTCAGTGCACAACGCCTAAACCCTAAGTCAGTGCTGAGCTCATGCTCCTTCACCTGAATAGATGCCTGGTGCTCTTTCACAGGAAGATGGAAGGAAAAGCTAGCAGTATAGGGGAGAACGCAGGCCTTTTGTCCACTGAGGGGACCATGATTTGAGGGCACTATGATTGGAGTCCTTCCCTTTTCTTGTGGTGCCACTAAGCCATACATAAACTATTAACACACATGCACTAATAGAGGATCCTGCAAGAAATCCATCCTATTGCGCCCTTGAAGTTGAGCTGCCTTCACAAGCTTTATGCTTTACTCCATGTACTCACGTTGGGGTTTGCCTCCTCTAACCAAGCCAGGGAAGTGAATATATAAAACACAACAAACTCCTTCAGTATGTGAAGGGTTTACGTTTGATGTTCCATGTGAAACACAAATTTAAAATGGACTAGACCACCTTTTACAATTCTAAAACATAGCTGCCAAGTGAATCTGTCACATGTGCAATACCTCCACTCCAACCCAGTGCTACATTTGTTAAAAACAAATGTGTGCTGAAAGCCAAAATGTTTGTTTGGAGATTGGTATCAGCGTGGGCGTGTTTGAGAGTGTCCATACGAGTTAAAGCGAGGATCGGAGATTGGGAGTGTGTATGAATGAGTGAAAGTGAGTATGAGGGAGTGAGTGCAAGAGTGATTGATTGGAGCTTGTGAGAGGGAGTGGAAGTGAGTCATGAGTGTAGCTATCAATGGTGCATCAGGTGCAGTTGCACCAGGGCCCACAGTTAGTGAGTGTGTAAGCGTGTTAGAAAGTGAGAATGAGAAACAGTAAGTATGAGTATGTTGGAGTGTGAGTAACACTGAGTGCGAGTAAATATAAGTGAGAATGAGCAAGTGAGAGAATGTGAGTTAGAGTGAGTGAGGGGAAAGAGACTGTGGCAGGAGACACGAGGGTTCGGGAGAGAGGCACCCCGGGGGCACTAGAGGGACGTGCTCTAGCGGTCCGATCATTCCTGGCCCGGAAGTGGTTGCCAGTGCACGGATTGAAGAGGACGGCGTGTCGGAGTCGGAGTGGAGGAGAGCGGAGGTTGGTGACTGAGAAGCGGGAGTAGCTGAGAAGGAGAAGGGAGCGAGCAGAGCGGAGGACAATATCTGGACCTGGGAGGACGACGCGGAAGGCAGGACAGAAGATGGAGAAGACACCATGGGGATTGCGGATACAGACCCGAGGGAAGGCGAGACGGACGGGGGTGCCGTGACTCCTGTCGGGAGTCACGGCTCAAGGCAAGTGTCTCTAGGGGAGACATTGAAGCGGGTGGGATTCTGCTTGTAGGTAGTGGGCAGGGTCCTGGAGGAGACACGGTGGGGAGGAGAGGCCGATGAGGCTAAGGAGGGGACAACCACCTACACACTTTTCCCTCCTTTAGACACTCCCACAGACCCAATCTACCACATCTGGGAGTAAGTGAAAGGGGTTACAAAACCCCACCGACCTGGTTGATGGGTGATGACACGGTGGTGATTGGTGAAGGGCTTCATGTGTGCTGATATGAGCTATTAACAGCCACGGGCCTGTCTATTTCTCCCGAAGGCAAAGTCGAGGTAAGACAGAGAACAGAGAAGGGGAGAAGAAGAGTGAAGATACCTTGGCGTCTCTACGAGTGAAGAGGAACTCGAGCGGAGCACAAGAGGAATAGTGACGCATAAAAATAGAAGGCTAAAAGAATAAAGTCCCTTCCTTCTCAAACATAGTGGCTACGCCTCCTTCTTGTCCTATCACAGTGCTGTCAGAAGTGGGATTCCTACTTCCTGATAGGACAAGAAGATGACTCAACCCCTGACTATGACCGACATGGTTAAACAGCTGGCTGAGGGCCAGAGACATTTGCAGCTGGTCGTGGAAGGCCAAGCAACCGCAGCACAAAAAGATCGCGAATCCCTCCAGGAGGCACTTCAGGCACAGGCCGGGGTCATAACTAATAACCAAGTTGTCCAGGATACTGCCATACAGAAGTTGACGGATACCATTGCCAACACCAGGGTACACCCAATGTCCCAAGTTCCGTGCTCCAGAAGTATCAACCAGGTGAAGATCCCGACTATTTCTTCACCAATTTTGAGCGAGTAGCCACAACGGCGTCCTGGCCGCCTGAAAAATGGGGACAGTATATAGCTCCTCTTTTGGCAGGTGAACTACAGGCAGCCTATCAGGCCGCAAACCCCGCAGGAGTAACACCCTATCCAGAGATCAAGAGAACTATACTGGGACGTCTTGGCTATGACGATGAGTACTATCGCTCCAAATTCCGCAGAGAAAAGTGGAACACCCATGATAACCCTCAGGGCCTTTTTTATCGTATCCAAGACCTGGGTAACCGCTGGCTACAACCTTACACGTCTAGTGTGGAGGAGGTGGTCGATAAAGTATTCCTAGAACAGTATTTGGATGCCCTGCCTAATCCCACAAGAGCCTGGGTGAAGCAACACCCTAACGTTACCGTCCACTCTGCTATAGAATTAGCGTGTGCATACCACAGGGCGACCGACTCCCGTCCTTCTCAACCCTGACCCGTGGAAACAAGACCATCAATGCCCAGAATGCCCACTCCCGTAGCCCTTAAGTGGAGATTCTCACCACCTGTAGGGAGCCCGAGACACAATCCAGACATAGGATCGGCCCTTAGATACCCCTTTCGAGATACAGTAACAGGACCCCAGTGTTTTCAGTGTGGTGAATGGGGACACATTGCTAGAAACTGTCCCCAGAAGACAACGACCACAGAACCCATGGAGGTTGGCTATTTACAAGGGCAGGTGTTATGGACAAGTCAAGGGGAGGCGAAGTATCATCACTGGATGAGAGTCAACCAAGCCCCCATGAAGGTCTTACTTGACTCCGGATGCAGTCATTCGGTGATAAAAGCAGAAAAGGTGGGTCCGGGACAGTGGCTGAAAGGGGAGACTGCCTGGATCACATGTGTTCATGGGGACAGTAAACCATATCCTCTAGCCAATATACGGTAGGACTGTGACGGGAGGCATGATACACTGCAGGTGGCTGGTATCCCCGATCTGACGGAGGACATGATTCTGGAGACAGTTTATGAGGAGTTCCCTCTGCTCCTAACAAAGGCCATGAAAGAGAAACAGGATACCTTATGGTGCGAGGAGGCGCCTTTTTCCCAGGAGGAAAAAGCAGGCGGTAGGTATAAGACCAAACTGACCCATCGAGAAAGACGGGCACATAACCAACAATATGTCCTTTCTGGTGGTTCTGACATTCCTTCCACTTCTTCTTCCACAGACGAGGCACCGGTAATGACCCGCAACTTTAGAGCAGCACAGAGAGAAGATCCCATATTGGAACGTGCTTGGGCCCAAGCCGTTGACAACGAAGAAGGACAGGTAGGACCCTATTTTTATGTCTCCAGGGGTTTGTTATAGAGAAGAGTACGACACCCAGATAGACTGGTTTCACAGTTGTTGGTACCACTACCCTTTAGGAACCAGGTTCTACACCTAGCCCACGGGCAGACAGGGGGAGGCCATTTCAGGAGAGATAATGTTAATGTTAATTGGAGCTTCTAAAGCGCATATCACCAACTGGTCTCTAAGCGCTGTGAGAGAAGGCACCATAGCGGCTCTACTGAGTAGTGCGCCCTAGCTTAGGCCAAAATTGTGCCCCAGGCTTCTATGAAGAGGATGGTTTTTAATTTTTTCCTAAAAGGGAGAAGTGCTGGTTCTTTGCGGATAACACTGAAGAATATCTATTACGGAGATTTTATTGGCCAGGGGTGTTCTCCGACATCCGACGGTTCTGTGCAGCATGCGAGAGATGCCAGAGGGTAAATCCTCCCCACATACCGAAGGCACAGTTGCAGCCCCTCCCTATCATTAAGACGCCCTTTTCCTGTGTGGTTATGGATTTGGTGGGTCCCCTGGTAGCGTCAACAAGAGGGTATCAATACACCCTGGTTCTTGTAGATTATGCCACGAGATATCCCGAGGCCATTCCTCTAACCAGTATGACCACCTCGGCTGTGGCCCAGGCCATGATAGGTTTCTTTTGTAGGGTTGGTTTCCCCAACGAACTCTAACAGATCAGGGAACCCCTTTTATGTCCAGATTGATGTCTCAGGTCTGTAAGATACTGGGGATAAAGCAGATACGTACTTCGGTCTACCACCCACAGACCGATGGGTTGGTGGAGCGGTATAACCGCACCATCAAATCCCTATTGAAGAAAGTGGTCACAGAAACAGGCAAGGATTGGGACGGACAGTTACCGTTGGTCCTGTTTGCCATACGCACCCATGTCCAATCCTCCACGGGGTTTTGCCCTTTTGAACTTGTGTTTGGCAGAAAACCACGTACCCTTCTCGACATGGCTGCTGAGAGCTGGGAGGACCAGGAAGATGAAGGATTAGACCTCCTTCATTATGCCTCCAAACTTAAACTAAAGGTGGAGACCCTATGGGAAGAAGCCCGAGAAAATATGGAAGAAGCACATCAGAGACAGAAAAGGGCGTACAATGTCAACACCCAGTTAAGGGAGCTGGTGGGCGGGGACAAGGTACTAGTTCTTCTTCCTTCTTCAGACAACAAGCTGTTAGCCAAGAGGCAGGGTCCCTATAAAGTCACAGATAAGGTCACGTCTGTCACATACAGATTAGACACCACAAAGAGGGGGTCACGGACAGATCCGTCACATTCATCTCTTAAAGAAGTGGGTGGAAGAAGAAAACCTAACGCTGTTTGTAACGGATTCTAAACCCCTGGACATTACTATCCCGAACAAAAACACCAACCACACGGTAGGGGACATACCAATGGGTTCCGAACTATCGGACACACAACGCCTAGCACTGTATAACTTGGCCCGCGAGTAAAGCAACGTGTTCTCTACCCAACCCGGAAAAACACACCTAGTACAACATGACATTAGAACAGAGGGCGTAAACCCCATTCGTCTTAGTCTGTATCGAATACCCGAAGCACGGAGCCAAGCCGTGAAACAGGAGGTAGCGGACATGTTGGTGGGGGGCATCATAGAGCCGTCCTCCAGTACCTGGTCCTTTCCGGTAGTGCTAGTCCCCAAACCCAATGGGTCCATCCGATTCTGCATTGATTTCCGCAGATTGAACTAGGTGTCACACTTCGACACATACCCAATGCCCAGAATCGACAAGATGATCGAAAGCCAGGGGTCTGCTTCATACATGACCACTCTAGACCTTACAAAGGGTTATTGGCAGATACCTCTTACGCCCTCCTGACCCGGAAGTGGTTGCCAGTGCACGGATTGAAGAGGACAGCGTGTCGGAGACGGAGTGGAGGAGAGCGGAGGGAGGTGACCGAGAAGCGGGAGCAGCTGAGAAGGAGAAGGGAGCGAGCAGAGCGGAGGACGATATCTGGACCTGGGAGGACGACGCGGAAGGCAGGACAGAAGACGGAGAAGACACTGTGGGGATTGCGGAGACAGACCCGAGGAAAGGCAAGACGGACGGGGCTGCCGTGACTCCTGTCGGGAGTCACGGCTCAAGGCAAGTGTTGTCTCTAGGGGAGACATTGAAGCGGGTGGGATTCTGCTTGTGGGTAGTGGGCAGGGTCCTGGAGGAGACACGGTGGGGAGGAGAGACCGATAAGGCTAAGGAGGGGACAACCACCTACACACTTTTCCCTCCTTTAGACACTCCCACAGACCCAACCTACCCCATCTGGGAGTAAGTGAAAGGGGCTACAAAACCCACCGACCTGGTTAATGGGTGATGACACAGTGGTGATTGGTGAAGGGCTTCATGTGTGCTGATATGAGCTATTAACAGCCACAGGCCTGTCTATTTCTCCCGAGGGCAAAGTCGAGGGAAGACAGAGAACAGAGAAGGGGAGAAGAAGAGTGAAGCTACCTTGGCGTCTCTACGAGTGAAGAGGAACTCGAGCGGAGCACAAGAGGAATAGTGACGCATAAAAATAGAAGGCTAAAAGAATAAAGTCCCTTCCTTCTCAAACATAGTGGCTACGCCTCCTTCTTGTCCTATCACAGAGACTAAGGCCCAGATTATCAAAACTTTCACACAACGCAGCGCAGAACCCAAAGTTGCTGCATTGCGTGAGAGGGAGAGAGCAGGAAAGCGCCATAACTACAAAGATATGACACTATCTCTCCCTAGCGCTGGCATACAATTAGGCAGCCGAGAGCCACGCACACATCTTTATGCCATAGTGCGAAGACATCTTCGTAAGTCTAGCATAGGTTTTGTACTGGCAGGGGGCCCTTCCAGTACAAAATACTATGCTCTTACTAACTTTAAAAAAAAAAAAAAAAATTTAACTTTATCAGTTTGTCGCATAGTTAACAGGAATGTAATGATAATCACAGTTAGTTACATTAGCCAAAATAGAGGTTTGTGCATACATAGATCAATTCAAATTAGTTATGCATTACAAAGAAGAAAAAAATACAAAGGAGAACAGCCCAATACCTATGCGATACTTATTGTTTAACTACTCATGTCCTCAGGGGTGTGTGACATCTAAGTGCATTTGCGAGATACTAACGTCCTAAACAGAGTGTAATGACTCCAGGCATTCGGTAAATGATGCAACAAGACATTTAGGCATCCATATCCTGTGGTATGTAGAGTGCGTGAGCGGGAACCACTAACCAACTCCAGTGGGGACTATGCCCTGTGTCAGCTGCGGAGCCGAGTCACGCTGCTGGGATGCGAGGTAAGTTTTTACGGGGCCCCATATGTCCCTGGGTCGTGATGTAGAAGGCATTGTAGTGGCATACACCTCACTCCTAGTGTTACATGACACCAAGCTGCTCAACCAGCCTTGTACTGTGGGTGCCGTCCTGCCGCCCCAGTGAATGGCCACCTCTCTCTTGGCCAACAGTAGACACAGGGCCGCAAGCTTACGAACTTTCTTGGGGAAGTTAACCACATATCCCAAGGGGGCAATCTCAGGCAATGGGTCAACTGGTGTGTTGAGAATGTCTCCCAGCGTCTTATGCACCGCCTCCCAGTATAAGTGTAAACGAGGGCAGGTCCATGCCATGTGGGCGAAGTCTGCATGGGGGGCATTGCATTTACGGCAGTTATGGGGCTTGGACGGATCTATCGTGTGGACTCTGGCCGGGGTAATGTATATTGTGCGTAAAAATTTGAAGTGAATTAACTTGTGTCTGCTATTAAGAGAAACATGTTTCGTGACTGCGCAACAGTCTGCCCATTGATCGTCCGTTATCGAGTTGCCCAGATCACCCTCCCAGTCCCTACGAATCTTGTCATCATTGATTGGGACAAGGTTCGCACAGGCTTTGTATAGTTTGGAGATAAGATGAACACCCTTGTCGCCCTCAATGATAAGTGATAGGGGAGTGAAGGACTCAGGTTCGATGGGGAAGCCAGGGAATGTGGCGCGCATAGCGGAGTGAAGACGCCTCAGCACAAACCTGTCCATAAAGGTAGCATTTGGAAAGCGTGTATCATCACCCATCTCAAAGGAGTGTCCATGAGGGAACAAGTCACCGATTTTTGTAATGGCAAATTTGGTTAAGGTGCGTTGTATCACTCGCTCACCAGAAATTGGCAGCCATCGGGTGTTCAGGAGTGGTAAAGCGGAAGAGTACGGGACAGTGGTGGCTGGTGGAATTTGAAAATGGTGGGGCGTAAGCAGAACGAATCAATGTATGCGAGCGAGCGTAGCGAGCGAGCCCGACGGCAATAAGGGGGGTTCGGGGGGGGGTTCGGGGGGGGTTCTCCCCCCGTGAAGAAATTTTTAAAAAATTGGCATCTTTTTGGGGCGATTTTCAGCATTATTTCTGTGATAAATGGACAACAAATTCAGTTATTCTAGGCATTCATAACAGAATACTCATACATTATTTCAGAGAATTTCTGGGTTGCCAAGCAAGTCTGACTTCTGAAGAGGGCTAGGGTACTAAGCAAGACTGCTTTGGCTCTACCCTTTCCAATAGAAAACACTAGTTAGCGATGTGAACAAGTTCAATGGACAAATCTGGGGTCTAGGGAGAGTCCCTCTCCTGAGAAAGAAATTTAAAAAAGATTGGCAAATGGTGCATTTTAAAGCAAATGAATGCAGCGATAAAGCAAGGCAACGTGGGAACGTATAGTCTTGAAATATTAAACACATTAAAAACTGCCCCGTATCTTCTTGCATTAATTTGTTCAACAGTTACTGTAATATGTAAATTGTTCTGCATGACAACTTTAGCCCTTTAAAATGTATGCTTGCCCAGTGTCTTGCACTGCATGCAGCATTAACTTTGGAAAAATATGCTCTAACCAGACTTTGGGAAGCACCCACAGCTGCTGGCTGTAACCAGTCATATAGAAATATTTGCAGACAGGTCTTTAAGTGAGATGAAAAAAGTGGGTGCTCCCTATAAAGGAACATGCCAAATACATTTCTGTGATTTCCACAGTGTGCCATCAGACCGGTATTTTGGTTCCTCTCTGAGATGTAATTTTATCCAGATAAATGGCACAGCAACTGACATACGCCTAAAGCCTTTCACTATGATTGGCTTTGTCACTGGGGTGTTAGCTGTTTAAGATAAATGAGTAACAATGATTTCTTATAAATAATTAACATTGAAAATGTTTAAATTCTGAAATAGTGAGTCTGTGAATTAAATAGCATTGAGGCCTGTGGAAGGAGTTTTGGCCTTCAATTATGTGTGCTTTATGTTAGATATGTATCCTCTTTTTCTCTGCATATCTTGTCTATCTGCACATCTTCAACCCCCTCTTTCCTCTTCAGCATCCTCTTTTCACTCTTCCTCGAATGTCCTTCCTCACATGTCACTTCACCGCCCACAACATGCACTGCACTCCCTCAAATATAAGCACTTTAATTTCTCTTACTTTTGCCTTGCAAATATTTTGACATCAGTGTACCCCCTTCACACACATTTCCACAGAATTTCAGTTGCAAATTGAATACACAAATATTGTTCTGTGTGCTCTGCAGAGAGGCCAACCCACTGACAGGCACTTTGTTTGGCTTTATCCTTAGCGCCTGCGTGCTCACTGCTCAATCAAAACCCCTCATAAACACCTGGCATGGCTCAAGCCTCAAAGTATGCACAGAAAAAAATACAGATAAACAACCACATTATAAAATAGCTAACTCGTGGGGAATACAATATTAAGTAAACATGTAAAATAAGAGAGGAACTAAATCGCTAAAATGCATTCCCTCGACGTTTTTAACATTCATTGTTTGCAAGTCAATCCATGTTTTTGGCATCAGTGTTAACTTAGGGGCATGTACACAGGGCCAGTTTTAATGCCATACATCAGAGGACTGGCCACTGTAAGCACATGTTACACAGTAAGCACATATCTCTCGCTTTGTGCCTGACTCGGATATTTGGATCCATTTCACAAGGGAGCAAATGCCGCAGCTCCACTTCTAAAGGAGCGAGCTTCTGTGCCAACACCCAACACACTGCCAACAACCACTGCTTGCACCAGAAACAATCTCTGTGCCAACACACTACCAACAACCACTGACGTGCACAAGCAACCCCCTCCCCCCCTTTCCTGGCCCCCACTATCAGAGACAGAGCCTCTTGGAGAACCCCTGCGGACTCCTTACTCGCAGCCTCCATCAGTGCTGAAAATTAACCCGAGTTATCCATTTGTAAACTACGCTGACAGGAAAGTTGTGCCTGTGCTGAAACAGTCTTTACGCTAAGCTTTATTGCTGTGCTCAGAGTTTACTCGGTGGCAAAGCAAATTTACAGAGTTGTCGGCAAGTGGTGCCAGGATATTGCTGTGTTAACAGCTCCAAAGGCAAGCCATGAATCACAAACGCCGATCTGTGGAAAAAAGAGCTGAACGAAATTCCATTTAAAGTCAGACGCGCCTTTTGAGCTGCTGCAGAAAAGTGCCAAGACAGCCTGCATGATCATGGCGATAAAGGTCTGACTTTTTAGAAACATGAATTACGTGTCTGTTAATCCACGTGTGTGAGTGTGTGTGGTCCGCCTCCTCCCAGCTGGGTGACGTCAGAAGCATGCTAGGCAGTCAGCAGTGTAAATGGTGCCCCCCCTTAAACTCCCTTCAGCTCCCTGGTAAGTCGTACCTTACTGTACATCCCGTGGCATGCACATACAATCCCTGTGCGGCACGAGGTGGGCCGCCCATGACCGGTTGGGTGCTGGGAACAGTTGCATGTGATAAAAACAAAAACAAAGGTTTCACTGAAATAAACAATAATTAAAGTGGAAGTATAGCCTTACATTTTCTTTTACGGACTACTACACCTACTCCCGCCCCCAGCCCCTCCAGAGCCTACTAACACATTTATGTTGTTTTAAAAGTTTTGAACTTTGTTCTTAATTTGCTGTAAACCATTGTCTTGAATTCAGAGTTCACTATGTTATGATTTGACAAACTATAGTTTCAAAAGTATTTTTGGAACTGCGTGTGATTGTGGACACTATTATCACTAAATGCATTGTGTAAAATGTTATATGGTTGGTTACTGGTGTTGTCAATGTAAAGAGTACTTTAGAAGTGACCTACATGGAGAATGTACTTGAGCTAGTCTGCTATTCGTTGATGAGGCCATAGGGGCCATTGCGTAGGTATGACGTCTGATCCTACCCCTACACAGAACACATGATGTTAGTGCTGTGGAATGCGTGTACTGTGCAGATAGATTCCTACACTCTACCTCAGCAGAGCAATAAATACACATAACGCTATAAATAAATCCTTCTTAGCTAATGGCTGCATTCACAGATAAGGAAGTTGAAAAGCTAGTTACTCCTTCCATTGTTTAAGTGTTAGTTCATGTTGGGTGCAGGAAGCTCCTTTCCACATAGGCAGCGGCACTGTGAGTGATCAGGTGTCTCTGAGAAGTTCGCTTCTACTTCTGTGCTTTAACCAGATGAGTGCATTCTGGGACGAATAGCGAGCGCTGTTGCAGATCATTTAAACCGATTAGTCCAGCACACGTAAAAAACACGGATTTGTAAACAAAAAGCCAATATCTGGAACTTGTCCCGGTGGCTTGCAGTCAGTCACATGTTGCTTTAATTCTGAGTTGTTACCGATTACTGATATGATTTTTTTAATGACGTGCCTAGTGATGTTACAAGCAGAAAGTTAGCTCTAAACTGGTATTCACTATATAAACAGACAGGAATGTGAAGCAACACCGGGATGCGGAGACACAACCGCGGCTTTGGAGTGGCTGGAACAGCATGCATTAGCAATCGCCTCAGCACTCGAGGCCCCCTGGGGAATGGGCTTTTGGTTCCCAGCCTTTGTGCACCACTGTCACTGGGTCTGGGCGCGCGTTTCCTGCCATTCAATTCCTGAATTAGAAAAGGTGACGTAGGCAAATTCTGTGTTCCATATGGACAGGCAGAAGGAAGTGGGACAGGTTAACTTACACCATAGATTTTGCTTCGATCGAGCATCGACTGCCGATTGTTTTTCTTAGCTCTTACACGTCCTTCCTTCAGTCGCGGCTCGCAAGAAGGGGTAGCGGGTCAAAAATAAAGTTTAAAAAAACTTAAACTTACCTGGCCGGGCGGGTCCGCGCCGCCTCTGCTGTCTGCTCCTGGGTCCGGTGCGTTGGCGCCCTCTCACGTCTTCTGTGTGAGTGGCTGGCAAGTTGGCAAACCCTCTCGCTCTCAGCCAATCCTGGCGCTGCCAGCAGCTCCAGGATTGGCTGAGGGCAGGATACTCCTGCCCATTAGGAGACCGGGGCTGCGCATGAAGCAACCCTCGGTCTCTTAAGGGAAGGCTAGTGCGCATGTTCGGGCTGATCGTAAAAATGATCAGCCCAAAAACGAACATGCGCACTATTGAGCTGTCACTCAACCGTGAGAGTGCTGCTTCAGCCCCACCCCTTTCAGCATCAGTGTTCTACTTCTGACGCTAATTCCAATCAGGAGTCCTGATTGCTGCAATTAGCGTCAGAAGTAGAACGATTAGTGGGGCAACGCCCCAACGCCCCCAATGGACGCACCGCCCCTGGTACAGGATGGACGCATTGGTGACCCGTCGGAGTTTTTCCCAAGCCCAGCTAGTCGTTGAGACCGTTTGGATATCATGTGGGTCGCGAGGGAGACCCTTGGAGAGGACAGCCGCCAATTTATCAGGTAGGACAAGATCTGCCTCTGGACGAAGAAAAGGGATTCTGGTGTCTGGGTGATACCAAGCATGCGCGTAGCTGCACTGGGCGACTAAATAATATAACTGTAAATCGGGAACCCCGTACCCGCCCCGTTCGCAGGGAAGAGTCATGATCTGCCAGCGAACGCGGGCACGTTTATCCCCCCATACCAGAGGTATTAGATGAGAACGGAGCTTTAAAAAGAAGCTATTCGGGAGGGGTATGGGAATGTTGTTGAAGAGATATAAAAACTTGGGGAGGACAACCATCTTAATGATTGCCACTCGGCCAGCAATAGACAACGGCAAACGCAGCCATTTGTCAATTTGGGCCTCAAGAGTGTCGACAGCCTGTCCATAATTAAGTCGAATGATCTGCTCCGCATCTAAATGAATGTGTATGCCCAGATACTTGACAGAGTCCGCACACCATTCTAGTGGGAACTCAAGTCTCCAAACCTTCGTGCAGGGAGTTAGGGGAAAGATCACGGACTTGTGCCAATTAATGCCCAGGCCTGAATGCACTCCAAAACGGAGTATTTCACGTATGAGAGGGTCTAAATTAGTCTGCGGGTCTCGAACATAAAGGATAGTATCGTCTGCATACAAGGAAACGAGGAGGGGGCCAGTGTTAAACTGCAGGCCTCTGTGCAGGTGCTTTTCTTGGAAGTGGCGAATTAGGGGGTCCATAGCGAGTATAAATAATAAAGGCGACAGCGGACAACCTTGTCGTGTGCCCCGCGATAGCGTGAAGGGTTTGGACAGCGTGTCGTTTAATCTGAGTCGAGCCGTTGGGAGGCGATATAGAAGAGCCGTGGTCGCCACAAATCCCATAGGCATCCCCATGCGGCGCATAATTGACAAGAAAAAGGGCCATTCCAGGGAATCGAATGCCTTTTCAGTGTCAAGCAGTATTGCGGCCGCCGGTACTTCCGGATTGATTCTGTGTAGGATAGAAAATAGCGTTCTTAAATTAAACGACGTGGAACTGTGGGGGACAAAACCAGATTGGGCAGGTGAGATGTATCCCATTAATTGGGACAGCCGTCCAGCGACTATCTTGGCCAAAATTTTATAGTCTAAATTTAATAACGATAGAGGTCTGTATGAGCCACAGATGTGTGGATTTTTGCTGGGTTTTGGAAGTAGAATTATGACTGCTTCGCGAAGGGTAGGGGGCAGTAGTTGTCTCTCTAGAGCCTCCGCATAGACTTCGATAAGTTGCGGTGCTAGTAAGTCCTTGTACGTCTTGTAAAAGTCGCCCGTGAACCCGTCCAGGCCAGGGGCGGAGGACGAACGAAGAGCATCAATGGCGGCAATAACGTCAGGTTCAGAGATGGGCTCCGCCAGGAAGTCTTGCATACACTTCTCCAGGTAGACCAATGCCACCTCAGACAAATATGATTCCTGCTCGGAGTCATCACCCCCCATTCTGGAGGCATAAAGAGTTTTAAAATAGGACAGAAATTCATCCCGAATTTCCGCCGTGTTGGTGAGCCGCTGGCTTGCAGAAGACTGCAACTCAGGAATGTATGCCTTGCTGTACGGCGGTCTGAGCATCTGTGCTAGAACTCTCCCTGGTCGCTCACCCCCTCCGTACTGCCTAGCCTGCTGATATTTCCCCATGAAGAGGATCTCCCATTCTGCAGTAGCTCTATAGTCCGCCAATAGGAACACACGTTTTAGTTCAGTGTCTGGGTCCCGAGTTTGTCTCAATGAGGTATCTAAATCCGTAAGCTTGCGTTCTAATCGAGACAAAGTGGTACGCAAATCGCGGAGTACGCCAGCATGCTTGGCAATGCAAGCGCCCCGAATGTACGCTTTGAACCCCTCCCAAAGGACTGCCATCGTGTCAACCGTGCCAGTATTTAACGCAAAATAGTCTTCAATTGCTTCCCGGATTTCATGCTGAAACAGCTCGTCCTCTAGGGTACGGCCAGGGAAGGGCCACTGTCTCTCGAATCCCTCAGGGCGGGGGATCCTGAGATATAACAATACTGGGGAATGGTCAGAATATGTCCGAGGGAGAGTCCGGACCGAGTGACACCAATTGGCGATAAATGGGGAGATCAACCAGAAATCAATCCTGGTCCAGGTGTTGTGGTATCCTGTATAATGAGTGTAGTCAGTGTGTGCTGGGTTGCGTGTGCGACCTATATCCAGAAGGGACAACTGTTCGCGAAAGGACGTGAGAGTCCGGCGCGCGCGAGGTTTGGGATCGGAGGCAGTTGAGGTGCTATCGAGGGTCAGGTCCGGGGCAATGTTAAAGTCTCCGCCAATCAAAAAGGCCACAGGACCCAATTTCAGAAGCTGAGCGAGGAGGGAGTGGAAAAAGTCGGGGGAGTCAGTGTTCGGGCCATATATGCAGACCAGTGCTACCCCATGTCCCATCAACGTTCCCGTTACAATGATGTATCTGCCCTCATTGTCGCGGACAGTCGTGTGCATGCTAAAGGGAACCCTGTTGTGGATGAAAATGGCGACGCCTCTCGCATAGCTACTGAAGTTTGCAAAGTATCTGTGTGCGCCCCAGCTAGAAGCGTAGCGAGCAGGATCGGATGTGGGCAGGTGCGTCTCTTGTAAAAAAGCTATATCTACTTTGTGGCGAAGCAGATAGTGGAGGACGTGGTGCTTCTTACGGTTATCGTTAAGGCCCCGAACGTTCCAAGTCATCAGCGATAGTTCTGAGGGACCATCAAAGCGACCTAGTTGGGCCATGTGGGTGTGTAATTGAAATGTAAAATGTATCTAGTGGAACTTCAATGTGGCTTATGACTGTGTTCAAACTGATAAATAACCAAACATAACTAAATAATAGCAATTGTCCCTCCCCCACCCACCACCCAACCTCACTACCCAACCAGTAAGGCGAATCCCATATAATCAAATATACCCATAGTACCAATTGCTATAACAAGAAAAAGCAGAAAACCCAGAAAAGGTACATCATAAACTAAACAATAAAGTCACAGTGTACACCAGAAGGGGGTGGCAACGCCATTTCAGCCGATCAGCAATCTGGAATGGTGCTTGGTGAAAACGATATCCCAATGTTCTCTTCAAGCCTTTGGAGAGGGGGGCCTCCGAGCAAGTTCAACTATAGCCTGTCGTGGAGGAAAGTTCTAAGCTGTCAACAAAGCTGCTGTGCTGTAGCAGGGGTCTTTTCCAGGCTGTATAACGTTTTGCTGTGGGAATGGCAAACGACCTGTTCCTCTATGGGGTTTGGAACAATGCGGGCCCAGCCGTTGATCTCCATAAACAGTTATGCGGGGTAGAGTATGTCGCAACTCCGGTAAAGGCCTCAGAGCGTGTTGCAACATCATCGTACTCACAGCGGGCGTCAGGACCAGGATGGAGAGGTCAGAGCAGAGCCAGAGCGAGATCAGCCTAGGCCAGCTCCAGAGAAAAGTTCCATGTTGGCTTCCGATCCAGTTTGTGAAGGAGGGGGTCCAGTGCCATCTGCGACTATTTTGGTGTTGTTTTTGTATGTGCGACAAAATTCCTGGACTTCAGTTGGATTGTCAAACATGCGGGCCCTGCCATTGACCTCCACGCTTAGTCGTGCTGGATATAGCATGCCATACTTTAGGCCGAGATTCCTGAGCGCGGCTTTGACGCCATTGAACTTGCGGCGGGCCTCCTGGACCATGATGGTGAAGTCAGGGTAGAGTGACAATTTGGAGCCCTGCCAGATGGTGTCCCCACGTTCGCGGGCCAGGCGTAGTGCAGTGTCCCGGTTCCTAAAGTTCATGAGGCGTGCAATGATTGGTCTCGGAGGGCATCCAGGGTTAGGACGGGGACCCAGCGTACGGTGTGCACGCTCTACCATGAAGCCAGGGGTGAAGGAGTCTTTCCTGAACATATCAGACAGGAGTGTCTCAACAAAGACATCCATACGGCCTGTGGCGGTCGACTCAGGTACTCCCAAAATGCGAACGTTGTTCCGTCGACTGCGCGCCTCCAGGTCTTCGTTCTTCATTGGCACGTCTTTAAGTATACGTTCTACCCTTTCAAGCCGTTTGAGGGATTGCGCCGTGCCATCTTCGATGTCGGATATGCGGGCTTCTGCAACGTCAAGGCGTCTGTCATGCACCTGGATTTTAGCGCCGAGATCCGCAAGGTTTTTATCCAATGTGTCAAATCTACCATCGAGTGCCTTAAACCCCGCTCTCATCTCCTGTAGTAGTGAGCCAATATGTCCCAAGGGGTCATCTAGGGGCAACGCTTCCTGTCCGCCCTCCGCCATATTAGAACTGTTCTCAGGCGCTGTCTCCGCAATTTTCTCAAAAGGGAGAGTCCTCTGCTTTGGGTCCTTGCGGCCCATGCCGCACCCCAGCACAAGCGGTAGGTGACAAGATGATAGAGCTAGGGTTGGGAGGCCGGGGCCAGGTCACTCACCTATTAGAGTGGATCAATGATCACAGATGTGGGAAGCGCTATGTCACGTCCGGAAGGTGAGCAGCGCAGGCCGGGAGTGTGTGGAAGTCCAGAAACTGTGGATATCGGCGTGGGCCCACAAAAACATTGTGGCCAGTAATCGCCGGGCAGGCCAGCAGGCAAAGGCGCCAATGCGCAGAGCCGGAGTAAGAGGGTCAAGCAGAGGCACATAAAGCAATCGTGATAGTCGAGGAGGTAATAGTTGCGGCGTGGCCAGGACCACCCGTCCAAGGCAGCAAACTGAGTGGCTTATTGAAGACGTGTAGTGAGGCCGCGATGTAGTGTCAGCCCGGCATTGGAGTCATTGAATTGCAGCAGGGCCAGTGGAGGCGGCCGCGAGGGCAGTCGTGTCGTGGCTGGGCCCAATGGCAGAAGGCCGCACTGCGTGGTTCATGTGGTGCAAGTAGCGGGGCAACTATGGAGCGCCAGCCTGATACCGAAGTCGCGGGCACCAAGCGGGTCTTGTGAAGGCGGTCGCGCGAGCCGATGGATGCGATCACACCAGGGGGGGAAGGGGGGGCAACCGGGCGCGGGCTGTATTAGAACACTGCATATCAGCGCCAGTGCCCACCGCGGCCCGGGGGCCATCACCGCAACGAGACCCGCAGGCCCTGTCACCGTGAGGCTCAATGGGAGGCAGGAGCTAATGGGATCGGGCACGCAAGCAGCCAAACGGACCGCTGCGTATTACGGGCACAGATCAAGCAGTACTGACGGAGGGAGAGCCAGCCCCGCGCCCAGATCACTCACCTCCCCTCCGCTGCAGCTCGATGGAGTGTCGGTGCTCGCGCTCCGCTCGCGGGTCTCAGGAGCTTCAGGCCGGAGCCGCCGCCATTTTCAGTGTCGTCTTCTCCGCCTCTCTCATCGTCGAACTCAGCTCCGATCCGCATGCAGCAAGGGTCGCTGAGCTCAGGAAGCTTTCCCCAGACTCACGGAGGTAGGCTCATGACGATTTGCCCCGTGTAGATGGGGGATAATAATGGGTATGCTGACAAGGCTGGCGGAGCTTCAATGCCGCGCGGCCATCACGGTCCGCGGCTTGGCCACGCCCCATCTCTTACTAACTTTAAAACTTTTCCTACTTCGGATGTGTGCTGTAGAGTGCAGTGCACATGCAAAGTGGGATAAGCTAGGAGAAATAAAAGCATTTCTCCTTTTTAATGCCTGCTTTCAAGTGGCGTTTTTTAGCACTAAACACTTTCAGCTATTGTTAGTAAATTAGGTTTCACGTAAAAAACCATGGGCCGTAGCATGGGAACACCTATGTACCACCCATGGAACGCCCCCTTGAGGTGGAGTGACACAAAGCAGCGCTTTGTGCTGCTTTGCATTATTTTCAGGCAACTTTCCAGTGCAATACAGTTTTGCGTTGAAAAGTAAATAAAATAAAAACATTTTGCGCACGTCTGCGACACTATTGTGACGCAAACCCAGCGCAAAATGATCGTTAATCTAGGTCTAAATGTGAGATGGAGTGAGTATGAGTGAGGCAATTTTTTTTTTTAAATGGGGTGAACTCCTGGGTGGCATTATGCTCCACCACTTTCAAAGGTCACCAGCCACCACTGACCAAATATTAACTGACAAGATGTGGCCTAACGGCCTGAGATGTCGACTTTGGCTCAATTCAACTTTTTGTGATCCTGAGCAAATCACCTAATTTCCTCGTGCCTAAAAAAATGTGTTTTGTGTAATGAAATCTGGTGCTCATGTAAGGCAACCTGATGCCTGTGGGCTGTGTTTGTTCGATATAAAACTGCATAAATAAACGAGCATTGGCAAGAGCTATGCTAGAGCTATTGGCTTTGGCCACGTGTTTTAGCCATGTTGTACACCAGCCTGGCTGCTGTTTAGCAAGGCTAAAACTTAGTGGTGTAGAGGAGAATGGCGTGGAGTATCGTTGAGGGGAATTGCGATGAGTGGAGTAGAGTGTTATAGAGTGGAGTGGCAGAGAGGGTTATGTGTATTGGAGTGGCATAGTGTGGAGTCACAGAGTGTTGTACAGTGGGATAGAGTGGAGTGGACTGGTATAGTGGACTTGTGTAGAGGGCACTAGCGTAGAGTGTTGCCTAGTATAGTGGCCTAAAGTGTAGTGGCATTGAGTTCAGTGGCATTGAATTCAGCAGCCGTATAAAGCAACGCCATAGAATGCAGTGGAGTAGATTAGAGTGGTGTATAGTACAGTGGAGTGGTGCAGAGTGCAGTGGCACAGAGTGGTGCAGAGTGGATTGGCGTAGAGTTGAGTGATGCAGAGAGCAGTGGCGCAGAGTAGAGTCGAGTAGCATAGAGTGCAGTGGTGTAGCGTGACGCAGAGTAGAGTATAGTGCCCTAAAGTGCAGTGGCGTGGAGTAGCGCAGAGTAGAGTCACACAGAGTGCAGTGTTGCAGAGTAGAGTGTCAGAGTGCAGTGGAGTAGAGTAGCATAGACAGCAGTGACGTAGAGTACAGTGACAGAGTGCAATTGTGTAGAGTGCAATGGCACAGAGTGCAGTGGTTAAGAGTGGCATAGAGTAGAGGCCCAGAGTGGAGTAGAGTAGCGTAGAGTGCAGTGGTAAAGAGTAGATTGTTTCAAAGTAGAGCGAAGTAGCTTAGAGTGTAGTGGTGCAGGGTAGAGTGGCAGAGTAAAGTGGTGTAGAGTGCAGCGGTGTAAAGTGCAGTGGCACAGAGTGTCAGGCTCCTCCGTTCTGAATCCTCAGGATCGTGTTGATGCTCAAGGGGGGCCCACCTCTGGACGCCCCAAGTCTGGCATATAACGACACACAGACTGTTGGGGTAGTCGAGCGGGGGAAGGAAAGGGTAGGGACTGCGTGGAAGGAGATCTGAGAAGGATATAAGAGCACAACGTGAGCACAATGTAATACAATGTATGACTCATTGGAAAGAGGCAATAACATACATAATGCACAAAGCCTATCACACCCACCTGAAAGAAAAAGAAGGTGTAGGACTAATTACAGAAGAGAGCAGAGGGTGTTGGCAGGTTCACGACATGTAACTAGTGAAATAAAAGAGAACACATGTTGGCAGTAATCCCTGCGATTTCTGACACTGTACTATGCTTGCACTAGTTCCCTCTGTGACACCTACCAAACAGGCACATGAAGTACGGCCGAATATGCAAGGCCGTGGCAGCGGCACACCCTCTCAGGTAACTCTCTCCTAGAAAACACGTAATGAGAACAAAGACAACGAAAACGTGGAGTGAATTTGGACCAAGTAACAATAACAGTCTTGCCCTGATCCAGTCTGTGTTTTGCTCGTGCTTGTTATTAGAAACACAATACCACCAGCAAGTTAAATATAAACAATCCGGGTCTTCCTTTTTTGCTACTACATTGCACAGATCCGCTTACAGTCTGTGTTTTGGGGTTTCCAGGTCTCTCAAAACCAATGACCCCAAACGCCTGCAATGTAGAAAGGCGCCTTGTTCCTCCCCGCATGAGACCTATGGTTGTTTGTCTCTCCAACAGGGGGGTATGCTGTTCGAAAAGCGCGCCGGAACTACGGATACTCCTCTGCAAGAGATCGCCAGGATTGGTCTCGGCCAACAGAGGAGTCACAAAAGTGGAGGAGTCAGCGAGGTTAGTGAACACCTCTACCTCCCTCAAAGATGACGATTCGTAAACCTGTGCTTTCGCACTCTTACCGCCCAGAAGTCTGGTGTCCGTAGGAGAAGTCTGCTAAGGGCAATGCATCAAAAATTATCGGCAGCGGGTGTTTCCATTCGCCGCCCTTATCCCTGCAGCCGGCTTCGCGTCCGAGTCACGTGGGGCGTGACTTGTGTTTGCATGCCGGGAATTGTAGTTCAGAGGGGGTATTTCCTGAGTGTAACGGGCAGTCAGTGCGTAACCGGCAGTAGGTTCCTGACACAGAGTGCCTCAAAAAAACCTATACCATGGTCTGTGGAAGGGGGAGAAAAAGGGGATAATCGCATTACGGGGCAGGGCTGAAATTAGAACAAGTAAACACCTTTAGCTACTTGGGCATATTTTCTCAAGGAGGATATTGGGACCACACCTTAAAATTGCAAACCTCAAATTCATAAGAGCTTCTGAAGCGTTTTTAGATTTGCCTAAAAACAAGGTACAAAACCCATCAGAGAAATTGTGAAACTATACAAAAGCAAATGCCTATCAGCTGCAACATATGGGGCACTAGTTTGGGGTCTGACTAACAGTACTACATTGCAGATTCAGGAGAACTCCTTTCTATTAAGGCTTTTGGCAGTCCCACGTTCGACCTCAATCTATATTACCCATTAAGAATTGGAAGTACTTTGCATAGAAGATTCTATCTGTTTTAGCACAGTGGCCGAATGGCACAGTATCTGGAGTAAGATGGGCACCAAGTTTACCAGGGACATAATTTGAGATTGCCTAAAACTCAAACACTATGACAAAATCCCATGATTGTAGTACATGAACAGCTTATTGCAGGAAAGTGACGATAAAATTATCATCACGGCCCCGTCAGCGTCCAGCAATTTAGCAAAAAAGAACTTATATCAATCTTTATGGGAAAAAGGGAAGCTGATAGAGGATTGTGAGAAAGAATGAAGCCGTTCTTAGATAGATACTGCCTAGTACCATTGCAACAGGGAATACAAGGGTTCCTGATTAATGTAATAAATGCTCAGGACAGATTTTATTTAACCAGACTATGTTTAGTAATGCTTCATTACTTAGTCACATTCCCAAAATCAGAGGCATGGTTAGAAAAGGCACCCAAGTGTTCATGTGACAGAAAAGCCAGTCAATGTACCATACATTTCATGTGTTTTGTAAATTTTACAAAAACATTAGATCACATGTATTGCATCCATTATTATTATCGAAGAGACTCATCTATTACCAAGAGGCTTTTACATTTTTATGTAATTTGAATGTTACTTATACTTGCTGTGCAGTCTGGACATACATTATGTCCTCAATCAAGAGGCGGAAGTCAATCACTCATTTAGAAATACTACGCCATATGGAAGACTAAAATAAGACTTGGATTACTACCCTTTGCGTTTAATTGCACATATGACACCTTTGTAGGACGGTTTTTAGGTCGAGCCTAGCGGCAGCACGCATACCCTGCTCGCTCTGCGAGGCATGCTGTAGTAGAGTATGCTGTGGAAGCCTCGCTCACTCTCCTCCCATATTTGTAATTGGCTTGTGTCATTGTCTTGAGTAAACGCTGGCTTCCGAATCATTATGAGGCTTGTTAGTCACGCCTTGGTACCGCCCTGTCTCCATTTGTTACCGCCCATAAGGACTGGACTTTTTACTTCGCTCGTTACACGGCATGCTTTATCTAGTGGGTGAGCACTATTTAGTTTATTGACAATGGCGGCTGCTTTTTTTGTTGTATGTGCATGCCGAGCGCGGCGCCCGCTTTAGGGACACCGTGCTCAGTTTACATTTTATTTTTTAAAGTTTGAAGTTGAGCGCGGTGCCCGCTTCAGGGACACCGCGCTCTGTTTATTAATATTATTTTTTTTTACTTTAATTCGGAGCGCGGTGCCCGCTTCAGGGACACCACGCTGGTTGTATGATTATACAACGCATGCATTCACATCGCATGCTATTAGATCGCGGTTTTTACCATGCAAGTCGTTACAACGACTTTCGTTGGAGGGCGCTGGACTTAGGAGTAGTTAAATTTACTATTCCAACTCCAGCCTACGTACAGTAGGGAAGGTGTTGGATAGTAAATTAAACTATTCCTTGTCCTATAGCGCCCTCCAGCGCAAGTCGTTGTAACGACTTGCGTTGTAAAGTCCGCGATCTAATGGCATGCGATGTAATGCATGCGTAGTAAAGGTTGTTTCCCCACCACGCTCTGCTTGTTTATTTATTTTTTACTTTAATTCGGAGCGCAGCGTCCGCTTTAGGGACACAGCGCTCTTTTTTTTTTTACAATGCCAGAGGTTAAAAACTCGAAATTGCGAGACCTATAGCATTGTAAATGCTTTTTATTGTTCTGGCAATAAGAACAGAGCCATAAACATAGAAGGCCTTCCTCCTCTTTCGCAAGTTTTGCTCGTCTTTGGCCTCTGCGCATGTTTAAAAGATGGGTTCGATAGCCGCCTTGTAGTTGCTGAGACCTTGTAGCAGGGAGTGCCGAACGGGCATCTGGTGTGTGTTTGATGTATGCTCTGAGCCCCCACGAAGCTGATTGCTGCCAGCGCATCTCTTAGCAGGAGGCAGGGGGCGGGGGGCTTTTACTCGAGTGGTGCGCCATGAGATCACTGCGCTGTGCACAAATACCCTATCAGAGAAGCATTTTTGAATGCATTAGCCAACTACGTGTACCAAAGAGCTGACGCTGCCTCGGCAGCAATATGTAGCAGACATAAGGCTTATCAAGACGTGTCAGTGATGAATGTAGGCGCAGCAGATCTCGGGGAAGGATCCCGCAATGACACCCTACTACCACCACCCGATAGTAGCTTTTATCCTGTGCTGCTGGAAGGAGTGGGACCTGTTTAAAACGGACGCCCATGCTCATTTCTTCCAGGGTTTTGCCGCTTCTTGGCTTCTAATCTGGGCCCGCGTGTGTTTGGAGATGGCGTTGAGAGCAGGGCATTGCTCACACCGGCTGCACCTCGCAGCCGCCCTACCACCAGGCCCCTTCCTGTCTAAAATCGGTTGCATATGCGGAATGTTTTAAAGAAATTCTTCAGGATGACAAATTCGCATCTGAAAGACACTGGCCTGGTGCTTTTGGGGGGTGACTGGCTTTGGTTTCTAACTTCTCTCTTCTGAATCCGGGTTTCACCCAGGCAGTACTAAGCATTTGTACGTTATTACCCAATGTGTTTTTTCATGACAGTCCGTTTTGAGACTACATAGATAGCAATGAAAGGCACACTTTTGTTTTTTTGAGACTTTCTTTTATCTTAATCTGACCCCTGCCCTATAAGTGGAACCACTTGCGGGAACATTTTCCCTATCACTAGAACTGCCGGACAGTTTGCTCATTGTACTAGCGAGGAAGGCCACCACTGTTTGCAAAACGTAAATAGCAATTCTGCCCGAACGATGACCTCTGGAAACTGCAGAGACACCAGTTGGAAAATGTTAGAATTGGGGGGTCTCTAGCTGACAGGTTTGTACCCTACCCAAGTAGGGACCTTTCATTCTAGTCACAATAAGGGGGCTTACACTTCTAAAATAACCCCTGCTCACCCCCTTGGTAGATTGGCACGAGCAGACAAGCTTATCTCAGAGGCAATGTGTAAAGCATTTGTACATAACCACACAGTAACACAGTGAAAACACTACAGATGAACACCACACCAATTTAGAACAAGCATTTGCAATGCAATAGGTCTCGCATTTACGTGAGTTTGAGCTACTGGCATTGTAAATGACAATGCCTTTATTTATGTTTTGGTTTTTAAAACAAAAATTAAAGGCATTGTCATTTACAATGCCAATAGCTTAAACTTGCGCAAATGCGAGAGCTATTGCATTGCAAATGCTTGTTATTTTTATATCTGGGTCTCTTTCTGATTTTATCTTTTGTGACCATTTGCACTTTAGACAGATTACTCTTTGATCCCAAATGTTATAAATCATGCTTCTGATATAACTTCTGATGCAACGTATTGAGTGTTTTTGTCTATTTATGACGATAGTCCCATATGAGAGAGTTGCTATTAATGTATTTTTTCATGTTGATGTTTTAATGCTTTTATTCTCTTATGGATTCTCTGTATAATCCGAATAAAGATTGATTTGATTTGAGCGGACTGGTGTAGAGTGCACTGGCATAGAGTGTTGAAGAATATAGTTGTGTAGAGTGTAGTGGCATTGAATTCAGCGGGCATACAATGCAGCATCATAGAATGCAGTGCTGTAGATTAGAGTAGTGTATAGTACAGTGGATTGAAGCAGACTGCAGTGCACAGAGTGCAGTGCAGTGGTGTAGAGTGGTGCAGAGTGGAGTGGCGTAGAGTTGAGTTATGCAGAGGGCAGTGGCGCAGAGTAGAGTCGAGTAGCATAGAGTGCAGTGGCGTAGAGTGGTGCAGAGTAGAGTAGCACAGAGTGGTTCAGAGTAAAGTATAGTGCCATAGAGTGCAGTTGCATAGAGTGCAGTGGAGTAGAATAGAGTGGAGTAGCGCAGAATAGAGTGGCATAGAGTTCAGTGAAGGAGAGTGCAGTGTGGCAGAGTACAGTGTCAGAGTGCAGTGGTGTAGAGAGGAGTGCAGTGGTGTAAGGTGTAGAGTGGCATAGAGAGCAGTGGCATAGAGTACAGTTATGCAGAGTATAGTGCAGTGGCATAGAGTGCAGTTGTGTAGAGTGCAGGGGCGCAGAGTGCAGTGTTTAAGAGTAGAGTGGCGTTGAGTGCAGTGGCATAGAGTGGAGTGGCACAGAGTGGAGTAGAGTTAAGTGGTGTAGAGTAGATTGTTTCAGAGTAGAGTGAAGTCGCTTGGAATGGAGTGGTGCAGGGGAGAACGCAGTTGAGTAGACTGGCATAGAGTGTAATGGCGTAGAGTAAAGTGGTGTAGAGTGCAGTGGAATAGAGTGCAGTGGTGCAGAGTAGATTACAGTGGCATACAGTAGATTGGTGTAGAGTGCAGGGGCATACGGTTGAGTGTTCCAGAGCAAAGAGCATTGGTGTAGAGTATATTGGCATAGACTGCAGTGTTGCAGAGTGGTGTAGAGTACAGTGGCGTAGAGTGAAGTTGTACAGAGTAGATTGGTGTGGCCTAGACTGGAGTGGTGTAGAGTGGCGGACAGTGCATTGGCATAGAGTAGAGTGGTACAGGGTAGAGTAGAGTGGCGTAGAGTGGAGTGGTGGTGCAGAGTGCAGTGGCATGGAGTGGTGTAAAGTGGAGTGGTACAGATCAGAGTGCAGAGTGGAGTAGAATGCAGTGGCATAGGGTGTAGTGGTGCAGAGTCGAGTAGAGTAAAGTGGCACAGAGTGCAGTGGTGTAAAGTGGAGTGGTGCAGAGTTGAGGGGAGTGGCATGGAGTGAAGTATTCATGGTGTGGTAGGTGGTATGTAGCCAGGTCTGGTGGCTTAGTGGACTAATGAGTCCACTTTAGGGGCCTGTGTTCGACCTCATGGGCACAGGTTCAAATCCTGACGGGTCCACTCATCCTTCTGAGGTCAATAAAATGAGTGCCATTGAGTTGGGTAACAAAAAAAATCTGTTATTCAGCACCAAGATACCCTATGGTGAATGTGCGCTGTACAAATACACGTTATGTTATATTTGCACATTGCCATTATAGACAGCACATTTTCAGTTGAAATTACCATTACATTTGCAGAGACATGCACTTTTACTTCTAAAACTATACTGTGCACAGACGAAAATGTGTGGGATTTGCATCACCTCAGTGTAATGATTTGTTTTGATCATAATAAAGTATTTGTTTCCAACACACTACAGAAATAACAAAAAAATTGCTAATTCTGATATATTCTGAAATACTTACTTACACAGTTCTTTTAAATGTTGTTGTGTGCTAGAAAAAAATATTTCGTACCCCCAGTATCCAGCAAGATTGTCACAAAAATCCTCTCACTTTGAAGTCAGAGAAAGAAAAGTAAACAAGCGCCTTAGGAAGGCAGTACCTGATATTTAACCTCGGTCGCTGAATGCACAGCAAATGTGAAAAGAGAAAAACAAGATTTACAGGCCTGTTTAAAGAAAGGGGGCACTCTGAAGGATAAGACAGCGCTTAACATTTGACCTCAGTCTTTGAATGCTGAGCAAACTTGACAGGATAAGAACAAGATTTAAAGGCCTGTTTACAGAAAACGAGTTCGTGGAAGAATGCCGTAAATATGGTTTAGGCAAGGGGAGGATCGAATTGAACCGAGACAGCCTAAAGCAAATAAAGCCAGGAAATGAGTTACTAACAACAAAGCCAAAAGCAATCAACGGGCAGAATGCATTCCTAGGTCAACTTTCTGAAAGTCCCCAAGATGTCTTTAGGATATGCAGGCAGCTGAGTTGTCTGGTAGGCTGCAACCTAAAAAGGAGCTATCCACCCAACCCACCCCTATTTTGCCAACATCTTTGTGCATGTTCTTATATTTTAGTCAGTACTTGCCATTTTTAGAACCAAAACCATAAAATGCCCCCCCCCCACCCCCACATGAAAGATGTTGTTAGTAGATAAGTCTGGACCGTCTGATGGCCACTGCATTTAAAAAAAACAAAAATCTTTCTTCCCTTTTTAGCATTCATTTACCGCTTATTACTCCTCTCGAGCACTAAACATTATATAAATGCAATTGCAAATCAAGACAATTTGCGATTTCTGCCTTGTTTGCTTGGAAGCAGAGGAAGGTGCCAGGGATTGCCTTTGAAGTGTAGATGAGGTCTCACATACCAGCATTAATGGGCAAGCACTGTCTCCCTTTAAACCAATCTTGATCAGTAAGGCAAACTGCCTTGCACAATTAGAACCCCCACTGTGGGAATTTAGTTATAGATGTTGTGACTCATCTGTGACAACCTTCGCCTCTTTTGAGGACACTGCAGCAGCAAGATAAGCTCAAGGTGTCCGTCGGAGAAAATAAAATGTTTATTCTGACGCTCTCTTCTCCAGCTGCACACTTCACCCAGCCTTTCCCTGGCACAGACATCCATGCAGCACGCACCTTGAGCCCAGGCTACGGAACACGACAGGGGTGGGGTGGGGGGGAGGAATGGGGGTGTCTGAAGCCCTTTCAACCCAATGGGTGTTGTGCACCTGGTTCCCAGAGATAACTTAAGAATTGATGGAGGCAGGGTGATGCCATCAACTACATCATCAGGCAGATGCTTCCATCAAGAATCGTCAAGGGGGAGTTGGGGACAGTATGGGGGGAGAGGCTTATGCTTTGGAGCATCGGTGGGCAGGGGTAAGTGCTGTACCCTCTGCCCCAGAAGGGTGGGTCACAATCCCCCAGAGACCATGCTGCTCTGTGAGAAGGAATAAGCAGGCAGAGTGCGGTGACAGACTGCCTAAGAGCCATGGCACTCAAGGGTGGTCAGAGCAGCGGGTTATAAAGTACGTCATTACATTCGACCCCATCGCCGTGAACATAGAACCCGTATGTTTGTCGACCTATCTTTAATATCGACCAGTCCACTTCAGTCACTGGAGCGTTACATGAACTCACCTAGTACACCGAACAGCTCATTACTTCGAACTTCCATTACACCAACTTATCCAGCGCCTCGACTTGCCTATTATATGAGCTGGGTTGGTTTCCCAGTCTAACTCCAGGCAGTTCATGTAACAGTATCAAGAGAGTAAGTGGTAGAAAGGGTGGTTGCTGCAAAAACATAAATAGTTATGGGCCTAAACTTCGAGAATTCAGATTACATCCGGGTGGACAAATTCAACAAGAAGGGGCACCTCTACTCATTGTGACCATCTAGTTCAGTCACTGTGAATACATCTGTAGTTGGCCCCTTGTGGCCTCAAGAGTGCCTTGTTGAGAGAGTACCTTCTAGGCGAAGCAAGGCAGGGTCTGTATCATGAGAAAAGTGAGAAACCAGTAACAGGCGGCCGTGCTTTTTCAAGCTAGTCTATGGAATCTGCCCTGTGGAGTTGCTTGGGGTCAGACACACTGGCATAGCTGCCAAGGTTTCAGATTGTCATGTGTGACATTTTCATAATTGTAGAGTAATTATGAGTGACATTTCAATGGCTATGAGTGACACTCTCGCGAGCAAAATCAAGCAATGAAGACCAGAGAAACATAAATATCCGAAATTACACCCATTTGAGCAACGAGAAAGTAAGTCAACTGCTGCAAAGCGTAAGAAATATAAACGACTTCCATTTATCAGACTCTAGGCAAAATTGCAGACAATAGATAAAGCAGACTGAAAGACCTTCATTATTTAATTATAATCAGCTGAGTGACTCGCAGACTCACTCACAGCGACATGAGCAGTAAGCACGGCTGCATTGGAAAGCTAAGAGTGGGAGACACACATTTAGGTCACAGCTAGGCAGGCAGCTGTAATTTATGTGAAGGCACCGTGATTGACATGATCCACACTTTACACATACAACTGGGTGAGCAGTTCACCCATGTTTGCACTGTCCATTTCCATTAGTTTAAATGGTGGAAATTCTTTGCATTTTAGGAAGACGCCCTAATAAATCGAAAGTAATCTTTGCCATTTAATTGGACGCCTTGAATTAACCGGACACAGCCTATGCTATTTCACAAGACGCTCTAATGAATATTTGTTCCCTATGGGAGGGGGTTTGCTGTGCTAGCTGATCTGGCCGGGCTGGGCAGACTGAGGGTTTCTGAATTGAGTAAACCCTCATGTGCTGCTTCTGACTTTTATTCCCCCTCTCAGGGCTTTAAGTGGGCCGGGTCTCACCGGGTCTGAGCACCGGCAGTTTTTTAAAGGGGGCCTCGAAACGGTTCTCTATCGGGCTCTGTTTTGTGCCCTGGCACAGGCGGTCTGTTTTTTTCCGGACTACAGTGTGAGTACTGTTTGGCAACAATCAACAAATGGTAACAACAGGATGTCTTTATTGGTCTGTACATTCATCGTGGCATTGATCCTGGCCATGTTCAGGCGCTACATTGGGAGTATTTGGAAGGAAGTTATGTTGAGATGTATCCTGGATCTATGCATCCTGGACTGCCTCTGTCTCAGGACCTGTGTTAGCCCTTTGTCACTGTATAACCTGCTAATCTTTCTCCTGCACTATATATGTAATAGTGTGTGAATATGGCATATTGGAAAGAAGTGTCTAGCAACAACCAGCATGTTGTGGAGTGTTATTGTTGTTGGGTGAACGTGTTTGTGTGCATGCTAGTCTAATGAGAGAAGCTTGACTGTAGGAGATGTTAATTTTTACGATACCTTTCATGTAGTTTTCTGTGCGACATCTTTCTTTACCTTTTATTTGAAACGCATTACAGTGTTTTGGACACTTCTTACTGGGCCTTTAAAATTACAGTTAAACGGCCTGACAGGCTGTGTGAGGGTGTATTCAACACATTTGTTTTGTGAACATGAATGCTTAGGTAATCGTTGGATATCTAACTATTTTTTAATACTGCACACTTTGGTGCCCTATGTGCAGAGCTTTAAGTGGGCCGGGTCTCACCAGTGCTGAGCACCCGCAGTTTTTTAAAGGGGCCCTTGGAACGGGTCTCTTTCGGGCTCTGTGTTGTGCCCTGGCACAGGCGGTCCGATTTTTTCCGGACTGCAGTGACAGCAGGCACATCGATGTGCGCTGCTCACACTGCTCACTTCTCACTAGCTGAGAAGTTACGGCATGACGTCATGCCAGGTGAGCGTTGTAGGGGAAGGGAAATCCTTTAAGGAGAGTCATTTTCTCCCTGGATTTCCCTTCTCCTTTTGAAACCCAGGAGCAGCAACATCGTCGTGGTGTCACCAGGGCTTTTGAGTGGAAGCTTTTTCAATATTATATACAAGCCATAGTTGCTGCTTATTTATCTTATGCAACTAACAACCACTGACAAAGCCAATAGTCTTGACTTGTTTTAGGTGTGATGTTACTTGTTGTATCATATATCTGGATACAATGGCAGAAACAGCAAAATACTAGTCGGGCGGCACATTATGCTAAGCACAGATTTTTAGCTTACGTGTTTTAAGCCACGCCCCTAATTACATTGGCCACGCCCCTTTGAGAGACCCTTCAGTTTTTTCATCCCACTTAAAGCGCTGCCCCCTCCGCTTGTAAGGAAGATAAACCTGCGGCTGTGAAGAAACAGGGGGGTTAGGGTGGAGCGGGGCTCCTTTACAAGAAATAAAACAGGCCACAAGCCGCTTCAGAGCCGCTGTCCCAAGGCTCCACAGAGAGACATCCGAGACGCAGTGGAATACAGGCCATGAGGTGATGGCAATCTAAAATAAACACTGACCTGACTCGGAACACGGACGATGGGAATTGGCGGTCCCCGCTGTCCGCAAGGAACGACTGTGCTGAGTACCGTCGCGGACTGACTGGCTCAGTCCCGCGGAAATTATTCTGCAGCTCAGCCCTGATTGCACACTTGTAGCCATGATGGCACCGGTGGGGTCGGGTCCGGTAGCAGCCGCCGGATACCACAGGCGTGCAAGCTCTACCAAAAGTAAGCCATTATTGTTTGCCGCAGCCAACCATGGGGTTGGGTTCATAATTGCCCAAGCAGACAACTTTGAACTGCGTGGCGGCCCACCCGCTCCCGCCGCAGGAAGCCGGAGCCAGACCGCCTAAAGTCACTTGTCAGTCAAGACACTAGGTAGCAATTGGGCTATGACCCATCCTCCTCTGACGCCAGGGATATCGATGCACTGTCGGGTGTACTTGTAGCATTATAGCACACCACTCTCTGTGCAGCTGAACTGAGCTATAGCTGAGCCAAAGAGCCCCCAAGCCTGCCGGCAGCAGCGCACACCGCGCACTGCCACAGCAGCTTGTATGGTGCTTCATTATTATATCAGCACTCCTAGCTTGACAGCTGAGGCGCTATAAAGATTGACTTTGAATTTCAGTGTGGTGAGGCGGATCACCACACTGAAATACGTTAGTCTAACGCCTGATGTGTGGTACTTGGCAGAGCTGACACTGTTGAAAGGGGATGGGGTGTACCACAGGAAAACAGTTCCTTGCATAAATTGTGGGGGCCAGAACTCTTAACTGCACCACGCTTGGTGAGAGATTTGTTATACTGGCCACTGAGCAGCAGCGGCAAGATGGTTACGCGCATGCGCCAACGTTCTGAACATTTAAGCTCCCCAGCCTGTCAATAAATCCTGCAAGTACACACATTTCCATGCTTCCCCTCCAATTCTTCATTCATGATGACCTATTTTAGCAAACTGTAAAAGGGGATTTAGTGGTGGTGGGCCTCCTTCTGTGCTGGATACAGTGAACATGGGTGCTTAATAGGGCGAAGAGAGATAGAATCCTTCTAGGCCTGTTCCAGGACGCACAAGGCGTTTGTCTGTTGCTTTCCCCTTTTGCAGATTTTTGCCAATAACTCACATCACACAATCACGTTTTCCATTAGTTTCACCATGTAGGGGGCTATTCCTATGACTCAGAGGGTGTCACTGTCGTCAATTGTTGAAAAACACAATTAGCGAAGAGATCACCTTGCCGTTTCACGTCAATTAATTACAAGATTACCTCCTCCTCCATCTTCCTCGTGTCAGTCATAAAATAATCCTCTTTTGCTTTCTTTCCCAAACAGTTTCTGCTTCTCCTAACTCTTAACTAACTTTTAATTCTTGGATAAAATCCATGGTCCCTAACATAACCTCTTCCGGCACAGGGTGGGCTAAACGTGGCCATGCCTATAACATCCTGTTTCATTCTGTCCCGTTCAGACATGGATTTCCTTCCAGAGGAAGTTTAGACCTTCCATTGGCTTTCAAAGGTTACAATTTTATGGATAAATGCAATCATCTTGCAGCAAGGACGCACATAGTACCACTGCTTCTCAGTTCACAGCTACGCACTGCCTATATTTCAGAGACCGAAGTGTGTGATGCAGTTGTGTAACAGCCCAGAGGTATACATTGCCATTTGTCAAAGCCTGGAGGTCTGCGGCCCAGAGGCACATACTGCTATTGTTTTATAGTCCAGAGGTGTCCAGGGCAGCGGTTTCACATATCAGAGGTAAACACTAGCACCGTTTCACAGCTTGGAAGTGTATATTGACTTTATGCTAAAGATTTAGGTGTAAATTGTATTGTTTCGTAGCCCAGATGTAGAAGTTGCCTTGTTTTAAAACCTATATGCATACCAGTGCCATTGAGTCGCAGCCCAGAGGTAAACAATGCGCCACTGTCATGCAGCACAGAAGTATCCCGGGCTGTTGTGCAGTTTGGAGGTTGATGTTGTTTCACGGGTTGGAGATCCGTTGCAATGCAGTGTGGGTATAAACACTGCCACTGTTTGTTAACTTCTAGGCTGCTTGTGTCTTGGTGGACTGCTCCCTGTCCAAGCAACAGTGACTAAACGGTGGGCTCGACCAAGCATGACTGCTCATAATACTTAAGCATCATAGACATACATACTTGTACATAAAACCAGACTCTCATGGACAAGTGAGCTCCCAAAGAAGTACCTGAAATACCCCGAAATTTAGATATACGCATTGATCCCTTGCTTACTCCTAGCTGCACCTCATTACCATTCAAAGCTACCACTTCGCCTCCATGCGAGGCATAAAAGAAATCTCCATTTTGCATATATTTATAATTTGGTATCTCTCCTGCGGCAATGTGTTCTACCCAGAGCCCTTGCCCTGCGGGACCTGTCCAGCTTATGTCTGGTGACATATAGACAGGGTCACTGGAATAATGAGATGGCACACCACCGTTCTCTTTAAAGTAGCCAGGACGGTTTTACAGATTACTCCGACTATGTTGATGCGACCCCTGATGAAGGTCCATGCTTGACCCGAAATGCATTGGGATGTTTAATAATCTTTGATTGCATCATAACAATATTTGGATACCAAGACTTCATTGGTAGAATGACTTTAATTGAATAAATGTAAAAACAGAAGCTTCAGCAACGCATTGAGTGTATTAATTACATGAACCAGCTCAACTGTTACAAGAAACACTTTTGTTTCTATATAAGTGCTCCCGCCAGCTTGGAGGGATCCTCCCTCACAGCATACTTGTCGGATTGTTCAGTAGGCGCCTTTTGAACACGGGCACTGGCAGGGATGCACATGGATGAAATTGATTAATTCTGCTGAATCAGATTTATTTGCGAGTGCACTTTGGCAACATTGTTACAATATATTTTGCTGCATGATATGGACTCACAGTAGTTTTTTGAACAATATCGACTTCTTACAAAGTGTTTTAAAACAGAAAGTTATGTAAGAAAACTGAACAAAACTATGTTCACGACCTGTAGCCCATTTCGTGAACCACTTGGTAAGAAAATTAATTTTGGTTATTAATTTTGCAAAAACTTTCTTAAAAGTCACACTATATACTTCTCTCAGCCACAGATCGGCACACCCTGCGCGACCTATTGGCTTTGGCAATCGGGTGGGGGCGGTACCAGGTTGGGGGAGACGGGGGGAGCAGGCAGGTGTGGATTATGGAATGCTCTATGAAGCACTTTTTAGGTTGAGCCTAGGCAGCACATGTGCTGTCTCTCGACATGCTGTATTCACTCTGTGGGCTTACAGCCTGCCTCCAGGTTCTGATTGGCTTTTGTCGGTGTCCTTTAAAAAACGTTGCTTTTAATTGGATAATGGTTCCTGCTTGTCCTACCTTTTTTCTCAGTTGTTGACTCCCATGGATCGCCCCCCAGAACTTGTCCTCTTCCACTTGTTGCTATTGTATCTCCTGTCTTTGGAACTTTTTTTTACATTCACACCGAGCACTTCCCACTAAGCGCGGCACCATTCATTCATTCATTGTAATCAAGCATTGCTCTCAAGTGTTTGTTGTGGCATATGTGCGCTATGCACAATGTACTTTTAATTTGCACACGCTTATACTTTTTGGAGCACTATCCACTTAGCAAGGCACCCGATTCACACGCACTGCGCGTATGTGGTAGCATTTGTTCAGCTTCGGCGCCGAAGCTGCCTCCAGCTGCCCCTCCCACCCGTCCCTTCGCTGCTTGTCTCGTACATTAGTAGCAATTAAACAAAAACATCTCTTTTGTTTCTTTGTTTAACATTACACAGTGGTGGCCGCTTAATGGGGAAAATCGGTGGGGCGGGGAGTGGGGATAAAAAAAAAAAAAACTTACCTGAAAGCCTAACGTCCGCCGCCTCTTCAGCTCCAACACGACTATTATCACACAGTCTCCCAGAGTGCCCTGCGCCAATCTGGGCGCTACTCTCATGCTGGTATTACCCAGCATGAGAGGAGCATAGGGATTGGGCGCAGCGGGCTGGTTTCACGCTCCAGCAGGGATTGGGAGCCTGTGCTCCTGAGCCCTGCGGATATCTCCAAGCAACAGCTTGGAGATATCCAAATGCGCAAGTCGGTTTGGCCGACCAAACCTACGTGCCCACTGGCAGTGCCTGAGCTCACCACTCCTCCTGCTGCCAGAAGCCCAGCCCTCAAGACTTGGAGGCGGCTCCGTAATAAAATAAAATGATTATAAAGCAGTTTTATTAACTGCTTTATTATCCTTTTATTTTACGTGCATCTGCTGGTTCCAGCATTTTGGCGACGCTCCTCCGCCATAACGGAGGAGCCGTCACTGACATTACAGGCCTTTCAAATGCTGGAGGGCAGGGGAGATGAAAAGGGATGTATAGTAGATACGGTTGGATAAAAGTATAACCCTGATACATGACGTCTTATCCGGAACCTATGGAGATTCTATTTCACTTTTTAATATATTTTCAAATAGAATTTATTTGAAATGGCAAAAAGCTCAAATTGAACAATATTGTAACAGTTTTTAGTTTGGCAGTTTGTCAATTTAGTGCTTAATTTAGCTGTGAGCTTCATGTTGCTTCTTTCGTTCTACTAAAGACTTTGGTGTGAACTCATGTGTTTGCAAATATTGCGCTTTGCGGAGACGATGTCTTTCATTGCTTACATACTGCGTCAGTTCGCCACGCTTTGCACGCAGACCCTCCCCCTTTATTCCCTGCTGCCTGCTAATGTGTTCTTTTTTTTTTTAGTTTTTTTATATAGCGCAAACTCGACCCGAACGTATTGGAGTGCTTTACATGAGCACCAGTTACTTTACACAAGGACACATTCATATTTGTTAGGCACGGGGAGATTGAGTGATTTGCCCAGAATCACAGGATGTTGAGCCGACGCTGAGACTTGTCCGGCGTCTTGCTCACTTCCTTCTCTTAACGCAGAGAAGCCTCGAGAGTTGCTGGAAATTGTTTAGGGTGCGGGGCGAGTAAGTGCTGTCATCGGGGTGCACAAGGCTTTTGTGAAGCGTTGAGACGGGTGCAAAGTGCACAAGTAGAGAGTGTTGCAAACTTATCATAATGGTATGAATTGGCGGTTTAGATTTACGGGCGGGGTTGAATGAGCACTTCCCACTGATATGAAATACAATCAAATACGAATAGATTTCCTGTGTCGATGCTGCCGCGTGCAACTCTGCGTTACTTTGTAGGAGCCACTTGGGGAACCCGCTTCCACAGTTCTAAAGTCCTCAGAGCTCATGCTGTTATGCCACACCATCTCTCACAAACAATCAGCTTTTTTGTGAGTTGTGTCTGTTTCCCTCAGTTAGTCACCCTCCCAGCATTAATCCACCCTTAATCCCTTCCTCTCTTTTGTTTCCCTGAGCGCCCCAACCGTGTACTCAATGCAGCACAAATGAAAGCAAAAAAACAGGGAACTGCTTTTGTTCGCTACAGGAAGTGATGGAGGGACATTTGTTACACATGCAATTTTTTGAGGGGTTGTTTTTGGGAAATAGAATAAGAAAATAATTATTCACTCAACCCCCCCCTTCTCAGCCCCTGCATAACAAAATTCAAGTCTGGTGACTGGGGGTGGTCATCTTACATGGACATGCGGATTACAGAGTTCACCAGTTCAGCGTGCGTACAGCCAAAAAATACTTTATTCAGCGTGGCTCTTCGGGGGTTGCTCTCGGAGCACTCCAAGGCTGCCTTCCCGAGGTGCTCACTCCCTAACTCCCTCTTCGCTCTGCTGCTTCAGCCTGGCGCAGCCTGAAGTGAAATGCGGCACTGGCTGCAGCCTTTGTTCTCTATCATGTGCCGCCCGAGATCAATAGCAGGAGCAGAGGCTTACCTGCAAGTGGTCTAATCTCAATGAGGTGTCAATCGAGCTCCCTGGTGATAGAGAGGGCAACTCTTTTGTGCTCACCACTGTCTTGGAAACACGAGAAGAGGATAACATTTAATCAGAGGAACACAATGGGGACTGTGCCGCGGACTCTACCCGGAATTTGTATTTTCCGTTTTTTTTGGGAAATAATTTTGTATTTTTGCTTACGGGGACTCACTTCTGCAAGCTTCCCTCGGCTGCCCCTACACCACTGCAAGCTACCCGAAACTGCTCCCAATGACACAAGCTTCCACACATTCCTCACTTCTGCAAGCTTCCCTTGGCTGCTCCTACACCACTGCAAGTTATCTGACACTGCTCTCAATTAGGGGTGGGCAGAGTTGGCGTAGCGCCACTACACGTAGTTATGGAAAAAATGTGTGCAACACGAGCCCACGTCCTGCGGCCAGCCGAGGGTCCGTGTGCCCGGGACAGGGGTCCCTCGTGCGCGGGCAGGCTCCCTGATCTCCCCGGCCTGGCTGGGTTGAGAAGCAGGGACCGGACCCAGGGCCTGGGTTTCGGGCAGGGCCTGGGGTCTGGGAGCCCCCATCCTGTGGCCTGCCAAGGGTCCGCCTGCACGGGGCAAGGGTCCCTGGTGCAGAGCCCCCGAGCCCTGCAAGGGCAGGCGGGAGCCCTACCACGGAGGCTCAGGGTGGGCAGATGGGCGTCCTTTTGGTCCCGGTCATCTGGTCACGCCTTTTCCCCTCGGCCATCTGGTCGCGCGCAATGCTTTCCAATGCGGCGACCAGACAGCCGGGCCGGCCTCGAAGTCCCGATGAGGGCTCGTCCGCCTCCCCGATCCCAGCCAGGGCTCCAGGAGGTTGGGCGCCTCCGCGCCCTGGGTCCCCTCCGTCACTCGGTGCGCACGGGTTACCAGAAAGTGGGGTAGCTTTCCTCCGGATTATTAGGGGCAGGGTATGCCGGAACACCCCTCCCGGGCTGGCGGTTCTCAGCCGGGGACCAGATGGGCTATGCCCGGAAAACACCTCCCCTCCGTCCGGGGGCTCCCTCCTCTGGTACACGCCGTGGCAAAGTGCCCGGGACGGGCTCCATGGGTCCTGGACAGTCCTCCCCCGGGCGTCCGGGCCCGAGAGCTCCGGCGGTCCTTCCCGTGCCTAAGGCCCAGCCGGGGTCCCCGAGCCCCCGGGAAGCGGAGCCCCCGAGCCCTGCATGGGCAGGCGGGAGCCCTACTGCGAAGGCTTGGGGCGGGCAGTTGGGCGTCCTTTCGGTCCCGGCCATCTGGTCGCACCTTTCCCCTCGGCCATCTGGTCGCGCGCAATGCTTTCCAATGGGGCGACCAGATGGCCGGGCTGCCCTGGAAGTCCCGATGAGGGCTCATTTGCCTCCCCGATGCCAGCCAGGGCTCCAGGAGGTCGGGCGCCTCCGCGCCCTGGGTCCCCTCAGTCTCGCGGTGCGCACAGGTTCCCAGAAAGAGGGGTAGCTTTCCTCCGGATTACTAGGGGCAGGGTATGCCGGGACACCCCTCCCGGGCTGGTGGTTCTCAGCCGGGTACCCGATGGGCTGGGCCCGGACAACACCTCCCCACCATCCGGGGCTCCCTCCTCTGGCCTGCCGCGTGACAAAGTGCCCAGGACGGGCTCCATGGGTCCTGGGCAGTCCTCCCCCGGGAGTTCGGGCCCGAGAGCTCCGGCGGTCCTCCCCGGGCCTAAGGCCCAGCCGGGGTCCCCAAGCCCCCGGGAAGCAGAGCCCCGGAGCCCTGCAAGGGCAGGTGGGAGCCCTACTGCGAAGGCTCGGGCGGGCAGATGGGCGTCCTTTCGGTCCCGGCCATCTGGTCGCACCTTTCCCCTTGACCATCTGGTCGCGCGCAATGCTTTCCAATTGTGCGACCAGATGGCCGGGCTGCCCTGGAAGTCCCGATGAGGGCTCATTTGCCTCCCCGATCCCAGCCAGGGCTCCAGGAGGTCGGGCACCTCCGCGCCCTGGGTCCCCTCAGTCTCGCGGTGCGCACGGGTTCCCAGAAAGAGGGGTAGCTTTCCTCTGGATTACTAGGGGCAGGGTATGCCGGGACACCCCTCCGGGGCTGGCAGTTCTCAGCCGGGGACCAGATGGGCTTGGCCCGGACAACACCTCTCCACCGTCTGGGGCTCCTTCCTCCGGCCCGCCGCATGGCAAAGTGCCCGGGATGGGCTTCGTGGGTCCTGGGCAGTCCTCCACCGGGAGTCCAGGCCCGAGAGCTCCGGCGGTCCTCCCCATGCCTAAGCCCCAGCCGGGGTCCCTGAGCCCCTGGGAAGCAGAGCCCCCGAGCCCTGCAAGGGCAGGCGGGAGCCCTACTGCGAAGGCTCGGGGCGGGCAGATGGGCGTCCTTTCGGTCCCGGCCATCTGGTCACACCTTTCCCCTCGGCCATATGGTCGCGCGCAATGCTTTCCAATGGGGCGACCAGATGGCCGGGCTGCCCTGGAAGTCCCTATGAGGGCTCATTTACCTCCCCGATCCCAGCCAGGGCTCCAGGAGGTCGGGCGCCTCCGCGCCCTGGGTCCCCTCAGTCTCGCAGTGCACACGGGTTCCCAGAAAAAGGGGTAGCTTTCCTCCGGATTACTAGGGGCAGGGTATGCCGGGACACCCCTCCCGGGCTGGCGGTTCTCAGCCGGGGACCAGATGGGCTGGGCCCGGACAACACCTCCCCACCGTCCGGGGCTCCCTCCTCCGGCCCGCCGCATGGCAAAGTGCCCGGGACGGGCTCCATGGGTCCTGGGCAGTCCTCCCCCGGGAGTCCGGGCCCGAGAGCTCCGGTGGTCCTCCCCGTGCCTAAGGCCCAGCCGGGGTCCCCAAGCCCTTGGGAAGCGGAGCCCCCGAGCCCTGCAAGGGCAGGCGGGAGCCCTACCGCGAAGGCTCGGGCGGGCAGATGGGCGTCCTTTCGGTCCCGTCCATCTGGTCG